>VZTD01004197.1:2329772-2655257 GCA_013397725.1 Rhagologus leucostigma | reverse complement strand
ACAGACGGCGCGGCGGCTCCGAGCCATGCGCGCTCCGCGGCGGGCGGGCAGCGCGCTCCGCGCACAGCAGCCGGGCCCTTCCTCCCCGCGGGACGGGACCGCTCGCGGACTAAAACTCTGTGGATACAATGAAGTGGCTCTGGGACTCTTGGTTTAGCAGGAAAAATTAAATAAACCAATGTAAGTTTCTCTATTTTTTTTTTCTGTTCGTTTGTTTGTTTGCTCGTTAATAAAATGATAATAAAAGGAAAAGAAAAAAAAAAAAAAAGAAAGAAACCGAAAGGATGCCCGGTTCCGAGCGTGTCGCGGAGGAGGAATGAGTAGTGCCGGGATTTTCCCTTCTCTAAACTTTCCCTCGAGGCGGGAGGATCGGAGGCACCGGCACCGCGACCGTCCCGTCCGAGCAGGGCGGCAGAGAGGGACCGGGGGCTGGAGGAGGGAGAAGTTGGCAAAGCAAAGCTTGCGCTGGGCTGTGGAAGCAGAGGATATAGATTTATGCAGATACATATTGCTGTTTAAAGGTAATTCTGGCAGAGAATCGGTTTAGTTTCCATCTTGCTTCCGCACCCAGAAGTGCCGGAAAGAACAAACAACACAGATAATACTCTGCAATTGTTCAGTTAATGTTGTGTGGTGTCAGACGTGTTGGAGTGGAGATCTAGTGGCAGGTTTTGAAGGGAAGAAATGAGCTAGAATGGTTATTTCTGTGGTGGCAGGGAAAATGTATCATTCTTCTGTATGACGGGAATGTTACTGGTTTTATTTGTTCTAAGAACTGACATATTCTAAGTGTGTTTCTTAATGGCACCAAGCACCTCAAAGCTGTTCGGAGAACACCTTTGCTTAAAAAATTTGGAGTTTTTACCGGCACAAATTAAAAACTTGACTTGGCTCATGTAAATAAAAGCAAATCGGGGAGAGCTCTGCTGCACTCCAGCAAGGTGATCATGATTTTGTCGAGGCAGCCCTGAGGGGAACAGTGACATACCGGGAGCACCGTGAGAGAAAACGAAAGCTAAATTAAAGCAAAACTTACGCAACTGAAGTGTGGCTGCAACGGGAACAAATCAGACCTTTCAATTTTATTTTTCTTGGAGATTTGGGTGAGGAGCTGGAGATGAGCTTCTAGAAAGTGAAGAAACAGATGAGCCAGGCACACCTATGGCAACAGGTCTCGTTTTGCCATGGAAAGGGTGAGCTGAGCTTTGTGAGTGCTTGAGCCAAGCTTTTCCAGTCACAACTGAGGCAGTGGCTGCTCCTGCAGATGGCCCTTGGATCCGGAGTTGGTGGCCCCAATTTCTCCCACTGCTGGGCTGGCGAGCAGCTCTTCCCAAAACACAGGGCGGATGGTGGAATAAACATGGTGATTCAAAGAGGATTTGTCAATACTAAAAATAAACAGGCCCGCAGATGTGTCCTAGAGGGTCATGTCCAGGCACAGCATTTTCGGGGCCAATGAGCCGATTTCAGCGATTTTCTGTCTGTGTCCTGTCCAAGGTGCTGAAGTTCATTTTGCTGCAATTTCCCAGGATTTCGGGGCTTGGCAGAGTGGTCTTGGAGGCTTCCTGTCGTCTGAAACCGGTGAAAGGGTTCCCCCCCGGGTGGTATGAGGAAAAAGCAGGGATGTGTTTTCAGACACGTATATTTGATCCGTCCTTTTGGCTTGGGGAAGCAGGCCAGGTGGAGACGCAGATGGATCCAGCAGATCCTATAAGCTTGTGGTGGCAGAGAATTGGAAAGGTCAGAGCTGTGAGGCAGTGAGGAGTGAAACCCTCTTACTCTAATGGACCAAGAAAGTGGTGGTTTTGAAAGCGTCACTTCTGCTGGTTTGGGTGCTGTGCCTTGATGGGTCACCTGGTTCCGAAAAAGTTGAGGGGAGCCCCGTGTCAGGACGGAATGGGGATGATACAAATGGAATGGGAGTGATATCCAGTGGTTTTGTTAATATTTTTTTTATTCTGGTGTAGCCTTTTCAAGTGGCAAATGTGGTTGACAGAGAGCTTCAGAAATAGAGGGTCCTTAAGAAAAAAGTCATGTCTTTTGAGGGCAAATGTCTCAACATGTAAGCAGTGGAAGTTGTGGTATTTTTAGATTAATGTGCCAAAAGGTCTCAGCCTTGAGTAGTGGAGTTTATGTAACTTTGGTAGGGGGCAGATCACAGTATTGCCAGAAATAATCACAGATTAATATTTTACTGAACTTGCTCATGATTGGAGTCTGATGTTGTAACGTGGTTTTTCTCAGTTCTTGCTGCTCACTCAGAATCATTCATAGTGCAGCTTTGCTCTCCCGTCTGAGCCTCTGAGGGTTTTACAAGCACGAGGGGTCAGCTTCTAAAGGCAGAGTTCTCGCACAGAAGTGGTTTGTGCTGCAAGGAGCCCTGCAGGTTTAAAGCATGCCAGGGCTCTGTACAGTGTGGCAGGGAACGGATCCTGTTTCATGCCCTCAATCATTCGTCAGAGGTCACAAAGGTATTCAGTTGCATCATTGGGTATGTAGCCTAAATACCTTGACCATGAAGGGGGTATGTAGACCACGAGACTTTGTGACTCTGCATGACAGCTCACGGGTACAGACTTTAAAACTGCAGCAGAGTTGAGAGCATTTTATTCCTGGCTTGAACCAGAAACTGGCCTCGGTTCTCGCTGTGATGGACTAACACCTGTGGCACCAGCTACCACCTCCCAGGACCTTTACAGGTTACAGGAAAATGTTGAGTAGTTGCTGTGTTCTTGATTTAAATGTGTTGTCAAAAGTATGGTTAAAATTGGTTATATATGGTATAAATATGGTTTACAGATAGGAGATGTCATCCTGACTGTTAGATTTATGACATATAGCTACTTTTAATTTCTTTAAATATCCTATTTATGATATTAGCTAGGGATTGGTTTAATTTCTTATTACCTTTTTCTGTTTAGTGTCTTGAAGGAACCCTCTGTGTACATATATGAGTAAAGAAAATTTTGGGTTGCATATTAAAACATGTTGGTGGTCATTTGGAAATCCTGGTCATGCTTTTCAGAAGGAACATGTTATCATCTGTTATCACCTTCAGAGCCTTAGTTTTTGGAAGCTCAACTTGAAAAACACAGAAAGGACCTGTTGTTCTCAAAGGGTGGGTGCCCAGTTCTTCCTGAAAATTGCTACCTCGTAAGTTGTCTCTGATGGTGCTCAAGATTTACTCTGGAAAATTATAGATCTGATAGTTAAAAGGTGACAACAACTAATATCTCAGTTCTCTCAAATAAAACTTTGGTAACACAGAAGCAGCATCACTCAAGTATCCGCTTGACTTTTCTACTTTGTGTTCACACGTTGTCTTGAGGTAGAGCCTGAATCACGGTATAAAGCAACTTGTAGTTGGAGTTCTGTCACTGCTTCTCCCTTTCACCATCTAACCTGGAGGAAAATACATGAAATCTGTTGGGTATATTTCTGTTTGCTTGTAGTGAATATCTCTTCCATGGTGTTGTGGATGATTGCAATCAGTTCAGCTAAACACGTGTTTATTTATCCTTTAAATAGGCTTGTCCTTATGCACATCTACCAAAAGGAAACCCGGGTCATATTTCTATTGATCTTGGTTTATTATTTACTCTGTGGACCAAACTGAGGAGCCCTCTTTGACCTGGCTCTGTCTCTTTGGGTTTCTCTTGCAAAGTGACAGTTTCTAAATCAGGAAGGAAATCAGGTCACATTTCTGGCTCTACAGGATTTATCTCATTGCTCTTCTTTCAAAGTAATTAGAGTTACTAATAATGAGGAAAAGAAAACTTTTCCAGAACTGGAATGTCCCTAACTCCTCTCTCCTTCTGGCAGTTTTTGTGTCACTGAAGAGATCCGGGTAGTTCAGAAAGTTTGTTGTGGAGGATCCTTTTGCTCTGTTACACAAGGTGTCTTCCTTCCAGTGTAGCTGCACATGATCTGCTCACCTTTACAAATGTATCTTCCTTCCCTTAGGATTGTGTTTCCTTATTATTTCCCGATAATTCTGGAGCTGGTGTTACCAGCTCCAGGCTGTTCATTTGTAGTGAGTGAGATGCCAGATTTCAGGTTGGGAGAAGAATAAGGACACATTTATTGAAGTTATCCCCTGTCCCAGTCCCTCAGCTGTCTCGGGACAGAGTTGTTTTGTTAAATGCATGCAATACCAGCTGTCACAATCACTGTTTGTAGCCCTCCTTTTCAGGTTTCTTATCAGTTTGAGTCCACAGAGGCAAATTCCCATGAAAGATTGCAAAAGAAGCACAAAAATTCCCTCTCTTCTCACGCTCCCACCTTTGAGGAGGTGTAGCTTGGCCTCCCACGAGGAGGTCACCTTGTGAATCATTAAAGTCCAAAATTTTCATTGGTTTCGAAAGATCCCTTATCTTTCATGGCAAAAACATGCCTCACTGCTCTTTGTATTGAACAAAGCATTTGCTAATCACAGTTCTGCATAGCAAGAATGGCCTGAGTTTTATTTTTATCATCATATTGCAAGAGCTTTTTGAATGTAGAGATTTGACACATCAAATAATACTGTTGTACCAAAACATGCAGAAAAATTTAAAAATTCTGTTAAGCTCCAAGTTTTCTCTTTGCCCTTTTTTATTTAATTATAAAATTAGAGGTTTTCTTTTTATATCTAGGAAGAAATAAATCCATACTTTTAGTGGATTATTTATTTAATCTCTCAGTTTGAATTGAGTTTTCCCAGTTTGCTAAACTTCTGCTTTTTAGTGCAATGCTGAGAGCCCTATCAACAGGTTGTAGATTCTTTTTAAAGCTTGCTGGATTCCTAAGGTGCTAAAACTGCTCTGCATTCAAGTTACTGTTTGAAAGATATCTGCAAGTTGTGCTTTATTAATTTTAATCCAACTCTAGTATTGAATATCTAAAAAGTTTTACTGATTTTATTTGCAAGTGTATAAAGTTAGGAGACTGAATGCAGACCATGGGCACAATTAAGGTGTGTTGGAAGAAATGCATCTTTTTCACTATTCATGGCATTTGAAGGCTGATTGTGAACACTAAGCCAGGTTTTAGGGTTTTCAAGGGGTCTTGGGAGGTGGGAGTTGTGCCTGAGTTTTCTTTCCCTGTTGATTTTAAGTCTTTAGAGAAAACACACAAAAAAATATGTGTGATACAAAGCTATAGAAAAACTTGTCCATGAGCAGTTTTTTATTAAGATCCATTAGCTGAAGATAGATTAGAGATGAATTTTTCAGGCCAAAATCCATTCTTAAAGACTGTATCTAAGTTTCTGTTCCTTATCACAATGAAATGGTCACTTTCCCCTCCCAAAATGGACAGTTTTCTTAGAGGCTGAATACGCCACTGCTGCTCGTGGCTACCTTGCAGCACGTTGGGTCTAACAAGCTTTGCTTCAGGTTTAAGAGAACCTTGTTCCTGGGAAACCAAAACAGGACAGCAGAGAGGGATCACTTCTGGTTATTTCCAGTGAGCAAAAATTCCCCCCTGTAGGAGCCAGCTCAGATTTTGTGCCCCACTTTTGCCAGCCCATTCCGCTCCTCCGAGGAGCGTCTCTGCTGCAAGGTCAGACACTGCCCCTGGGAAATCCCAGAAAACATGAACTTGAGAAAAAATGATGATAAAGAAAAAAAAAGCCCCCTCCCCATGGTGTAAGGCTCATAGAGAGGAGCAACTCTGTCATGAAGTTTTTGTTTTAACCTGGGATGCAGCCACCAGAAGAGGACAAGAGGTTTAGGAAGAGCACTGTTGGCGGGAGGCTTTCGGGGAGAGCAGAAAGGAGCATCATTAAAGTGTTACAGCCTGACCTGTAGACAGCCACTTAGTGTTGTCTGAGGCCTGACACGCTGGTAGCACGTTACATAATGCACAATTATAAAATCACACTAAAGCCTCTTTAAAATACCTGCCTGATTATAACCGGGTAATTATGCCGCGTTTAATAGAGCTGAGTGCTGCGGGGAAGGGACCCCCCTGCACCAAACTTGCCGCCGGATGCAGCCGGCGGTGCCATCCCCTTGGAAGCTCTAAAACCCTCCGAAACCCCCTCGGGTGTGTGCCTGCTCCCCGTTTCGCTCTCGTGTTACAGGGGTTGTCCTTTCCTTCCGGACGGATTTCTGGCTGTCGCTGCTCCCCATATTAGTCCAGCCAGCGCGACGTGACGCGGCCGCCCTCTCTCCCTCCCCGGGGGCGAGCACATCGCCTCCGGTGCGTCCCCAGCCCGGTCCCCAGCCTCCGACACCGCACATCGCCTCCGGTGCGTCCCCAGCCCGGTCCCCAGCCTCCGACACCGCACATCGCCTCCGGTGCGTCCCCAGCCCGGTCCCCAGCCTCCGACACCGCGCTGGCACCGCAGCTCCCGTGCTGCCGGAGGGGCCAAGGCTCTGCCAGACGTGTCTGCAGCGAGAGGGTCTGCAAAGCACTGCAAGTATCTTAACAATTTTGAATTCCACCCCCCCACCCCTTCCGGTATCTCTTTTCAACAGTGTTCCACGTCGAGAGGTCTGATCTCGCTCGGTGCGCGCGTGTAGTTCCCATTCAGCTGCTCCGCGGTGTGCTCCGGGTCCCTTGGGAGCTGCAGCCCGTGGCAAAGTTCCCCGGGTTTGCCGAGGTCCTCGCAGCTCTTCCCTTCCCTCCTGCGTCCATCAATCGGAGGGATGAGTCCTCTCCTCGGCTCTGCCGGCGTAAATCCAGATCGATTTGTTTGACTTCAGCAGAGCTAATCCAGGTTTACACGGCCCTTTCCCCGAGGACTTCCCCCGTTTTTCGCTCTAGGTGGCCGTTAGTGGGCCAATGTCAAAATACATCTGATCTAGGCAGATTCCCTGTCTCCAGACATTAATTATTCCCCGGCAAAAGTTTCTGAGGAAGAGCGGTTGGATTTGAAAACAATATACAAATTCTGTTGCTAATTTTAGAAAGTAAGGGGGATTTTTTTCCCCTCCTGTTGAAACTAAATATAATTTGAAAGATAATGTACAGAGACTTAAATGTAGCCTGCAATTATACATGGCATATGAATAGTTTCTCTTGGTTTTAACATGTTTGGTTTATTTTTCCATCTTTCTCAGCAGACAGCTGTTAGATAAAGAGAGAAAAGTAAATAGTTGTTATGAAACCATACGTCATAGCTAAAAGGAATAATGAGAAAAAGGAATTATCATAGGAATAAGGGAAGATAAAGACAAAATAAATCCTTTGTGTGCTTTTTCTCCTTGCCTCATCCTTCTATGACACTTCTGTAGTAGTACTTTAGCTAAAGAAGTACTGGAGCGCTTCTAGAACAAATTTCCTGTAGTTCCACCATGCTCCTGTTCCTGCTGGGTTCAGGCAGTTCTGAATTGAGGCTCTGGATCCTTCACAGGAGGATGAAACTAGGGTAGAAACTTTCCTAGGAAAACCCCTGAGTTCTTGGGTTCCCTTGCCCTTGATGGAAATTTTGCTTGAGTTATACTGAGTTTGCTTTTTTATGAAGTTGCTCAACTTGACAGCTTAAAAGTTTTGTTGTGTCTGCGCGGAGTCTGAGCAGGCAGCTGCAAGGTGTACAGATATCCTGGCCTGAAGAACTTCCTTCCTCTGGTAGTTGTGAAACACAGCTCTGCTCCTCAAGTGCTGTTATATCTGGGAAAAATTGTTCTTTTGGTTAAAAGTTTCCTGGGGTTTTCCCTGTCCTGTGAGACCTGAGCAGTGCTGGGCTGGCGGATCTTGCTCTGAGTGTTGTGTGCTCAATGGTCAGGACCCAGTAAAGATTTTTAGCTGCCTCTCTTAGGACAGGCCGGAAAGAACCTGGAAACACTGCACTGGGACACATATCGCCTTTTTTTTACAAAGTTGTGGAGAATGGCATAAAAGACCCTCAAAATAAAAACAATACAAAAAAAACACCCCAAAATGATGGTTGTAGACTCCTGGGAACAAGGCAAGTGGCTGCGTATGAGGCTGTGATCCAAAAACATTGAAATATTCTGGGCTGTGGTTTTCTTTTATTAATTAGTCTAAGTGATGTTCAGAACCTGAAACCAAGGCTTTTAGACACATCTCTGGTGCCTAATTCTGCTCAGTGTCTCGTAAGAGGGTGAATCAGGAGACTGTTTATTGAAGTCAGTGATGCAGTGTCGATGTAAAAGCGACAGAAGGGAGATGGAGGATTTGTTTACGAGCAGAAAAGTCCCCTGGACAGTTTAACACTAACAGAGAAAATTACGGAATAGCTACAAAGCGCAGAGCTTAAATGTAGCTGAAATAAGTCTTCTGGAGCATTTCCAGAACTATTTTAAGGGCCTGATCCAGAGCCTGATGAAACCAAAGGTAAAGCTCTTTTTGACTTCTTCAGATCCAACATTAAGTTTTGAAACATCATTCCCTCTCTGGAATTTTCTAAAGCTGTCTCCTAGGTGGTTTTTAATTAACTATTATGACAGATATAATGTCTTTTGTACCCCTTTACAGAACTTGGATTTGTTAACTATAAGAAAGAAATAATAGCATAATGGCTTTGTTGCACAGGAAATTCTGATTTTCTATGTATTTAGCCACTAGTTGCACAAGCCCTTGAAACTCATCTTTCGTTGCTTGGTTCTTCCATTGGTTTACCAGTGTGTATCTGTCTTAATCTGTAGCTTTTGGACCCACTGGGCAACTTGATTCAGAGGTTCAGGACTAAGGGATGTTTGGCTTTTGCAAGTGCTGTTAAAGGATTGAGACTACAGAGACTCAAAAGAGCATCATGCGTAAGAAAGTGGCTGTGTGGTTACCCAGCCACATAGCAGACATCAGTGAATCCACCAGAGCAGCACAGGGGACAGCATTGCTTCAGTTATGTGGGTTTACAGATTTTTTGTTGTGTTATTCCATATTGTATTCTATTTTATGTTTAGTGTCCCGTCGTTAGGCCAGTGACTGCTTCACCTCCACCATCCAGGTCTGTGAGATCAGGTAATGCCAGGTGTCGGCTGTCATTGTATCGTTTTAAAGGGAGCTTGTAAACAAAGCCCTGGGGTCTCAGTGCGTTTTGAAATGACCTGAAATCGTATGGATTCAGTGCTGGATCCAAGCCTGCTGAAGATCCCTGTTGGCTTCAGGAGGTTGTGGATAGGTCTTCATGTCTGAGGAGGAGTGGGTGTCAGGAGTCGGGTACCAAGGGTGCCTTGAGCTGTGAGAGAGCCTGGTCCTGTTGAAAGACTGGAGGAGGTGACAGACAGAGATGATGTCCCAGAGGACATGGCCCTTGTTCTTTGATCCTGCCCCATGGCCTTGCAGCTGAGTCTCCCTCCCTGTGTGCAGGGGGGAATGTTTGTCTGTACTGGCACCACTGCCCACTTGCGTGCATCAGATATGGATTAATAACTATACATAAAATACATATTTTATTTATATATTCATATTTATACAAAAAAAACCCAAATCAGGAATGAAGCAAGGGTACTGAAAATGCAATTTCCAGCTCCATCAGTGGCCTACTCCCCATTTTGCTGAGAACTGGCCTGTCTGTGGTGGTGTCAGATGGGATATGTGTGCCCAGCTGTTGCGAGAAGCTGCTGCAAACCAGGATGAGAGGCAGCAGGGATCCTGCTGAGGATACCCCTGCCTTGTGTGCACCCGTGCAATGAGGCTGTGGCTGTTTCTCCCCCAGCCCTCGCCCTGACCATCGCTGCGAGTGGTGTGAGGAAGGGAAAATGGAGGGTGTCCCTGACCCCGGTAATCTCCAGCTGCCACCGAGCCTCCTGGGAGGCACCCGTGGCCAGCACAGATTAACACAGCCCACAGCAGGGACTGGCCTGCGGCCAGCATGGCCCCGGGATCAAAGGAGCGTGGAGGTGGCCGAGAGCCACCTTCGGGCCCCTCCTCCTCGCCCCGCTCTGCAGCAGCTTTTGCCTTCCCTGATAAATCAAACCCACCCTCTGCCGCAGGGTGCCGATCAGAATGCTTCTTTCCCTGTATCTCGCATCAGGTATTTGTGTCCAAGGCGTGTTTTCAGAGCTGACAATTGGATAAAGTCTTCAGGATCTTGCTTGGGGAGCGACACGGATGTGTGCTGGCTGCCTTTTTCTTGATGAGCAGAAACAGGGTGTTCTGACCCCAAAGGATAAATGATGGTGGCGTGAAGCTGGGTGTGTGAAGCATGATGGTGTGTGACATCATGGGGATGTCACAGGCAGACCCAGTGCACAGGCATGGAATGAGCTGTGCCCCGTTCTCTGCAGCATCCTTGCTGGCCCAGCTGCCTCTAGGAGGAAAGGAGCAGGAGGGAACTGTGTGCAGCATTATTTTAGAGTTTAAAAGGCCACAAAGAGCCAGGGAAAGCATAGAAATTGGCATCACAGCACTGAAAATGGTGTATTTGAGTGGCAAGCTAGTGCCTTGATTTGGTTTGCAGTGGGTGGTCTAGGTAAGAAGCTTTATTTCTGTTAGAGAGGTTATTTTTGAGGGCTGTTTGTTTGCCAAGATCAGGAGGAAGGTGGTTTAAAACATATTTTGGAGGGATTATCAGTGTTGTCCCCATCAGTTCCAGCAGCCCTTGTGCCCCAAAATGCAGAGGCTATTTCCTGCCGCGTGGCTGAGTCCTTTCAGGGATGTTCCTCATCCCATGCGCTCCCTTTGGGCACCTTGATTTTCAGCTTCTCATGCCTGGGCTGACAGCAGCTTTGTAAGGCAGAGAGTGCTGCTGACCAGCGCTGCACGGCCACACAGCTGCCAACAACCAGCCCTGGGGCTGAGAGGTTTGTTTTCCAAGGTGGGGCTGGTGCCAGCTGCACTCTTTTAAAGGTGTGCTGGTCCCTAGGGGTGGCCAGGGACCAATCCTGCCTTAACTTCTGTGTGCCTGTTGTGTTATCCCTTTCCAATAGTAACCCAAAGTCCTGCTCAGGTGGGAAACAACCTGAGCAACAACTTGGAGGAGTGGCCTTTCAAGGGAATTTTCTCCTCTCACTTCAGCAGTCCAAAGTCTCACCTTGAATGCAGAGCACAATCACTTCATGCTCATTTTAAATTGTGGCAGCTGAACACACACGCTGGTTTGCAGGACCACGTGGCCCATGACAGGACTCAAAAAGCAGCATCTCACACATTTGGGTCTGTGGGGTGTCAAATATGTTGAATATTTTCTTCCCAATGCCAGTTTGAAAGCTAGTTTTATAGTCACATCTAGCATTGCAAATGTTTGAATCATTTCCTGGTACATGATTTCTTCCAGGAGGTTCCTACAACTTTAAAGAATGTGAAAGTTGTGATTAGCATGGGAGATCACCACTTATAGCAACTACAAAATGTATTAGGCTGCCCATCAGTCTTGCTGTTAGAGCACTCTGCAGAATTCAATAAGCAATGTTATTTACACTGCTGTCTTTAGGAGCTTGAGAAACTTCCCAAAATGTCTTATAATCCAGGAAAAAGCTTTGCTGCAAAGCAAGTTCTCTTCACTGATTGCATTCCTTCACTTTGGTTACTGAATGGCAGGCTAAAAATAAATTTAAAAAAACCAAAACAAACCAGTATTGAGATCAATTTCTAATTGATTTTGACTGGTCATATCCAGTTAAAAGCAGAACCAATGCTTTCTGAAATGTTACTGATGTTCTGGACCTTTGTAAAGCTGCATATGAGAGAAAACATCAATAGCAGAGTGTAAGATCTCTTAATTTGGGCTTCATACAGAGTTTTAGGCACTTAAATGTCAGACTAAAGTTCAAGTGTTCATCAAAGTCCTGCGAGGATCTCCACTGTCAATGAAATTCCTGTTAAAAACTGTCCTGTGAGGCTTTGCTGCCTACAAATGCTGGTTCCTTGGAACAAAAGTTGCATGGACTATTGAAGAAAAGGCCTTCACAGGGTAAAGGGGTGGCTGAAGAGAGTTTCTGAACAGGAAGCAATGAGAGAGCTGCTGTGGGAGCTGCCACAAGAGCCGAGCTCAGCTTCTTTTCTTCGGCAGTGGGTGGGCTGGGGACACCATCGTGGAGGGCAGGGACAGTCTGTGTGGCTCTGTCCGCACACCTCCAGTGGAGCCGGGGGCTCGGGTTGCATCTCCGGTGCTAAAGGTGCTGGAAATCACTCTTTCCCAGAAGCAGGAGGGCAGGCAGGGACCAGACCCCTCATGGTGTGCTCGGCATCACCCTGGCAGCTCCCCAGATCCTCCCTCTCCAGAAGCACCTCCTGGCTCTCTCTGCTGAGGCTGCCGCTCTTCTAGATGTTTTTCCCTGGACTGCCAGCCTTGTGCCTTTGAGGGGGGGATGGAGGGAGGGGAGAGCCAAAACAGAGGACAGCCTATTTTTAGGCCGGCTATCTCCCACTCCCTGGAAGGCTGGGTGCCAATTAGGTGGTGTGGCGGGGTGACGATCGCCTGTCTGTAACGCAGCCTGTCGGCAGCAAGGGAGCAGAGATTTGAGACATCTTTCTGCACCAAGGGACCCTGAGCCTGTCTAGATTTTTGCAGTAATGTTTGTTTTTCACTGTTGCATCTGTTTATTTTTATCTGGATAGCTTTCTCCTCCTTCCCATCAGATTTTATAACAGAGCTCCGTGCACACCGTGTTGTGTGGTGTTTTGAAGTCCAAGTACATGGTTTTGGCTTGTGCCTTTCTGTTCATTTTGTAGTGGGATGAGAAAAAAAAGACAGGAAAATTTAGGCTCAACCCCACAATTTAGAGATTCTAAGCCATGAAATAAAACTGTGATCATCTACTCTGTCTCCAGAATAGCAGAGGGCTCCTCAAAATGAGTATTTTTTTAGCTACAGCACATACTGTCAAGACAAGAGAAATTGAGCGGGATGGACTTTCCATCCTTCAGTCTTTGGTAGGTTATCAGTCTTTGGTAAAGCATGGTTAAATGATTTCTTTAAAGTGTGCACATTACGCCTAATTCATATTTCTTTTGTTCCAGTTCTTGACCACTGGATTTCTTCTGCATTATTTTGACAGAGTGCAAAGTACTCCGTAATAAGGAGAGGAGTAGTAACGTATTAGCTGTGTTTGTCCAAGGGTGCTGGTACCCTGATTAATTCATCCCTTTCCATTTTCTTTGGTGTGATCGAGCTCTTTGCAGCTTTTACTATGAGCCTGATTTCCAGCCCATAATTGTCTTTAACAATACTTCCCTAAACCTTTCTGCTTTATCAGCACAACCCTTGTGCTTTAGACATCAGAACTGAAACGGGGTAATGTTCCCATCAGTTTCTATCACTGTCCCCTGAGCCCAGCTCTTCTGCTCTTTCCCCCAAAAAGCAGAGAGGTTTTCAGTCACTCAGATCTTTCTGTTTATTCACGTAAAACACTGCCACAATTGTGGTTTTCTTCTGGTGCTTTACCACAGTGTCCCAGTACTTTGGAAAGCAACACTGACATTCAGAGTACGTCTTGGCTGAATCTGTAGGAACCCTTGGGTTCAGTTGTCATAACTTGTTGATATAGAAAGTCTAGCTAAAGAAACCAGGGTATTTTGTGCTCCTTTTGTACATCTTTATCGCTTCTAAATGCAAAATGTCATTCTCAGCATATTATTGCTCCATTGCATGGATTTTTCCCAAGTACAGAGCAGAAATAGGTATTGAACGTTTCTGCCCTTTCTGTGCCGTTGTGCCTGACGGTACTTAAAGGATACATTTTGTCCCTTATGTGTTTGCAAAGTTCCTTCTTGCAGTTAAAAAGGCCAGCAATTTCTCTGGCTGCAGTTTTGTCACTGATTCTTTCTATCCTAATACAAGCACCTGTGTTGTCTTATCACGTTATTCTTGACTTCCTTTCTTTTTTCTTTTCTTTTTTTTTTTTTTTTTTAATAAAGCATTTTGCACTCTGGAGTGTGTGCAGCATTTTGGTCGTCATAGGATAGGAGGTAAAAACTTTTTGGCCTCTTTCAGTGTCCAGGGAGAGTGACTGCACAGGCTCTGCGCTACGTGGCCAACATGAGATTTGAAGGATGAAGCTGATATTTGGAGAGAGCTGGGGAAATAGGAAAGAGGAAATTCCCCTACATCTCATTAAGGGTGAAATCCTTTCTCTGCAAAAAGCCTCAGCAAAGTAGATCTGCTTCATATCACCAAAGCTTGAAGCATCACTTTTATTAAGGGACAGACTAAGGGAGTTATAAGCCCCCAGATATTGATACGTGACAGTCTGGTACGTGTTCCCACATCAGGTCACATGATGGCGACTACAAATACGCTCTTTCCCCCCATTAAATATGGCTGTGATATCATTCCACCTTCTTCTGTGTTTCTGCTGGCCACCCACACATAACTGGGGCTTAGAAAAATGACACCAGGGTCAAAACCAGAGTCATCACCCTACAGCCACCGTCCTTCTACAGCTGAGCGGTAAAGTGCTCCTCCTTGACTTCATCCTTAGCTGGAGACTGCAACAAAGCAGCTCCCTTGGGACACTCTGTCCTCAGCACACTCCTGCTGGGCTGAAACACTCAGGAGTTTGGGAGAAGTTCTCTGCCCTGTGGGAAAGCCCGGGCTGGGAGGTGAGCTGCAGCCCTGGATCAATGAGCTGAACAACAAGGTTTGTGAGGAGGAAGGATGACTTGCCAAATCACAACTGAAGCCCTGCAAAGCAGCATTTGCTGGAAGTATCAGAATTCAGCCTTTCAAACCCACTGATGCTGGGGTCCATTAGCAAGACACGCAAGTCTTGGCTTTGACTGAACATGAACTTGGGGATGATGCATATTTATTTATTAATATTTTCTATTTTGTGCTGCTGATTGTCCCAGATGCAGGGGAGAGAAATGACTTTCAAATGAGAAGATTTTTCTTAAGCCTAGAGCGTAGCTGTACTTGAAATGCAAACTTTAATCAGCTGTTTGATGGAGAAATATGTAATAAAAGTGCAATCTCTGCTGGGTTGCCTTTCATCCCAGTATCAGCTGTAGGGTGGTGTCCCTGGAAGAAACATGGATTGTGTGCAAAATAATTTAGGCTCTTTGTAACAATCTTGTTGCAGGGACCATCTACCTCTCTTATGGGCTTATTTATCTTATTTATCACAGCAGTGATAAATATTAATAATAGTGATAAACGTGGCATGGTGGGAAACCTGTGCTTCGCTGACTTTTTTGGGGAAGTTGAATATTTACTCTTGCGTTCAAGTGTCTGCTTCTTCAGTTCAGCAGCAGTCAGCTTCCTGGGCTCTCAGACACAGGAGTGCCCTTAACCCCGAGGAGGCATCACTTCTTCCAGCAGCCCAAATCCCCTTACCCCATGCGCCTTGCAGGCAGTCACACCCTGAGCATGAGGAAACTGCTGAAGAGCAGCAGTATCACTTTGTGGCTGATTTCCTGAGCTGTTGAGGGTCCATGTCATCCCTCCCATCCCACTGTGCCCAAGGGGCAGCCAAAACCCTGAGAGCTTTTGCTGTGCACCTAAAAAAATCCCAGGTGCTCCTGTAAGTGGTTGCAGTAAAGAGCTACTGGAGGAGGTTATTTTTTTTTTCAGGGCAAAACCGGAGAGGCTACTTAGCATAGTTTTACGTGCTGTTAATGTGGTTTTATTGCTTCTAGGACCTGACCTACTATCGTTATGTTCTGCTGTATTAGGTGCTGTGGATGCTTTTACTCACTTGGAGCTGGTCCCGGGATCTCTAATGGGGCTCTGCACTGCATGACCTAGGTGTGCTCGGCACGACACCATCCCCTGTGCTGGGAGAGCTGGTTTATCACACTGCTGTGGACTGGGAGGATTGGGAAATTGGTCCAGCAGCACGCTCTGCCTTGTGCTGGAGTTTGGATTCTGTGGAGTACTGGGTGATGGAGGGAGGGACACCCCTGTTGTTCCCATCACCACACAGGCCGTGGGTTTCTTTATGCTCCATCGTGGACTTGCTGTGTGCACACAGAGCACTTCGGTCCAAGCTCTGGTGTGCAGGGGATGTGGTGAGCTGTGAGTCATCCCCCACTCCTCCTAATGAGAAACCCAACAGGTTCCAAGTTAAAAATGGATTTTGAATGGTTTTTGGGGTTCAACCTTTCTCTGCAGTGCTGAGCCTGGGAGCCTTGCAGCCAAAATAATGGGTCTTAACATTATCCCTTTAGCTCTATAAGCATTCACCTCAGTAGTATATTTAGCAACATAAATTATGTTTTGTGTGTGTTTAGTGCTCCTAATTTTGGCCTTCTCTCCCACTCTACAGCCTCAAATTGAAGAAGTGAATGTGTGCTCTTTGTTGTACTTTACAAGGTTTCTTGACAGCTATCAGCATTTTACATCTGGTACACTCTTCTACTTTTTTTCCCTCCATGTACAGAATGCTGGTCCACGCAATAACATCTTGGCTGCAAGGCCAGTTTCTTTCTGAAATGCTTAAATACAGACTGAGAAAACCTTATTTTGGTGAGCAGTGACTTCTATGCCTGAATAACTCATGGGGGCCTCATCTGTATTTTGAAAATCTGAAGGCCTGTCCTTTGTTACCAAAGTAGCAATTTTATACTGGACTTGGCAAAAAATTTGTATCACAGAGATGAAATCTTTGGATGACAATGTGATTTTACTGTTGGGTGCTGTGACCACCAGCACACATGTTTAGATTTAAATTAAAGGAGAGGTTCACATCTTGTGTTACTTGCCCTGATTTTTAAGTGTTATTTTTTAGGGGCAGGGCTTTGATTGTCCAAACGCTGTTCCTGGATTTTATTGTCTGTGAGAATTCAGTTGTTTCTCCAGGAGGAGGGAATGGGGGAAGTCACAAGACATAGTGATCGCGGGGCTGGAGTGAGGGTCAGGCAGAGCTCCTTGGAGATTGATCCAGTTGGGCTGGGAAGCTCTGCAGTTGCTCTCAGTTCAACCAGCCTTGAGGAAGCCTGGGCTGGCCTGAGATAACCTCCAAAGGGAGGGCTGCAGCAGCTGAGGCAAGGGGAATAATAATTTTGGAGGAGAGGAATAGCACTCCAGGGAGGAGAGCCTGTGTCTTCTTGAGACTGGGAGAAGGAGATCGCTCTGAGAGTTGTGTTTGCCTTGGGTACTCTTGAGGTGCCTGAGTGAGGTACCCGGGCAGTTGACAACACTGGGCTGGAAAATCGAGGCACTGGATTTCAGTGAAGAGAAAATGAGATAGGTGGAAAGAAAAAACCCAAAACAACCAAGCAAAACGAACAAAAAAAACCCTCACCAAAAGGTGTTTAATTGGACAGAAATAATTTAAACATGCTTTCACTACAAGGAGCACAGTTTTTCTTACTTTACAGAGGCAAAACTGAGGGCAAATTGCAGGCCCAAAGTCCTGTAGGAGTGACACAGCAGAGAGTTGGCCCCACACCATGCACTAGCAAATAAAATTTTTGTCCGTCTTTTCAAACCTCCACAGATAACCCCAGAATGCCGCTTCTAGTCCCAGGGACCCAATGAAGGATCTTTCCACCCATAGCTCTCCAGAACTTCTCCCTTCACCACCATTCATTTATTTTTCCCAAAACCTTCCCACTCCTGCCTCGAATTCTGCTTAGGTGAACATTCCCCATCGCCTTGCTTTTGCTTCCTTCCAAGCAGAAGCACCTCCCACCCCAAGAGACAGCACTGGATTTAGTGTTTTCACGGACAGGAGCAGTGTGAGCACTCCTTACACGGTTAATCAGGTGTAGAGAAAGAGCACAACCTGTGTAGCAGTGGCCTTGTGTGACCCCAGACGTTGCCGGGAGGTGCCTCTGTCTCTCCATTGGTGCTGTGTGAACTTGGAGCATCTGTGGTCTCACCACGTGCTTTACTGATGCAGGATGGCTAAAATGTGCTGCTTAGGTGGTGAAACACAGAAAAGCTTTTGTCTTCAGGGCTGCTCAGTTTCTCAGCTAAGCTCTGTGCTGGTCTCCAGTCTGTAGAACGGACCTCTCCTGTGGCCTGCCCAGCATTTTCTCTGCGTGGAGTTTGCTGTGCATGTCAAGACTGTGCTGCAGGAACAAGAGAGCATTCAAAGCATGTTGGCATGAGTGGTTCTAACCCTGATCCTAGCCCCATATGGGCTATGAAAACACACGCTCAGCAAAACTGCTGAAAATGTGCTGGAGCGCTTAGCCACAAGAGTACAACATCTGTGAAATATTTAAAAAGTAGTCAAAGAGGGGGAAAAGTTAAGAGCAAATGGAGAAGAAAGCGTGCTGCTAGTTCAGCAGAAAAGACAATTGTACCTGCTGGTAGCAAGAACGACTTCATCATCTGATGCATGGACCTCTTCCAGCTTGTCACAACCAATACTGCACACCCAAGGCTATTTGTTGCATTAGCAATAAACCAGTGAGCGCAGGGAGCTGCAGCTCCTCCTGGTACATAGCAGCAGATGCTGCTGCTGCTTAGACAGGAGAGGAAAAGGTGAAGATGTGAAATGCCACCGACTTCACTCTGTGTTTCCCACCTCCTCTGAACCGAGTATTGATCAAGCCCAAGTGCTAATTCAAGCCTCAAGTATTATCTGCTATTTTGTGAGGAGGACTTAAAAGACACCTATCACCCTACAGCTGAGGTTTCTTTTGCTGTGGCTAAGAGAGGACCAATCTTTGTTCTAGGGCAGGGCAGGGCACAGGAGCAGCTGTCTCCAGGTCCTAAATGGCAGCTCAGAAATCGAGCTAAGGAGAAATCTGCATTCAGCTGTAAATGAATAGAAGGACATTAATTATCCTACTCTGAGTTCAGCTGAGATTGAGGTGAGATGTTTTTCCAAATATGTCTGAATTCCAGAGGTAGGATCTGTCCTATGGACACAGCTCAGCTCCATCACAGACAGCTGCATCAGAACTGGTATAACTGAGGCTAAAATCTTTCTTGGAGCTTGTTGCTAAGGACTTTCCTGCTGAATGACGCACGGGAGTGAATTAGCAGTGACATGAGTGACTACTTCGTGTGTAATGTGCTCAAGCAGTGTGGTTTGTTCAGGAGGCAGATTGCCTCACTACGTTCTTGACAGAAGAGTCTTGAGAGTTAGACCGCCAGTTGAGTGTGTTGCAGTAATGCAGCCTTGCAGTGCCAGAGACCTGGATGAACTTGGTGTGATCTCCTTTTCATATCTTCTGCATACCTGGAAAGAAAGAAAGAAGCTCCTCTACAACACAGGCAGAAATAACTGACCCGGAGGACACAGGCCAGACAAGATGACAAAGAGAAAAGCCCACATAACTTTTGTTTAAATCACATGGAGGTAGTTCTCTACTGGACTTCACTTTGTTTTATCTTGTTGGAGGTAAAATCATTTGACTTTCGTCAGGGTTCCTGTCAGTTCCAGGAGAGACAAGTGAGCTGCACCTTCTGGAAAAGGATTGCAAAGTAGAGTCATTTGCATTTATGGTGAAACTACATAACCAACCATATTTGACTTTTCAATCCAGATTTTTCTGGATTTCTGAATTTCTTGACCTGAAAAGATCTATTCACAGGATGAAGGAATACAGAACTGACAATAATGAGGAAAGAGCAAACAGCTGAACTATCCTGTGGGGAAAAAGTCTGTATAACTTGCTTTACGATAGCAGCCCTGAGGCTGCCTTCAAGACAAGACTTGGAGGACATGCAGACAGTAAATCCTGAATCCTAGAGATGGGTAAGCAGATGTGGCCTTGAAATCACAGGCTGGTTAATAATTATGGGTGTATTCAGGCTGCATGGGAAGTGCTCATGAGGGCAGGAGAGATAAATAGAGCACAATGTTCCTAGAGATCGTGGAGACTGACCTTTCAGATCTGCACTGGCCAACCCAGAAAAAACAATTCCAAGTGTAATTTGGCCTCCCTGACACCTGAAGCCTTGTCCTTCCAATTTTTAAAGGCAGCAGCTTGAGTTTGCCTGTCAGGTGCTGATTTTGAGGAGAGAGCTCCCTCCAGAACCAGAGCTCGACTGATGGGAAAGCAGCTTGGCTGTTGAGCAGGGAGATGATCTCCCATTGTGGGCATAATTGCTGCATTCCTTAACTGGGAGAGGAGTGGAGCAAGCCCGCCTGTGTAGGACTTACATGGAAATGGCATTTTTATGGGAATGTTTGAAATGCATCTTACAGGCACCCAGTTAAACACTCGTCTCAGTCTGGCCACAGGCCAGTTCAGAGGCCTTTGAACTTTTTGCCCTCCAGGCAGAACCCAGGGTTGAGTTTTCCTACCGACTTCCAGGATGCCAGGTCATTGCTATCCACAGTGAAGAGAGCTCAGCTGCCTAAAGTCTCGCCCCCAGCTCTGTGTTCATTTCGTTGGCCCTGATCGTGGTTTCTCAGGCTCATCCAAAGGCAGGCATTGTTTTCTGCAGCTTCTGTGGCACTGTGTCCACTGGCAGACCTCTGTTTTTAGCAGGGTTAGGAGTCAGACCGCAGCTGGTAGCCAGGCAGTCTGCCAGTGTGCTGGGCACATCAGCCATTTCTCATGATATAGAGCAGCTGAGCTAGATTTTTTATTTTTTTTGTGTGTGTGTGTAAGCTTTGAAACACGTAGGGCTTGCCATGTGGGAAAAAGTTCTCTTAGTCCCGTGCTTGTCTACATCCATTTGTGGCAAGGGCACAAGAGTTTGGGAACATATTTCTGCCCCTGGCTTAAAACTTGCTCTCATCATATTGTGCCTGAGTGCACAAAACCTCCTGCTGAGACACCAAGGTCCTGTTTCTAGGTGCAGATCCTCAGTGTGGTGTGCGTAGTCAGGGAAATAAAACTAAAAGTGTGTGTAAATTCAGAGGCTGCTTCTGCAGCTCTTGTGCACCGTGTGCTGCTCTCGGGAGAGCAGGATTTCAGCCCAACCATCAGGCTTCTTGTGGGAGTGTTTCACTGCTTCTTTGCTGCCCTGGACAGAGGCTTTGCACAAAGTTATTACCCCGAACCAAAAGCAGAGCTGAGTGACTTTCATGGTCTTGTTATTCTGCATGGTCCTGCTTTAAGGGATTGATTCATGTTTTCAGTGTTGGTTCCCTCCTCTTTCTTCAGGAGCTAAGTTTTAGACTTTACTCTTTCAAGGCAGAAAAGGCTGACAGAAGAACCCACAATATTAATCCCTGCACAGAAACACTGATTCTGCTTTTCTGATGTTATTACCCCAAAACAGGAAAAATAAAGCTCCTATGGGTTTGAGAGTGCCAAAACTAATTCAGCATCATTTCCTTTGGGTCTAGTTCAGTTATCTTTATCTCACCCTTCCAAACCCGTGGGCTCTTCCTGACCACTTGTGGGGCTCAATGGCAATGTGTGCAATGGCTTTTGAGGATTCCTTTGCATGCCTAAGCTGACTGACGTGCTGACTTCCAGCTCTCAGAATGGATAAGGCCTTGGAGCTACACCACAGAAGAGGCACAAGCTCCCACTGATTTTTATTGCTTAGCTGTCCATTTCTATACCATGAGTTTAGTATGTCTGAAATATCTACGTCTGCCTCAAGTGTGGTTGAAATTGGCCAATGGATTCAAAAGTTGTTAGAGGGGATTAAAATACAGACAGCATGACCAGATAAGCCTTTTTTCCTCAGGAAACTAGGCTAAAAAGGGAAAAAAAAAACAAACTAGTGCAAGGACTCCTGCAATGTCGTCTCTGCATCCTGGGATTTTTTTCACTGTCTGGGGTAGTTAATACTAAAAGCTCTGAGTATTTACAAGGGATTGATGCAGCATAAACAGAAATGGTGCTCTCCTTTCCTCTCTTTATTTACATTACAATATTGAATGTCATCGTCCCACTGATGTGAGCCCTCCCACCGAGTCCCTTGTCTCAGCAGCTGAAATCTGGTGTGTGTGTGTGTGAGAAGTGGCTCAGAGTTACCCGCATATGAACACCCCCTGCCCAAAACAGGGTTAAGCTTCCAGGAGACAAGCCCCATGGATTAGTACCTGTTTGCTGAAGGGCTGTAAGCCAAACCATGTCATTTTTTGTCCTTCAGCAGGTGGTGAAGGCTCCGCTCCTTCTCCTCAGTCAAGGTGTGAACGTGGAAATATTTTAGTTGAGTAGGGAAAATAGACTGTGCCTATCTCAGGCCCAAATGCACCCTGGACTGGCACCTTTCGCAATGGACAATGTTTTGCAGTCTAGAACCTCCCAGCCAAGGTTTACAGAGTCTGGGATGTGGGAAGCCCACGAGGTGCTGTGCTTGAGCTCTAGAGAGGAGGATGCCACTTCGCATGCACAGCAAAGCTGATAACCCTTTGATCCCTGTCCACATCTCAGAGAAAGCAACTGTGATCCCATGAAGCAGGAGGAGTCCCAAACCCCTGGAAAGGGGTTGGGTTTGATGGAGCCTTTTGTCTGAGGGAAGACGGCTGGGACAATTGTTCGCCTCAGTTGCAAGAACAAAAATAGTTAAAGCTTGTGCAGGTATTAAGACTTGGAATTTAATTTCGAGCTAAATATAGGTATATTCCTGGAGATGGATCTTCAAATGTGAAGGAAAGGTATGAGGTTAGGATTTGGGCCTCTGGTTATCTTGGCATTTCTAGCCCAATTTTCTATGTTCCTGGTTATATAGCAGAGCTGGTACAGCTTTTCAAGCAGCCACAGAAATCCAGAAATAAAAGGAATATCTGGTTGGGAACCTGCCACCCTCACACACAAGTCCAGTGAGGCAGCTGGGCTATAGTGCTCCTCCCTCCCTTCCTGCTCCTGTGACATCCCTGTTGTCCCAGTGCCTGAGCTCTTCAAAGCATTGCTGGGGCCCACGAGGCAGCTTTGAAGAGCAGGATGGGGAATGAGCTCCAGTTGACAGCCTGGAGAGACTGTCTTGTCCCCCTGCACCAGTAGGGCTGTGGTTCTAGTATTTTCTGAGCATTCTCAAGGAGAAGAGGTTTTATGGCTCAGAATCAGTGCTTTGAACTCTATTTGGAGGAATCTGAAGGAGGTGATGGGTAAAGGGGTTGTTTGAGGTGATGGATACCAGATTAAGTTCACACCTGCCAAGGAAGAGGTTTCACCTGGTGCTGTTTGGGCTTTCAGTCCTTCTGAGCATGTCTCAACCCAGCTCATGGTGCAGCTGCACTTTCTATATGGGGAGGTAGGGGCTGATGGGCTGCAGGGAAAAAGCTTTGGAAAGATGAGATCCCTTCATCTTGCTGCTGGAAGAGGTAAATAACTTCACACTCGTCTGCCCTTTGTCACTCCACAGTGTGTTTGTCCAGTGCAAAATAATTTAATCTGGTGCTACTGTCAAAGAACAAAAAATAGCAACAGGAATTTCTGGGGCTGGGCTTCAATTTAGAGGCTCAAAATGTTTGTGCAGAGTTGGAAATCCTTCCTTGCCCTTCCCCCTCAGCCGGGCACTTAACATGGTGAAGGAATGCTTGATACCCTGCCTAGTCCTCGGGATTAGTAATTTACTTTGTTGTCTGTGTTAATCTAAAGTCCCTGACGATGCAGCAGAACTTCAGCCAAGTTCCTCCTTGGAGGAGTCTGGGAGGAGGGAATTAATGTAGGTCCCCTACAAAGCACTTTATGCCTCTACCCAGGCCCTGATCCCTTGGCAATGTACATCCTGTTCAAGGTTCTGCCAAATGCTTCTCCCACCCCAACCCCCTGCTGGAACAAGCTCGCACCCGTTGTTTTCCTTTGCTGCTGATTTGTGGTGGTTCCTGTGCCACAAGAGGTACTGCCTGATATAACCTAACTCTGACAGCCTCCTGATAGCAACAGCCTCCCTGCTTCCCTCCCTTCTTCCTCATTCCCGTTCATGTTGTGGCTTATTTTGAAATTGCCATTATTTCATCCCTCTGGGGCACCAGCTAAGGCTACCCCGATGATGGATGCTGCCAGACCAGATGCATAAATATTAAGAAAGCGGAAAGAGCCAGACCTGCAATTCTTTTGTGCAGAACAGTGATGAGGATGCTATTCTTACAGCTGACCAACACAACTGCAATCTGAGCTCCAGGTTTAAAAGGCTGTAGATGCTGGTTAAACTGAAGCTTTAACTGCGGTTAACCAGCTTGTGGTCAGGCAGAGAAGCAAGCAAGCTGGTTATATTGGAAATTTTTACTAGACTGCTGCTGGGTTTGTTCAGGACACTGGGTTGGTCTCTAAATGTGTATTTTACCTTGTCTAAATTCTGATGCTGGTAGTGCAAGACACTTTTGTGACTAGATATTTGCACAGTTTTCTGAATCTTGACATGCAAATATTGGACCCTAGAAATGATTATGCTATCAGCTGGACCCTAGAAATGATTATGCTATCAGTCTGGGGTGTAATGCCTGTAGTGCAGTGTCACAACTCACTTGCCTATGTGCCCACCTTAACAAATATGTATGGGATTGCCTGGAATTGCCAGAGGTTTGATGATATCAGAAATATTCAGCTACCGGAAGAACAAAAAATCTTGATTAATGCTGAGTTAGCTGTCTCTCCTCTAATGCTGTTTCCAGTTCAGTGGACGTCTTGATAATGGTGTTTGATCTGAAGGCCACAGACTTATTGATGGTCACAGATCAAAATACCATCCCTCCTAATGAATAATGCTTCTCTCTTTCTGCTAAGAAGTGCAGCAAGGAACAGCATCTATAAAAGCAGGGGGAAAATCTGAGCAGTCCCAGAAACAACTCATAGCACCACTCCTCAGGGAAAGAGGCAACAGCATTGAAGTACACTTCCAGAAGGGAAATTTGGGAAATGCAAATTGGATGCTGATGCTGTATCTTTATTTTGGACCCCACAGCACAATGAGGCTCATAGTGTTTCTTTTCCTTCTTGTCTGCATCCTTCTGTCCATCTATCCAACCTTAGATGACACAGATCTTGGGGAATTTAAGGATATGTAGCTCAGAAATGGTATTGAAAAGGCACAGGAAATTCTTCTTTATGGCTCAGCATTTCAGCTAATAGTGCCAAAAGTTTTTGATTAACTAAAATCAGCTTAATGTTCACAGTCTCCAAAACATCACCTCTTTGTTATTACCTATGAGCACTGAGAGCAAGGGCTATTGGTGTGGTGACACAAAGATCTCAGTAACCCTGCACCCAATCCCAACCAAGAAAACTGACATTTTGTAAAATCAGGGACTATGAATATACAATAATCCTTATCTTGCTAGAGGTGATCTCTCAAGATTTGTGTGGAGTATCTGGTGATACTGCTATGCTTCCAAGGATCTCACTTTTTCACTTCTCATGCTCATCAGGAAAAGGAGTTCATCAGTTGAACATTTTCCAAGACCATTAACTTTGCCTTACAAAAAATATGCAAATTACCTTCCTGTATTTAACACTATCAGGGCCCATTATATTCCCTGTAGCAGGAAGACTGAAAGACATCACATTCCAGACCATACAAAAAACTGTCTGAAATTCCAAAATTCCTCACTTCTCTCTACACACTACAGCAAATCCTAACATCCAGCTGTTTGTAGAGTTCACATGTTTCCTGAAGATGAAAACTTTTGTTTTGTGGCAACCTGTGAGCATCCATTAAAGCTCAGATGGTGGATCAGAGCAGATTGTGTGGTGCTGCCCATCTGCCCATCGGATGCCCGGGCTTACTTTTTAATAAGAGCAAGGAGCTGGATGTAATGTCATGCAGTCATAATTCTTGGCAGTTGCTATAGTTCATATGTTTATTGGAAGCTGAAGCTTTGGAGCATTTTTCAGATGTCTTTACGCTTCCTGCTTTAGTGCTTGGGCTTTTTTTTCTCAGCTGAGCTCTCAGGGTCCCAAAGCTCTGCTTGTTAGGGAAGGAACCATGCGTTCAATGGAGTGTTTCATGGGGGAATGACTATACTGAAAAAAGGTGAACAAGTCCAGGAGCACCTGCCTGGGCAGTGCGTATTTGTAAACTTAGAGGTTTTTAGATGTTCTGAGAAGGACAGGGAGATAACTTTTCCTGTGAAACAGCTGGGTGTGGAATTTTGGGGCTAATCTGAGAGATGACGGACTCTCCCTTGGAGAGAACGCGAGTTGTGTCAGACTGACCTGGGAGAAGGCAGCACTTTCTGCTGTCTAAAGTGGACTGCAGTGAACTCATCTGTCAGCCATTTAAGGGTTGGACTCAGTCTTGGAAGCACAGCTTGAAACAGAGGAGATTATAGGGCAGCTGGAGTCAGGGGAGAGTTTCTAGCTGGTTCATCCACAAAGCTTCCTTGTACCACATGCTGTCTTAGCCACATGGACACCTTAGGAGAAGGTTCCAGGAGTGCTGAAGGAAGTATGTCCGTCCCCAGTCCTGTTGTCCACTCCCTGTGCGTTGGCCCTGAGTGTTCAGCAGCCCTGTTCACCTAAGTCAGGCTGGCATGTGCTCCCAGCCATGAAATGAGGGCAGTGCTCCTTGCTGTGCAGTGATGAGAGAGAGGAGGTGCTCCTGTGCTCCTGGGGCTTTGGAAGCTGCAGGGAAGATGATTTCCGGGCTTTTCTGGGGCAGCCCTGAAATGCAAAAGACAAGACTCGCAAGTCACCCTCGTTTCTTCTTTTCCCATTGCTTCCATCTCAATTTAGGATGTAGGAGAGCAGTAACAGAGGATGCTTGGAACTCCCCCACTCTTCCAACCCCAGCCTCCTGAATAAGCAGACTAATGCTGGAGTTTCCCCTCAGGAAGGTGACATGGTATAAAATTTCTGCTAGGACAAAACTCCTTCTTTTAATAAAAGCCCCATTTAAATAACCAAAGTCCCAGAGCCAAGATGCAACTGGCCCATGTGCCCAGGAGAGCGTTTCAGAATACTTTTACCCAACAGTTGGTCTGAGATCAAACAGACTTGGCATCGCGCTGTTTCCTGGATAACACGCCGTCATTATTTATTCATCTGAATCAGAGTGCTTGATGTTTTCGTGCTATCAGTTAGACAGAGCCATATCGTCTGCCTCCCCTTTTTTTTATTCATTTGTTGTGTTTCAAGAAAGTTTTGAAGCTGTTGCAGTGGGAAATCCATAGCTTAAGTGGCAGCTTGCTCATCTTTTATTTATTTTTGTAATAATCCCGTTGTTACTCATTCAAAGCTCCAAAAGATCCTTGTCCTCAGTCAAAAGTTTCATGTTCGAGTGAGGTTGTAATGATGACTTCTAGAAGAAAAGCATGTTTTCCTGGCTTTGAATAGGTATTGTCACTTTTTTTCCTTTGTGAATTAAAGAGATAAAATGTGTTTGGTCGAAACCAGGTGATTTCCAAATTCATTTTTATATTTGGGTTAAGATGACTCTGTAAAGTTCCCAATTTTTTCATGTATTGTAAAAGCACAGACACAGGAATGTCAAGCCAGTGGGAGAACCAGCAATGGGATGCGATTAGGGTGATTTCTGGCCTGTTTCCCATCATTCTTGGAGAGAAACTATTTTTTTTTTCCCCCTATGAAAAATGGTGATTTTCTCTGATAAATCTGTTCCCTTTTCAGTTTGGAGGCTTCTTTATTGCTGAAAGAAATTTTTAACTCAAAGTAGACGCTCTTCACTTAAACGCTTCTCTATTGGAAAAGCATTTTTCCATAGAAATAGGGTTTCAATAGGAAATTTGCAGTCAGCTGTTCCACACAACAGGCAATGCTGCTCCCCCTTCCCCTCCAAAGGGTGGTTTCGTACAGAACCTGCACTTCTGCATATCCATACCAGTGCTGTGGTTTTATAAGCACATTTCCCTATTTTGAAATGTATTCCTGTCTCCTGTTTTTGTGTAAAACATCTTCACAAAGAGGGAGGGTGATTCATTGGAAACTACAGAGGAAACTACAAAATCAATTGCACTCAAAGAACTGTCTAATGTAGAAACTAAACAAATAAAAACCCCAGAGGATTATATGGTTCTTTTCCTCTCCTTATTCAGTCATCAGGCTCTTAACAGTTACTTGGGAGATTTTTCTGACAATGAACTGTAACCTTTTATATTTCACCTTATTGGTGCTCAGCTGCACATTATCTGTGAACACAACAAACAGTATTACAAAAAATAGCTGAAAACTGTCTTGATGGACTGCAGAGTTATTGGGACCATTTATACCAAATGGAGTTCTGATCCCCAAACTCATTGTGCTTTGTAAAATTAATCCGTAAGATTTTCTGCTCATACATAACTGTGAAATGACTAAACTTTAAAACATAAGACATCTTATGTGCTAAACCTCACGGAAGAATAATCTCTTGATAAATTTAGTTTTAAAGTAACGGAAGCATAGATGATTGCAATTCTATTTTTAGAGATGTGCAGTAAAACTTTTCTATTTGGTTTGTAGCAAAGCCAGTGTAAATCAGAACCTCCGAATGAAGATGGGGGTGTGAGAACAAACAGGATCAGTGTGGTGAACAACCCTGGCCCGGGGTTTGGAGGCAGTTTTGTGGAGATGAACCCAGATTGTGTTTGCCAGAGCAGGGAGGAGAAAGTGATGAGTGAGATGTGAGCTGGTTGGTGCTGATGGCATCACCAGTCACGTCCGAAAGACTGGAAGACCAGGGTCTGTATCTCTGCTGTCTGTCTGTACCAGAAAAGAGAGCACACTGAAACCATCAGTTCCTGGGATCCTTCTGTGTGCATCGGGTCCAACAGAGGCAGTGATGTCTGTGCTATCCAGGCCATACCTAAATAACAGATACAAGTAGACCACGAGCTGATACGTGCTTTGGGTATGTAAGGAGAAAGGAGTTAAGATAAATCAGCAGAACTCTTTTTTTTAGCCACTGTGAGGCTAAATGTGAAGCGTGTGAACTGGGATTTCCCATTACTTTGTTAATGTGAGTATTCAATTTAATTTTCATTCATCTGGGAGAATCATAATTTGTAAGAATTGAGAGGATCAGTAATGCTTTTAATGGTCTGATCTTTCAAGCTTGATGTTCTTCTTGCTTGGGCCTCAGGGCTGGTTTGCAGGCTCTCCTCTGAGTTTTGTGATGGCATTTTACACAGCTCTCTTTGCCAGCAACATCGCTTCAGGGGGCAGAAAGGTGAGGCAGAAGTCAGACTCGATGACCTTAGAGGTCTTTTCCAGCCTAAATAATTCAATGATTCTAAGTCATGTTGAAGCCCAAGGCTGCAGTGCAAAGCTCCAATCTGGCCTGCTGTGACCGTGTCTTCCAGGACATCTTTCAACTTCTTTGCAGCTCAGTGACTTGGAGAAAAGTGAGAGGCACGATTTCCATAACGGATGGTGTGGATTAACCTTGCCTGGCTGCCAGGTGCCCACCAAGCTTCTCTCTAACTCCATCCTCTTCAGACTGGATTAATGCACCATAGATGGTTATTAAGCAATCTAATATACACCAATCCTACATAAGGGGTGGTTAATAGGCTCTTGGAGGGTGTGAAATATATCCTGGAGACATGAACAAGGGGAATCTGTGAAATGCCATCCAAATTTGCTTTTTTTTCCTTTCCTCCACTTCATTTCTCTCTTCTTTGTCTGACAGTAGAGAAAGGCTGGAGAGAGCTGGGATCTAAGACAGATTTTCTGGAGTTAGCAGTTTTGGGGATAATTTTGGAAGGAAAGTAGAGATAGGGAAGAAAATTTTGGAGCCAGGCTAAACATTTATGTGGGAAGAGAGGAACAGTGCCATCTCACTTGTTCTGCTTTTAAAATCATTACATACTTTGTTACGATCTGCAAGACAAGCCCAAGACTGGAGTTAGGAGAGTGGCTGTGAACTAGGACAGATGTGCACTTTCAGCTCTGTTTTGGATTCTTTTGTCGTGATCCCCTAGGAGTCATTCGTGTCACTAGCCCACATTTCACTCTACTTTTAAAAATATTACCTCAAAACCACTTCTGCCAGTGTAACTGCACAATCCAGATCTCGAACATCCCTTTAATTTGTAGAAACAAACCATAAGGCATTAAGTATTTTCTAGATTTGTGAGTCTGTGGTGAGTCTGAGAGTATCAGGATAACCTGCATGACCCCGTTTCTGGGAACAACGTGGTTGTCGTTGACTAATTAAGCGTATCCTGTTTGTTAAAATTGAAGATCTGTATGATGTTCTAAAGTAATTGTGTGCACTGGAAAGCTGTTGTAGAAGTGTTAGCGTTCACCACGTGCTGGAGTGGAACAACCCCATGGTCCATTTCTTTACCATCATGTAGTTGGAGATGTCTGGTCTGTATTTTTGAGAAGAGTCTAGGCAGAAGAAAGACTAACACACATCACACACCTTGCATCATATTCCACATTGTTCTGAATTTTGGGGAGACGTCTCTCAGTCCAGACGCCCCTGCTCTGTCAGAGAAAAGCAAACATGCAAATGTAGACACACAGCTCACAGGCACCTACAGGCGCGTATCAACACCGAAATTTTGGCATCCCAATAAACAAATTGAATCATCAGAAGCTTTTCTAGGGTCTAAAGCATAGTTTATCTCTCTGAAGTAGACACTGAAAACAGGAGAGATGACTCATGCCCTAGCACTGCCTATTTCTCCCTGAATGTGTAACATCCTGCACTTCTTTGGTTTGGCTGATCTATTCCAATCCATCAGAGAAGCTAAATTTTAGTTGATTCATTCTATTCTGAGAATATGAGGCTATTTCACAAGAGTTATGTGTTCAGTACATATATTTTTTTTAGTCAAAAATATCTAGAATACATTATTTGCCCTGTCTGCTTAGGAAATACAGTTTAGGGTGGATAAAGATGCAGGTGGATATAGAGAGGAGCAGGCAGTACTTGAGTCATTAGACTCGTACACGGCAGATTAAAAATTAACAGATCTGATCAAAATCTTCCATTGCCTTGTCAAATTTGTATTTTTAGTTGAAATTGTCTTGAAAAAGCAAAAAGAAAATCTAAATTTTCAAGGAGTACATTCTGCACCATTTTAGGACCCTGTCAGGGTAGGCGCTGTTATACCTCGTAGACATAATGTCATCTGGGGACTATTAACCCCAGTATTTATATATATCTAGGAAGAGATAAGGTCAAGATATTGGATGATCTCTCAGTGGAATTGCTGTTTATCACTGCTATTAGTAGTCACAGAATCATATCACAGAATGGCTTGAGTTGGAAGAGACCTTAAGGATGATTTTGTTGCAACCCCCCTGCCATGGGCAGGGACATCTTCCACTAGACCAGGTTGTTCTAAATCCCATCCAACCTGGCCTTGAACACTTCCAGGGATGGGGTGTCCATAGCTTCTCTGGGAAACCTGTGCCAGGGCCTCCTCACTCTCACCGAGAAGAATTTCTTCCTAATATCAAATCTAAACATACTAATTTTCGGCTTAAAGCCATTCCCCGTTGTCCTACCTCTATTTGTGCTTGTCTAAAGCACCTCTCCAGCTCTCTTGGAGCTGCTTTAGGCACTGGGAAGTTCTGTAAGTTCTCTCTGGAGCCCTCTCTTCTCTTGGCCAACTCTTTCAGCCTTGGCCAACTCTGTCTTCATAAGACATGTGCTTCAATTCTCTGGCAAATTTTGTGGCCCTTCTTTGGACCTGCTCTAAGAAGTCCAAGTTCTTCCTGTGTCGAGGGTCCCAGATGTGGATGCAGCACTCCAGGTGGGGTTTCACCAGAGCTGAGCACCTTCTTCTGCCTGCTGGTCATGCTTTTCATGATGCATCCCAGCACATGGTTGGCTTTTTGGCCAACCAAGTAATGAAGAAGTTAGTTTTAGGAATAACGTAGTTTGGGTTGTTTGGTTTTTTTTCTTACAGGAAGTACAAGCAAATTACCAAATTATGGGGCTAGTGCATTTTCCATTTAGAAAACACCCTGCATTGATACCGTCATCAGATATTTCCCTTTCACAGGCCACTTATTTTCTGGTTTACTCATTGACTGTTTGGTCCCATAAGCTAAATTAAGCAAGGAGCCGCAGCAGGGTTTGCAATGCTGGACCTCTATTGTATCCTTCCAGTGCATTGTGCCTCAGGCCCGTTTGAGTATTACCAACCACTCAAGCATGCACTGTTGACACATAAATGCATGTTTGGATGTAGCCTGTTAGTAAATGCAATGTCCCCAGCAGTTTTGTTTGGATGATTATATTATTGCTAATTAACAGAAAATGTCATGACTTTTGGAATAGAATTGTTTGTGCAATGAGTTGTTTACTCTGGAAAATCCTGCCATGTAAAAAGATGAGGAAATTATACAGGGAAGAAGGGGAGGAATGCTTGGGATTGCCACAGGGTTCTCAGAAGCGTGAGTCTTGTTGATATCAATGGGACATAGCCAAAACCACTCCTGGTAATGTGACTCACTCATATACCTCTAAAATCATCCACGTTCACTACTCTTTAAATGCTCCTCATTTGCTCAGATGCACTTTGGGTTTTAGTTAGTGTCAGGAGAAATAAAGTTTAATTCAGCTAACCTACCAGCAAAATGTAGTAGCTGCAAGGCAGCAATCTTGGTGATAACATTAAAAAGCTACTAGATATTTTTTAAAAAAACAATGAAAAATCCCTGGCTGCTCTGCCTCCATGTTTCTGTCAGACTCATTTACATAATGGTTTAGAGCATTATGTAATTCAAATCAAATCACTGTCAGTCAGCACCAGCATCCATTGTATCTTTCCATGGAGCTACACCGAGTGGCTGAAGAAAACTTCTTTGAAAGGAATGGCAGAAATCAAGTAACTCTGTCTCTCCGACGCCAGGACTCTGACCCACTGCCTATTGCAGTCACACAAAATATTCCCCTTGACTGACATGAGCTGAGGATTGCACCCCCAGAACCCATGTAAGCTCTTAACTCTGATTCCTAAACTTGGCAAACAAACCCAGGCGGTTTTCAATCGCAAACAGGCAGAATATCCCTCCTCTCTGGACAGCAATAATCTCTCTCTGTCTCTCAGGGGGAGCGGGGGGGGCGAAATCTCTTCCATCAGAATAGAAGAGCCACCAGCTTTATCCAAATAGTACTGTCAAATTTACAGTGCACTAAATAATTAATCAAATCTTCAATATATCCCAGCAAGCATCAATTTCCTGATATATTCCCTGTTATCCTTCCTGAGTCTATCACCATTACCAGGAAAGATAATTTTGCCAGTGCACTTCTAAATCAGTGCCTTTTTATTTTTTTTCTCCTTTGTATTTTGTTGCAAAAGCAGTGAAAATGCTTGCCAGTGGCTGGGGCTCCATCAACACCAAACACAGTCCGAAAACCACAGACAGAGACCCTGCATCCTTGTCCAGGGGCACCCACCATCATAGACGGAGATGCTTTGCGTGGGACAAAGAGGAGAATAAAGTAGTAGTGACAAAATAGCACAGAATTGGTGTGAATGTCACTTGAGAGTTATCGCTGTGGGCAAGGACAGGTTTGTGCAAAGGTTATGTTTGCTTGGAATAAAGTAGGTGGGAGGATGAGAGAATTTCCTTGGCTAAAGCATAGGAGAGGGATAGAGGTGGATGGAGAAGGATGGGGAGCTGGGTATGTTGCAGGTGTATGGATAGGGTGGAGTTTAGTGAAGGAAGTGGCTGTGGAGCAAAGTGTTACTGCAGACTGGCAGGACCTGCTGTTTCACCTCATATCAGCCAGATGCAGGAGGGGACCTGCCACCTCCCACAGCTTGACTTTGTATGATTTGGGTCTGTCTCCCCCAGCCTTTCACATCCAATTTTTTCTTGACCCTTCACCTCAGCCTCTTTTTGTTTCTGTCACTTGAAAGAAGGAAAATGTAAATCGGTCTATTCACTATTAAAAGTGAAGTTTAGTTGTTATGTCATGTTCATCTCTTAATTCAGTGCTACACTTGTGAAAGAGGCCCTGGCTTTGCTTACAGAGTTTCATCCATCTCTCTTAATGTAAACATGTCAGTTCAGATGATTGGCTTTTACGACTCCGTTTGTTTTCTGCTGATGAAATGTGTCTCCATAACTTAGATGGGAGGGGATCAGGAAAGCCTTACCTATAACTGTGGTAATACATCAGACAGCTTTCCAGACGTGGCTCCTTCTTCCCTAGGAGCATGCAGCAAGGATTGTGCTGTCTAGCCTAAAGCTACCTTCTTTCTGTGGCATAACCATCCCATAACAGCACCAGAATATATTTTAATAGCTGTTTTACAGCTTCCTATATCAGTCTTTAAGTCTTTACAAAACACTGTGTGAATAAAATGATTTGATATATTTTATTCATGTGAGCATTCAAAGCACCTAATAGTGTTAGCACTGTGCATTGTGCTTGGCACAACAGGGAGTTCTCCCGTAGATTTCTTATTTCTTGTTCAAAAGCTAGTGACTGCATCCTGAGCTGAAGACATTCCTCTTTCTTGGTGGCTCTTTCCAAGCTCTGCTGGTTCAGAGTAGCAAAGGAGAAGTCTTTCCCTGGATCGGAAGGCTGTGGAGTTTATAGTAAAATAACTCGGAGGCCAATTTCTAGTTAATTAAAATGACATGAAAACTTGCTGGATGCAAAGAATTATAATTCTCAGCAAAATATAGAGATGTGTGTTGGTGACTATGATGTGCTGCTTCCCTCTTGCTTATTTATGTCATTGGGTTGCAGCATAATTTGAAATAAAAACACCTGCAAGGAAAGAAGAGTATTTTTAGCTCACTAAAAATATATATTTTATCATAAGAGAAGACTTAGTGCCAGCATTTAATTCTTGGCATAACATTTGTCATCCTCAAATATCCTTTCAATATCGGGATGAAATCTTCTGAATTCATTTCCTTTTAGCACATGTTGGCTTTCTGAAGACTTTAGTTTTTCAATAAGTCATTGGCAATGTCAGAATGCCGTGATTCTGATGAGTGAGGAGCCAGAAAACTCATTAAACTGATTTAAAAGAAGATACTGCGTAGGCAGAGCTGCTTGTGACGAAAGACTTGTGTGTCTGTGACTCTGAAGTTTTGTTTTGGACGTTTTGTGCTTGTTTTTGGCTTGTTTTTTTCCAACACTTTGAATGCAATGAGTTCTCTTGCATATTTATTTCTGCCCCTGGTCAGCATCCATGGTGAACAACAGGGCTTGTTTTGGGAAATGCGTTGTACAGTGTCGTATCAACCTGCAGGTTTGCCTTGTGACACGGGCAGCAGGAGGGACTCTGGCTCACATCTCCTGCTGTGTCAGCCTGGGCAGGTTTCAACACTGTGCTTTGCCTGGGAGAACTTCAAGAGCTCAAAATTTTAGCCATTTCCATCAGATTTTTGTGGAATACAGAAGTTTTCCCCTGCAGACCAGCCACAGGAGCCTGCCTGGTCTCCACCAGGCACTGGATTCTCCAGCACCCCTCTTTTCACTTTCACCTTGGAGCTCACCCAACAAGACGTTTCTGTATGAACAAGCATTTGCAGATTGCCTCCACAGGGTGCAAAAAGCTCGGGGTTTTCCAGCTCCCTGCAAGCTTGGTTACCTTCTGGGCCATTAGTTTAATACCTCAATTACACACACTCTGGTGTTTGTGTTCTGGTGTGAAGGTGCTCTTTTTAAAGAAAGCATTTTTAGCCAAATATTCGTGGTCCTAAGAGATCAGTTCCCCAGGTGTGACTTCCTTGGGCAGAGAGCTGTGCTGATTTATGGCAGCTGGAGATGTGGCTGATTATATGTGTTAAGAACGTGTGCTACAAAAACAACCATTGTTTGTGGTCTTGAAAAAATGATGCCTGTTGGAGAAAAAAGAAACAAACCAGATATCAGCTTAAGCAGAAGTAATGAGCGCGCTGTGTAAAATTGCAAGGACTGTCTTGCTGTGAACACACAGGCCCTCAAAGTGTGTGCTAACAGAAACTGAAATTTTTCAGTTAAAAGAGAATTTCCCATGACACCTCCTCACAGTGGAATGTGAACTGTGGTGTAAATATAAGTGGATTAAGTCTCAAAAGGTTGTTTTGTTTGTTTGTTTGTTTGTTGTCAGTGAAATTATGAAGTGTGTCTCAGTCACCTAGACTCCTTCAGCTTCTTGATCTTTTTACAGAAAGACTTTATTTGATCTGAGTTAAAAACTGGAGTTCTCTGTGAAGCCATTACTTCATGGTTGGGCTAAAACTTCCATGTGATCCCGTATCAATTTGTAGTCTTTTTAAATATGATTAAATGTTTGTGTTTATGTGTAAATTTACCCATATGAATTTATTAATCTAGACCAGTGACGTTAAATTAGATGTGTCATTGCTCTGTTCTTTATTTCCCTAGCCTGTTATTCTCATATTTTGCTGTGCTCTGCAGGTCAAAGGAAAATGCCAAAGAGATTATATGGAAAAGGAGTGTGTGTGGGGGGGAAGGATGACTGTGCTCCATGTAGCCTCAAACATTGAAAAGAAACCCATCCACATGACTGTTCTTGTTACCACAGCAGTTAGTAATGCAAAATCTTTATTTAGTCACAAACATTTCTTAAAGAAAAGGAGAATTTAGGGCTCTAGATTAATATTTTTTAAGATTTTGGACTCGCAGAACTACAGTGGAAGCATCCCTGTCCCCAGCCCATGTTTGGTAGTAGCTTTCTGAGTGGCATCATAGAAATCAGTAGAGGTAAATGAGTTCTACTCAAGATGAGCATGTCTGATGCCTTTACCCTGTAAAAGACACTTTCACGATGCTGATCTTCCAGTTTGGTTCCTTTATTACCATTGCCAAGTGTCTGAAATACAAACAAGTGAGTCCTTGATACAACAGAGGGACTGGCAGGGCGTGCAGGTGATGTTCTGAGAACCTGAAAGGTCTTTTGACCTGGAGTGGCTGAAACCCATGACAGTAAGGTTAAAACTGCAATGGAAAACAGCATTTATCTTTCTGTATAAATACAGGTGCTAGTAATACCTAATTTGTTTGTACCGCTCTCATATCTTGCCACGCCGAAGAAAGAATTAATCTTGGGGCTTTATTTTCACATGCACGTTTTGTTTACATAACCAGCACGTTTTATCAGCAACAGCCGATGGTAACTGACAAAGCAAGAGGGAAATTTTCATTCTGTGCATGGTGATATCACAGAAACAATGTGTTTGAAGCCTTGTACTTCAAAAATATGCCTGTGAGGAATGGAAAAATCCAGGCTCATATTGTAAAAACGTGAGTCACAACAGCTATTATCTCTTAAGAAATGGCATTCCAGCTCTTTGATTCAGTCATTGATGATTTCCCTTTTTAACTTGTGGTGCTTTCTTACCCTTTTAAGAAACATCTGGGTTAACCCTGGCTATTTGTAGAAATGTTTGCAATTCACAGATTAAAAGAAATTAGACATAGAAAGGACCCATGAAATTATCTTGTCCATTTCCTGAAGCATATGAAATTGAAAAAGAATTGTGCTAAATATATATACATTAAAATGCGGAACTTTAGCTCATATACAATATGAAGACAAAACATGTCACGAATTATCAGTTGTAAGGGTGCTGAAACATACTTTTTTAAAAGAGAAAAATGAAATAGATGACTAGCAAAAGCACTAATGAAATTTGTGTAGGATTTTCCAGTTCTTTCTAGGCAGCTACCTTTCTGGAATTTGTAGATAAAATTGAAAAGATCTGGTTTCGACCAGTTTGAATTTGATTCAATTTTCTAATAAGAGAGAGCTTTAAGCAAAAATAATTCCCTTTAGAAAAAATAATTAAAACTTCTAATGCTGATTAGGTTTTTTGGGCTATTTTATCTCCCTCACCATCCCCTATCCTTCTTTTGTTTCTCTTTTTAAAAAAAATTTGAGTAGTTCTGTTGCCAGAATGGCTTCTCTTGGAAGTCTCTAAGGAAGTCTGAGACTGTAAAGACAAAGTACACACCAGCAGAGGATGGGTTTCTTTAGACTCATAGCCTGGAGAGAATGTTAAAATGGGACAAGAATAAGTAGCCTTTCTTGCTTGCACCCAGGTTCCTGAGTCAGAGGCAGCAACTTGTGTTTAAAACCATTTATGCACCTTTTGCCGCTGCTCTGGGATTTCATTCGAAGTTTCTCTGCTCATATTGTTAGGAAAAGGAAACAGTCATTCCCCATTCGCTGCCTTCACAGAGCTCACGATCATGTGGACCACAGCTAACAGCCCACAGTGTTCTCCTCTCCGGTTTCGAGACCTTGTCTGTGCCCTTGCAGGAGTACTGATCAGCCACTGGCTTTTGTTGTCCCCTTCAGCACTGAGACAGGTTTCCTTCCGGAGAAACAAAAATGGAAAGGACAAAAAACTCGTAGAATTCTCTGGCCACCTGTATTGGTGTCATTTATAGAAAGTGAAATTCTATTTGCTTGCACTGGTGCTGAGTCACAAAGCGTTGAGCATAAGAAACTCGATTTGTGGGAAAGCTTCTAATTTCCTGTTTTTCAAGAGGAAGGGGATAAAACAAATGACATGGAGGGGAGAGGGGAAAGGAATAAGGAGAATAAAAGTAACAGAAGAAGAATGTCCTAATACCTCAAACTCCAGGAAGGGTAATTCATTTTAGCACTGCTTGTTCAAACCAGCAGTAGTGCAGAGCATAATGTACAAGCTTCAGTAAATCATTCCTGTGTGATAGACTGTGATCAATGACAATTTAATGAATTCATTTTAAAATGAAGTCAGAATAGGAGAAACAGTAGTTATTTGAAAGCGTCCTTTACTCAGAGAAATTGAGTCAATAAATATGCTATTTGTCATGCAGAGTCCAGTTGGAGTCTTGTTTGCTAACAAAAATGCTGTCATCACAGAGCCTAATAGATGCAAACTATCTGGAACTATCCATTGTAGATAGACAAATACCATGTGAAAGCAGAAAACAACAGTTGTGGCTGAACAAAGAATGGGATCCTGCACACGTTGCTGAATGAAAGAGGGTAGCCCACCTCAAAATCTACTATTTTGTTTGTCACCAGTGTGTATTCTGATGGAGTATGAATGGTCTGGTCGTGGCAAAAATACAAAGTCTGTGTTTCTTCTGTGAAATGAGTTTTAGTTGTTGTGGAGTGAGGGCTTCTCTCGCTGGAAAAACATCCCTCTAAAGTCACTTTAAATTGCAAAATACAGCTTCAGTGAACTTGGATGGATTTGTGCAGGCTACTAGAACAGGGATAAGCTTCATCCTTTTTCAAACAGTAGTTTTACATTAATTTTCACAGCTACCCATGTTGTTTAGTGCAGATACAAGAAGGCTTTTTGTTCGGCTGTGCTTTTCACGCTTGGTTTTATTCACGTGAGTTGAAGGGATGCGGCAATTCTTACTTGTTTTCATTCAGGCAGAGACTGGAAGTGTTAACATTGAACTGCCATCAGGACAAGATGATCAAACTTCACAGGTTTTGGTTAGAATTGGAGAATGACCGAATATCCTGAGCTGGAAGGCACAAGGATAATTGAGTCCAACTCCTGGATGTTCAAAATGGTGTTGGATGAAAGGAGCCTGGTTTTCAGATGATGGACTGGCAGCAGTGGCTATTCAGCATCTTGGAGGCTTGGCATGCTCTCACGAAGGTCCCAGAGCTTTTCCAGGCACATTTGGGCTTCCAACATCCTTCAGATTGCAGGGTGTGGAGGAAAAGAAAATGCTCAAAAGTCCTGAGAGATATCTTGAAAATGGTATTTCCTATCCCAAAGGAAAATGAAAATTAAGCCTAAGACAGAGATTATGAAGAATTTTTATGGGATTTAAGAATCTAAACTTGACCCTTCACTCTTTAAATTTGGAATAGAACAGCTGGGGCATTTTTAGATTTTGCATCATGTGGCCAGGCATCGGCTGATTTAAATCTGCCTTGCAGTCATCTTAGGAACATTGTTCATCCACTCCCAGAGCTGCATTTTCAAAAATGAATTAGGAATCCAAATCTCTGTGGCTTTCAATGAAACTTAAGCTTATGTGAATCTAAGTTACTTCTTAGTTTGGATTTAGGATCCCAAATGGCTGAAGAGCTGAAGAATATTCCACAGTCTATCCATAAAGTCTGTTTAGCTTTGATCATGTGCGATTCCTTATTGAAATTACAGTTTCAGTCATTTTTGCTTTCCTTGCTGTTCTATTCACCGCATAAAAACAGATGAAGGATTTCCTGATAATGTATAACAAGTTATTTGGGGGTTGAGTTTGGGTTTTTTTTAATTCTGATGGCTTTGTTCTTCTTGAGTTTCTTGTGCCGCTAACTTTTGGTAACTTCTTTATTTCAGCTGTTTCCACTACTAGGAGTAAAGACCAGTAAAGACAAAGCAGGATGAAAAGATGGCTGACTTCTTGTTACCACCGGGTACTAACAGCTTCCACCGGTTCACGCCCGAGTCCTTGGCTGCGATCGAGAAGCGAATTGCGGAGAAGCTTGCGAGGAATGCCAAGCAGGAATACAGAGAGCAGCTGGGCGAGGAAGAGAAACCTCAGCCGCAGTTTGATTTGCAAGCTTGCAAGAAGCTGCCAGATATCTATGGGACTGTTTCTCCAGAGCTCATTGGGGAGCCCTTGGAGGACATCGACCCTTTCTACAATGACCGTAAGGTGAGCACCAACCGTCTGTCCTGCTCCTCTGCCTTTGCTAAAGCATGAACACTGTTTTGAGCACTCTGGTTTTTATCTTTCTACAGCCAGTAAAAATATTTCTTTCCCAGATTAAGGATCAGAACATTGGCATGAGCAGGGCTCCCAGAAAACATCTAAGCAGGAGGGCAAAGAGGGATAAAAAGCATAATTTAAACTTATGTGTTTTCAGATAACCCTGAATATGAATATACAATATCTGAAACGAGCAGAGCAGTAGCTGAGTTAATTTAAGCCAGAGGTTTTTATCTGCCCTATCTTGCCTTCTGCTTGAGTTGTGACTCTTCACAGGTCTGTTGTTTATCACTTAAGCCCCTTAATGTTAAGGGCTTCTGGGTGACTTGAGCCTTGTGCTAGCGCTCTGCACAAGAGCAGGAGGCACCTTCACAACCGTTCCTGGAGAGCAGCGGTTCTGTTCCTGCTGAGGAAGAGTAAAACTCCATTTAAGATGACCAAAATAGAGCTGGAGGGAGATGTGAGTAGCATGTACAGTCCTGGCACTTCTCAGAGGGTGAACTTCATCCCAAAGCAAGCATCACCTGATGAGGGATCACGTGCGGGCTGGACCAAAGCCACAACAGCGCAAACAGCTTCTGTCAAAAGGCTGTTGACAGTAGAGCTGGGCTGGTTGCTTACTACAGTGCGTTCCCCTTTCCAAACATTTCACAAAACAGGGGAGAAAATAAAGCTTGGAAGCCCAGTGTATTTTTAGGCAGCTTCCAGTTTTTTCAGATACTGCTGTTCCTGATTTTGGGCTTTGCTATTTCCTGTAAACAATGACTTAATATGACCGTAATGGTGCTTCTATTAAAACAGTGTAGAGGCAGGTGCTAGAGCTAGAGAATAAAAGTTAAATGGATAAAGAGAAATAGATTACTTACCTGGAAGGGCCAGAATTAATCTACCTTTTAATTTGCCTGCTATCCCTGGGCATAAGCAACAGGATATAGATTTGCAATTTTAGTGCCATGAAGTTTTTAGACTCAAGGTGGGTGAATTGCTTTGATTTTATTTATTGGGTGCCTTGCTTCTGTCTCTGAGTGAATATTTGTTCCTCTCTGCATGGTGGGGCATCTTCAGAGCTCTGAAAATTGGATCAGCATCCAATTCACTTTTGTTTTGGGTTTGAGATAGCTCAGAGAACTGTTTTCCTTTGTCCATATTAATCTGAGCACAATGAGCGCTTCAGTGCCAGGGTCAGATCCTGGTGTGGAACTGTGCCTCTTACAACTTTTTACTTGGTGAGACAAAATTGAGAGTAAAAAGTGTTTAAAGTAGAGAAGATGGATTAACAACATAGTGAGATCCCCAGCACCTGGGAAGAAGAGCACCACGTAAGTCCTTCCACCATGTTTTAGTCTCCAAGTAATTTTTATTTTTAAAGGTGATTCTGCTCTCTTCCAAGCGCCATGGTGGAGGTGATGGCATAGGTAAGGGTTGAAGAAAGAAAAAATACTTGGGATATTACAACAGGACAGTCAATGGCTCTGTAGGGAAGGCCTTGGACAAAACTTTTCAACAAGTGAGAAGGATTCTGGGGGTCTTGGGAGAGGGGAGAAAGTATGGGATGCTGGCAGGAATTTCCCAGTGGGATGTGGGTTGGAAAAGCTGAGCATAAATGCAAATACTGAATGTTCTCATTTTCTATTTTGTTTTCCAGACATTTATAGTACTGAACAAAGGGAAGACAATCTTTCGATTTAGTGCCACTCCTGCCTTGTATATACTTAGTCCTTTCCATCCAATCAGAAGAGCAGCAATTAAAATTTTGGTACATTCATATCCTTTCTGTTGATTTTCCTCCTCATGTATTTTATACGGGTTTTAAACACAGATGGATGGAAGTCAGAAACCATTTTATTTCATTAAGCTGTTTTAAATCTTTTGGCTGAATTTGCCTGCACAAGCAGAAATGCACTTGGATTTTTCGTTTGTTTCATTTTATATTGTTATGTGAGCTATAAAAATGACTGTATCATACTGCTGGCATCACATAATGTGAACAGTGCTGGAGAGTCTGGTGAGTTTACTCAGGATTAAAAGATGGGAAGGGACTGATCATCTTTACTGAAGGGAAAGTGAGTGTAGCACCTCAGAAAGGAAGGGAACCAGGGGAAATCTGCACTGATGGAGAGCTTTTCTACCAAGAACTTCAGCAATCCCTCCCAGAGGTAAAATTCTCTGGCGCTATCTGCAGACACAATTTAATTTTGAACTGCTTCAGATCTGAATTTTTTTTTTCTCCTGAAACAAAATATTTCAAATTTTTTTTGTTGATTCTTTTTTAGTTTGTTTATTGGGATATATTATCCAACTAGGAAAAAAAGCATAGGCTGTCCTGCTGGACCTTCCAATGGAAGGGCAATGCCTGATTTCCTGTAGCTCTGGTTCCGAAGTCACGCAAGACACACTGCAGTGGTTTGTTTTGGCTTGTTTTTTTCACACAACCCCAGAAACATTATATTCTGACATAGTCACATCTCTCTGGAAGGCCAAACTGACCCAAATGTTCAGCTTCGTGTGAACATTACTAAAACCACACCTTTTTTCATGACTTGGCTGCTTTCTGTAGGGTGCACATGGGAGACCTGGCAGTGATAATTCAAAGGCTCCACATTCTGCTCTGATCATTCTGTGATGTTTTAGTGATGGAAATCCCTCATCTGCGATGCTCATGTCCACCACAGAGAATTAATAAATACTAAGTAGGTAGCATCTTAGAAACATTGGTTATCAAATTTCAGGGAAAACAAATAGGGAAATAAATCATATTCCCACTCTATACAGTGAGAAAAATAAGGCGATAATATAGATATTCTATCAAGAGGAACAATAGGTGAGGCTTCTGATTGCAATAATTCTATGCAAAAATTAATATGTGATATCAGCCAAGATATTATTATGGTTACTAAGAATACACTGTAGAATTCTGCAGAGAGATTTGCTGGTGGATCAGGTTGTATGTGCACACAATGCAGCACATGCTGCTGCATACCTAGAGCCCAACCAAGTTTTTTAGGCACAGTTACCTCAGCACAGCCTTGCTGAAGTTAATCGAGGTCAATGCATTCGCCCAGGTATGGCTGAGGGAAGAATCTGAAAACTGAGCTTCTTAGAAAGAAATTGAGAATATTGCCTCCAGCTTTGAAAGCTTGTTCTGTCTTCTCCTCACTTTTTTCCACATTGGCCCATGAAGCCAAGAGGTCACAGGAATGTGTAGCGCAGAAGCTACGTGCCCTTGCTAGCAGTCAACCAGGAGATAAATAAGCAAGAAATCCTTACCACATTGCTTCCAAGGATAAAGACCACAGAGGAGAGCATTTAAAAGATCTGTCAGGAAAGAAATATGGTCAGATAAGAAGCGTAAACTGTTGGGAGTGGCAGGTCTCAATGCAAATATAAGTTTAGCTCCAGAAAGACACAAATTATCACCTTGTGTTGATAATGCCAAGAGATCCAACAGCTCAGTGTTTGGCAGGCACAGGCAGAGGACAACATCTCCAGTCCCAGAGAAACAGCGAAGTTCCTGCATTAGGCACTGATTTATTTTCTGTCAATAAAGACCTTTTGTATCAACCTGAAATACAAAGGCCAAGTGGCTGAGCAGGCAGTCAATATCCCAGGCAGAAAGGAGCCCGAACCCGCAAGTACTCAAGCAGATAATATCACAGACATGGACCTGGGAACCAGATCTATCGTCTTGCGTGACTGTAATCAAGCAATCTTTATCCTCCCCAGGGCAAAAACTTAAAAGGAGCATTAACAAATGGTGCCCTGTCACGTAAATATCTGAAGCAGCTTCTTTAGTGGATGCCATATTTCAATTTCCAGCCATTGAGTGTACCGTGAAGGCCAACAGTGGAACAGAATAGGGAGGACAGACTAAAATGGTCTTATAAAGAAGCTGTGGGGGTCACCTTTCTTGATTAAGTAGCCGTATATGGAGTTCTTCCTCTGAGATGTCAGGCAGGATAGATTGTGTGTTCACTGCTCATCCAGCCAAGCCTGAGAAGTCTGGTCTTTCAAAAATACACCCTTCCAAGAGAAAAATCTTCCACAGCCTCCTAGTAATGTGTATTACAACTAATAACATATCCTTAAGCCTCTTCTGGGTAGTTCTTCTCTTATTCAGTCTGTGAGGCCTCGTGAAAGGACCAGGGCTCACACCAAATGGCTATCCAGAAGTGGCCCTGCTCCGTTTCTGTCCCAGAGGACATAGAGAGTGTAGGATTGTATCCCATTGGATGAACACTTTGTGTCTTCTGAATCATTATTAGCTGTTATTAACATCTTTCTTAACTATCTCCACCTATTAACGAGATTAAATCACTGGTAACATTTCCTTGAGGCCTTATGTTCTTCTTGCCTGCAAGCCAAGGACCATTCTGTGGTGTCCTTAATTTCTCCAAGCAGTTTGCTGGCCTGTATAAAATCTGTAGCAATTGTTATGTCTAGTTTTTCTAGGTATTATAGCTAGTTTCTCTCACTTTACCACTGATCCAGGCTGGAGGTTTGGCCAAAATTACCTTCCTTGATGCTAGAATTATGGATTCTGGTGCATCAAAAAAAGAAAAATAATCTTCTTACAGAATTTCCAATCTTTGTTCATATTTTCTGCCTGCAGCTTTCCTCCCATCTGATTTTGCACACTTTCCACAAGGCAAAATGAGACCTTGTGAAGCACCAATTATACGTTCTATTCATTGGGACTAACCTTTGCTTGCACGTATTATATGTAATTTGGCAATGATCACCTAAAGAGCCTCTAGTATTCAGTCTGCTAATTAACAATTATCCATCATAATGAAGTCTAGAATAGAAGTATGCTGCGTTTGACTCGATATTTTTGTGCTAGGAGATAAAATTTATAACTTTTAGAATCGGTTTGTGCAAAGCCTATTCTGTAACCTCCAATTGGAAATAATAGGTTTAATTTATTGCAGAAAGGATCCTGATGAGTAGCTTAGTGTATTTAGTTTGTAGGCTTTCGAAAATGTGATTTAATAGCAGTTCTAAGATAGGGAATGGACAATACTGCTAATACAGCTTATCTCAGTTTGATCTGCCTTGCTTTGTCCTTTCTGAGTAGATCATCATCATGGTTTTTTTCTAATGCAAACAATTGCATTGATTTCAGGTAGGAATACTAATTTTCATTCTGTGGGGATTTCTGTTTTCTCTTTCTTATTTAACACAGACCACTAACTTTGGTGCATAACCAGCTGAAATGTTTCATTCTTTTATGTTCTTTGTAGTTTTCAGCTTGGTCATGAAACCCAGATTGAATTCATAGTGTATTTGTTGTCCCAGAGCTGACCCCTTACATTTTCAACCTGTATTCTCTGGTTTGTTCTCTTTGGTGCTTGAATAAGGAGGTGATGACACCTGCCTGTAAGTGAGCATCTGGGAAAGATGTTAGATTCAGTTTATATCACGAGGAAACAGGCATATAGAAATCAAACCAGTGACCCTAAATTCCAATAGAGAAATTTATTTGCTTGGAATTGATATATGCTATTTGTTTGACATGGTCTGAAGATCCCACTCTGGTTTCCTGTGCTTCATCTGTAGCATTTGACTGTAGTTGAAAAAGTAATCCAGTGTTTTCTGGGCTAGCTGCAACTTAACAATTGTGTTAACAAGAATGACAGAACTTATAGAAATGTACCTGAAGCTGATGTGAGCAAATGTGACTGGATACGAGACATCCTTCCCAGTCCTTCAGTAGGAGGTGTTGGCCCAGAAGTGGAAAATGTTTGTGAGATAAGCAGTCCCTGTGAGTTCAATTACTGCTTTCTGTGGTGCCCATGGGGAATCCAGAGGTTGGTTACTACCAATTTAACCTTGTAGTTGCTTATGTGGCCCATTGGAAAATGTTCCACTCTGTATTCAGCAGAGATTTTGGCTCTGCAAAAGGATAAATTTCATGCAAACATTTCAGGATGTAGGTTTGAAACTAAATTCTTCAATCACTATTCTCAAACAAAAAATAACAAATGGAATCAACTACAGAGGTGAAAAAACCCAAACCAAACCAAACTTTTTTTTTTCCAAAAAAAGGCAAGAGAAATTTACATTTGGGTGCTACTTATATTCCCTGGGAAGGGTCCTTGCCTGTTGACTGAGTTGCAGGCTGTTTTCCTTTGCTTTATCTTCTGTACACACTTAAACTCTTTAGTCAGACTTTCCCAGCTGCATGAGACCAGTTACTGATGCAGGAGAACCCCACCATATGTTGTAATTTTTTCATGGAAAGTGGCATGTGCTTTTAGGAGAGCCATCCAGTGAATTATATTTTCAATTTCAGGAATTTGATTTAGGGTGTTTTTTATATTTATGGTTTCAGCTTAGGAGGAAAGTGTGTGGGCTACGCGCTTGGGAGGTTTGTTTTAGCCTCCAAACAGGGAATCTGGTCCCTCAGCTGAGGCAAAAAGCTCTGCAGACCAAGGCTGCCTATTTGCCACACAGGTTTGCAGACCAAGCCTTAAAATTAGGGCTCTGAAACTCATACTTGCTTATGGTGAAACTTTATACTGAAAGCGAGACCTCAAGCCCATTAAAGAGATTAGAAAGACCAGATTTGTAACTTTCCCCTACTGCCTGAGAAATGTTTCAGGATAAAAAATGAAATGGGAATTTGCAGACACAGGTTTTTCTGTGGATACTTAAATGAGACTAATCCCTCTTTTCATACAAAGTTGTGCACCTATGCACATTGTCATCTGACCAACACAGCTGTAAATTTGGGGTATTGTGTTTTCAAAAGACTGCAGAGTCAGTACATTTGTTTACTGTATAAAGTATGTATAAAAGATGTAGGAAAAGAAAAGAAAAAGCAGGGAAGGTTCCCTCATTTTGCTACGTTTATATAATTATTTGTCTCCTTACGCACTTGCAAACAAATGTTTATAGTTCTTGAAGCAACTTGCAAATCGTGATTGAGTTGTCACATCTTGTGTGAAATGACAGAAATTTATGAAGTCTTGTATCAAATGCATTTTCCTTAATTCGCTTATTTACATTGTTCAGTATGTTTATTATGTGCACTATTTTAACTAATTGTGTGTTCATGGCACAATCAGAGACTCCGGCATGGAATAAATATGTTGAGTAAGTATTCTTGCTGGTTTACAGCTGCCCCATCCTCACCTCATCCTTCTTCCTTCTGTTATGTTCTTATTTTCATCTTGTTTGCTGTTCTCTAATTTCTTCCCGGTAGTACTAACCATGGTATCTGCCCTCACAAAATGTTTTTCCAGGTAGTTGTTTCTGCCCGTGAAAACTCCCTTAGCAAGCAAACTAAAAGTTTTTAGTCCATGAATCTCATGCTTATTGCTAAAGGCACCTTTTATGCTACATCTGGATGAAATCACGTATGAGGACAACCCCGTTTGAAACTGGTCAGCCCTCCCCAGTTCCCGTGCAAGAGAGATCTGATGGTTGGACGCATCAGAATAGGCTGATGGAGCTTAAGTTGAATTATTTCAGAGAATACTTCCTGAACTGACTTACTTCTGTCCTCGAACTGAAACTTATTGGAAGCAAAACTTTCTTTTGGACTGAGCATAGCGTGAGAAGTGTTCCCCTGTAATCATTGGTAGGAATACTTTATGAGCATCAAATTATCCGGGAACACCTCAGTCAGAATTTCTGTCTTTTTAGCTTGACAAGCCTTCAGGAAAAATAGCAAAGACATTGCTTGAAGGGAGTTATTTGTTGTTGATGGTGTTTTTTTAATTAATTTTAAAAGAGGTTAAGGGGCTTCAATGAAATGAAAACCCCTTTCATTTCTTTAAGTTGCTTTAAAATGCTCCTTTTAGAAACAGATACCAGATGCACAAGCTAATCAACCTACAGTGCATTAAACAATTATTTTGGCTCATTGAACCAATCAGAACACACTTTTTATTTTTGACTGACATATGATAAACACAGCCATCTGCTGCTTCATAGCCTGGTGGTTGGTCTACTCAGGGCTGTAAGAAAAGACTGTAAAACGCCCTTATTTAGGTTCCATAAAATCATGCAGGACACATCTTCTAGGCCATAAATTACTAATTATAGGCAGCACTGAACCAAATATTTCATCCCATCACAATAACATCCTAATCCCAGGATGTTTCATGTATTTCTGTATAGTGTGGTACCATCAAGTATGTCTGTGGCTGTCCTTTCTCCTGATGTTGTCCTTTTCCTGTTGAAAACTTTCATAACCATAACCATGATGTTTTCTGCCAAATCATGGACATCTCATCCATGTGATGAGGTCATCAAAATTTGATCAGTTGGTGTACAGCTGGGAATTCAAACATTTTGGAGGGAAATATCAAAAATTACAGTATTGTGTCTTCTGCAAGCAGGAGAATGTGGATGATTTTATCAGTGCATCAAGCAGAGCATGCAGGAAATGTAGCGCAGAAATGCAGATGGACTCATGCAACGTGGAGTAAATCCTTCCATTTTTCCTCTTCTCCTGTGTCCTCTCATATCTCTCAGCTTTTCCTCCTCAAGCACAGAGAATGAAATCAAAGTGAAGTACTCTGGAGGAGCAAAATAGCCCAATGAACTGTAATTCAAATTGATTAATATTGGATTTGGAGAAGATACATTTAATCCATTTCGTTCTGCTGTTTCAGAGACTCACAGGGGATAGAAGAATAACCTTGTACAAATATTGGTCCTAGATCTTCCTTTAAAGCATTTTCCTTACCATTTTGAAAAAAAAAAAATCAATTCAACTTTCCCCCACTAAAAAAATTTTTAAGAACCCTGACTTTTGTTGTTAAAGAAACTGTTCAATTGCTGGAGGACTTTGCCCGATCCATTTAGAATTAGATGATGATTATACAATCAATTAAACCCATCTGACATGCTGCATAAATACGAGTGCTTTATCATTTTAATGAGCTTATGTACTGTTAAGTATTTTTTTTAGTTCTTTGCGTGTGTTTTCTGCGTGTATTACTGAATGCACATGCTTAAAGAGACTGTCACATGGGTGACCTATATTCAAAATACCAGAGCAAAGATAATTAGGAGCTGTGAAAAAGTTGGATACAAGATAATGCTCAGGTATATGGTCAAAGAGGAGCTGCAAGAAACATTTAATGCCCACTGCTGCACCAAAACTGTCCTGCTAATCCCCATTTTAAGATGAAGCACACTGAGCTTTTATAACATATGTGAGTAGCCTTACAATGGCAGGAGGGCATAAGATTTACCACACTCTGTGTGTGCCCAGTTGCTGACCAGTGGAATACAGCTAAATATATTTTATGCATAATGTTCTTCCATATATTGCCACCTTTAATGGCTTACACCATTTTTTACCAAATAGCAACCTTAACTGTTATAATTTTTTTATGTCTGCTGGCACCAATTGATATTTAGGGAATGAAGAAAAAACTCAATCCATTGTTTCCAGTGAAAGCCATTAACATCGTGACTTTTAAGATTTGTGTTTTAGTGGATTTTAGGTGTTTTAGGTTTTTTAATAGGCTTTGGTGTGATCTGCATCTTCATTTGGAGAAAAGGGGTAGGGAATGCCAGTGGAAGACACTAAAAACTTATTTCTTTTGTTACGACATGGCCTAGAATGCCCAGTCCCATTGGGCAAGGGGTCTTGGGCAGCAACATTAAAAAAGAGCTGTTGTATGCCCTGAACTCTGTCTCTGATGGCAGGTAGAGCCCTGGGTGAGTGCAGATCTGAGAGCTATAAATCAGAGCCATTACTGTCCTCCACAGGGATTTTGCTAAATTTTATTACAAGTGTCATCTTTATTACAAAAGGTAGGATCTGTGTTCTAGCCCAGATCATCACAGTCAAGAGGCTGTTGGTAATAACTTAATTTACCAGGGGAAAAAAACAGCCTTATGTCTCCTTTACTATCAGACAGGTCAAAATTACTACGTGTAGTAGTCAGGTGGGAGTTTTTCTATTCTTTTTCAGTGAGAGCATTTTGTTGTTTAATTCTCAAGGCTGCTGTGATTTGCCACGGATAGTGAAACACAAGGGAAATTGCAGCACGATTACCCTTTTTAGCTGATAAAACTGAGTGGTGTCATTTTTTTAATCTCTAAAATGTCTTGGGCAGGAAGAGATGAGAGGTATGAACGGCACAACCACCCTCCTTCCAACTAGAAAAACAAGGAGTGTGGCATAATGTTCCCCAGAGAGGTTGTGGACTTCGCATCCCTGGGAGTGTTCAGGACAGGTTGGATGAGTCTCTGACCAGCCTGGACTAGTGGAAGGTTTCCCAGTCATGGAACAATGAGCTTTAAGGTCCTTTCCCACCCAAACCATTCCATGATTCCCTAATCCACTCCTCTTCCACTGGAAATGGCCGGGGTTCAAGAGTCCCATAGCAGAGCTTAGCAGCGTAGTGTCCACGCTTGACTTAATGAGTGAGGATTCAACAGGGGACACCCTATTATGAAAATTATCTTCATGCTGAGACTGTCCCCAGTGCTTTGCTGTTTCTTACCTGTCCCTTGGTCCACACACAAGGCTGTTCATGCACAGCCCAGTGCTGCAGCCGTGACTCACACGAGCAACCCCCGAGCTGTGCTCCTGCAATTCCAGCTGTCTGCTGCTTGCTAATTCTCTTGCTTCTTTGGCCACTCTCTTCCCCAGGTACACTTTCACTGGCATTTACACTTTTGAGTCATTGATAAAAATATTGGCAAGAGGATTTTGCATGACAGAATTCACCTTCCTTCGGGATCCATGGAACTGGCTGGATTTCAGTGTTATTGTTATGGCGTAAGTAGCACTCCTTTATATTTTTCATGAGAGTTGTACGCAATAGAACTTTTAAAAAGATTGTCTGAATGTTCTTTTTTTTTTCTTCACTCAAATTTTACTGAAAGTAAGAAAAGGTTGAAGTGTATTAGGAAGGAGGTGTTTTTTCCTGAGTGGTTTCAGAGGACGAATTAAGTCAGAGGAATTCTCTGAATTCACTACACTATTTTGGAGAAATTATTTACTCTCTCTGTGCTCCACAGAGAGAGCTGTTTGTAAAATATCTGTAATAATATCTGCCTATCTAATGTAGTTTTGGGAAGCTTCAGACCCCTGAATAGAAAGTGTTGTAAGTGTGGCTAAATACCCACGTATTTAAATCCCTATTTATACTCTATCTCTCCATAACATCATCAAAGCTGTTTTCACGTTGCTCTCTTCACAAACCCTTTTCACCTGGAAAGTAATTGCTATTTACTATAGAAAATTAATTTATAGTCCTCTGAAACTTGTTTTATGTCTTGGGAATAGAAATTTTCCCTCCACCATGATATTGCTCTTCAGCTGTGTGCTTCTGCCTAGATTATTAGAGTTCATTGCGGACATGTGGGGTTCTGGTGCTTTGAAGGAGGTGATGGATTTGCAACATCCAGACAGCTAAAAATACACAGGGGTAGAGGAGCAGTCAGCCAGCACTCACAGGGGACTCGGGGTCAGCCCAAGCTCTGGCCAAAGGCAGAGGTCTGACACTGTTGGCACCTCCAGCTAAGTTAGAAATCCAGATTTCTTCATACTCACAGAAGAGAGAAAATCAACCAAAGAACACGTGTCTTCTTGAAATGAAAGCTCGTAGAGATGCCTGAAAGGCTCCACTTCCTAAACATGGAAGGATCTGATCTGATCTCCCTGTTTTTTTCTGCTTAATGATACCTGTATTCAGTTCTGGGTTTGGGTTAGTTCTAGCTGCCATCTTTAAACCCCATAATTCACAGCGTTAAGTGAGATTCAAGTGTGTTAGCACCAACATCTGAGCTGAACTCCTGGGGCTGTGAAATTTGAATGGAACCAAAATCAGGAAAGAATATTCAACCAAAGTTAGCTCAAACAGCAGTGAGAGCCACTGAAGTTAGAAGGACGGTTCTGTTAGGGTGCAGGGATCAAGACCAGTATTCAAGGAGACTCTGCATGATGCTCTTGGTCATATGGTTTAGGTTGTTCTGTGAGGAGCAGGGAGTTGGTCTCCATGATCCTTATGAGTCCCTTCCCATAGGTTGAGATATTTTATAATTCTGTGGTTCTTAGCAGCATTTAGCAGAACAGCACGAAGGTGTGTAAAAACTGTGTGAGCTTCCTCAGGAACACTCCTGTTGATTTCAGTAGGCTCTGGATCAAAGCCAGCCCTAGGCCAGGTTCTGGTATCTGTTACTGCATTCCCGTGGATTTGGCTGAACTGACATCTGGCCACTATGATAAGCTTTTAAAAAAAAAAAATCGGTGCAGATGGGGAGAATCTTTTGGAGGTCAGCACACATTAGGCATTTTTCTCAGCTAAACTTTTCCTCAAGCATTGCTGAGTGCAATTCCCCTGCAACATTTAGAGGCAGGACAACAACACAGAGTCAACAGCCTGCTCCCCTGTCTCCTGTCTATCAGGCAGGTGGTAAAAGCGGGCTATGATTGTTCATCTGTTTGTGAGTTGAACAGTGAGTTTATTTGTAGGTCCCAGAATTCAGCACAACATGGAGAATTCCTGTTCATGGTCTCTCATTTTTCTAGAAGGAAGGAGGTTTCTGACAGTGAGGCAGAAATGAGCAGAGAAAAGGGCAAGAGGAGCCACAGCTTCCAGCTTTGACCATGAATCTGCTCCACCTCAACTTCACAATGCAGTCAGAGGTTGAGGCATCACCCCTGACTCTGGGGGCATCTCAGACTGAGATTCAGGTCTGAATAGTCAGTGGGGGACACGGTCTGAATATCCCTTGAATTCTCTCCACATCATCTCTGGGTGTTCGGGATGCAGGGAGCAGGAAAGATGTGAAGGTTTGCGCAGACCTTGAGGTGGACGGTTAACCACAGGGGATTTATTCACTCCCTGTTGGTAGGAACCAGGACTTGGTGCCCACAACTTGTGGATTTACCCCTCTTTGTTTTCCAACTCTAGACTTGAATGACCACTCAGTGCTCCAGCCCAAGGATCATGAAAAATCCTTAAGGTTTTTCTAATGAGAGGCTTGGAAGTCTGTGCTTTCTTTCCTAACTACCTTTGGATCTTCTTTCCAAATGAGATTTCACATCTTATTTAGAACATCCCTAAAACAGAGGGACCTGCAACTGTGAACTATCAAGCTTCTTAACATCAAACTATTTTCTTAGTATCAAACTATCTCTTCAAAACCAGCATCCATTCCTATTGTTTCTTACTTTAGGGCCTATTATACTAAGCCTTTTAGAATGGAAATAAAAAAGGAATTCTGGAGTGAAAAAAGAAATAGAAAAGTGTTTCCTTGAGCTCACAGGCAGCAGTGAGAGAGTTAAAAGTGGCTGCAATATGATCTTCATATGTACAATGAAACCTCCTTCCCAAGTATGCAAGCAGCAGATAGCACAGAGCGTTGGATAATGGAATCTATTCTGATATGATTTAGCCGTCATACAAATCCAATTTGCAAGTAATTTAAAGTAAGATGGATCACACAGGTAACTCTGGTGTTGACTTTGCTTGTAGCTTGTGTGCTGCCAGAGGTATTTCTGTATCTTCAAACAAGGATGGCCTGAGGATTCAAAATGGAGGAGCCTGATAAGGGGCCGAGAGATTCAGATGGATCGAGGGTTTTGAGCTAAGAGAAAATAAGATTATTTCACTGCTGGGTGTTGCAGCGGGAAGCATCATTTGCTTTAGAGTTATTGCAAAACAGCTTCTTCTCTTCACTTTTGGGCAGAAACATCACAGACTGGGTCTCAGAGAGTAGTTTTAAACAGCACACTGGAGAGTAAGAAGGGCTGCAGGTTTCCAGGGCTTTTCTCCCGTCCTGTGCCAGTGGACACAGCCATGGCTTGTGACCCTCTCTGGGGCCATGAATGGGTTCAAGGGAAATTATGAAAGAGCTCCTGTTTAGATCCCTTTCTCCCAGACTAGTGAGTTGCTCTTTCCAGGACGGGTAAGGGAGAGACAGCTGTAACTCTGGGTTGGAAAGTGCCCAGTCAAAATCTTAAAGACAATAAGCAATTCCTTGGATAATGGGAAAATTCAGGATGGAAATTCCAGTTGCTTCTCACTCCCTGGTACAGAAGAACTGGTCAGCAGCAATTCGATCAAAGAAATGGCCAAAATAAATCTTAATTAACTATTACAAGCAGCAGTATTATTTGCTTCATATGCTTGTTCACATATTTATAATGTGTTTTTACAAATCTCTGGTCAGCAAAACCATATTCTCACCCTATTGCTTCTCCCCAAATTATTTTTTTCCTTCACCTTTCATGCTGCAGAAGAGTTTGAGAGAGAAGCTCAGGGTAAAACTGGGGAGGAAACAGGTAAATCATTGCCCAGACTCCCCTGTGAGATTATGAAGAGAAGCAATATTGTTCTTTCAGGCTGTAATCTGGATTAGTAGATATGGAGAGGATGCTTTGTCCTCCCCAGGGGCCTTTGGACAAAGCCCACTTAAGCAGGCTTTGTAAAATAACCAGGTGAGTTTTTTCCTTAACATGTAACAACAAATGCCCCAAAGAAGTAGGGCAGTTGAATGAAATTTGGTAGAATTTTAGAAGTGCAATTCAAGGCTCCAAGATCTCTTTTTTTTTGGAAGAGGCAGTGGTGATTATGCTTTTGCTGTGTACTGACTTGGAGGAAATAATTTTGTACAACACTGATAAAATGAAACTCATCCCATGGACGGAGTGCTCCCTCCTGGGAACATTAGCTCAGATGTGATGGGTCTCCAGGATGACCAAAAGAGGCATGACAAGGAACAGCTGGGATTGGTATTTTAATCATAAAGAGTTTTTAGGAGGATGGCAGTTATATTCATTTAGACTCCATCTTCCTGCAGCCAAAGGGCATGAAATTGAAATACAAAACAAAATACAATTTAAAGCATCTCTTGAACCCAAAATTTGCTTTACCACAGAATAAAGCATCCTAAACAAAACAACCCAGTTGAAATGTTTGCATTGTTTTGCTATGTTGTCGTATACGTAATTTCAGAAGCCATTATGTGAAAATTACTTGAATATTTGAAGCTTTTTTTTTTAGAGCAGAGAAATAACTCTTAATATTTCCAATAATGTAGAGAAATTTTCTTGTTCCACTACACGATGGTGAAATCTTTGAAGTATTTATGGCTGAACAGCACAATGACAGAGTTCACCCAGTAGTTTTAAAGAACTGATGCCTATTGGAAAAGTTTAATAGCTCAAATAGCATTTGAAATGATGTGCACTAATAAAAACCAGGGGCTAATGGCATCAAAGAACAGCCCGAAAAATGGATGCACCTCCCATTCGGCTGCGTTCGCCCCCACTGTGTATGAATGCTTTCTTCATTCAGTCAAGTCTCATACTCTATTGTATAATTCCGAATAACTGTGACTTAATTCTACAGGTATGTAGGAGAATTTGTGAATGTAGGCAGTGTTTCACCTCTTCGGACTTTCAGGGTATTGAGAGCTTTAAAAACTATTTCAGTAATCCCAGGTAAGACGCCCTGATCCTTACGTTTTGGCTCTCAGCTACAAGTGATTCTTTCTCTGTCTCTTTTTGTCCCTTTGATCGTTGTTTTTTTGGCTGGTGTTTTGTCATTGTCTGTGTGTGACTTTCCCTTGTTACAGATACATAACTGAATTTGTGGACCTGGGCAATGTCTCAGCCTTACGAACGTTCAGAGTACTGCGGGCGCTGAAAACAATCTCAGTCATTTCAGGTGAAAATCAGGTTAAACACTTGGGCTGCAGTTAAAGCCTACATGCCATTTCCAGTAGTAAACACTGTAATTACAAAAGACTTAACCATAGATACTGATCAGGAAATGGAGGAATGTAGGGAATGTGACCTGTCAATAGAACACCTTTTTTTGTATGTTTTTGCAGTATGGTTTTTGTGGGCAGAAGGAATGAGAGCGCCTCCAAAATTACAGACCTTGCAAGTGCTGCAGGAAGAGTGGTGGCTCGTGAGTCACAGACATAAAGTGCTCATTTGTGAACCATATGAAAATGGCAATGAAAATCTTTTAAAGCCTTCGGATATTGATTTTTTAAAAATGGAGGGTTAATGACCTCAAAATGCATATTCATGTTTAAGAGCACATCGATAGAGGAATCTAAATCTGTGCTATGAGCTGAGGTTTCAAGACTGCAGGCACAGCCTAATTTGTCATGGTGTTTATCCATTTGCATGTGATAGAAACACTGCTGAAATTTTGGGCATTGAAGAGATCAGAAAACATTTCATTATTTGTTTTGGTAGCTTCAGCATTTCATCGACTCATGTTTTCTTGCATTTTCAAGGATATGATTTCTCCCCTCTTCAGTCCCCTCCAAAAAAAAAAATCAGTGTTTTACTGTACATCTGGTGGTGAAAGAAGCTCTTTATATAATCTCTTACTATTAAAAAAATATATATATACTTTTTTTATTGAGTGATTTGTGCAGAGATGAGTCCACTGAGGGCTAAACATATGACGAAACTTTCTTGCTGAGCATTATCTATGGACAGGTCTCATTCAGCCTCAGTGTTTAACATCTCCAACCTGCATGACAAGGTAGAGAAGGTAGCAAAACCCATGCATGGTAGATCCTATCCGTGATAATCCTGAACAGATGTTGGCAATTACACGTCAAAAATATTCAAAACATCGAGAGAACTGCTCAGATTCTCACTCACAGATCTTCGAGGTTAGAAGGGCTTTTCCATCCACTCTGTTATGCACAGCCACGCTGTAATATCAATCTAAACAAATTCTGTGGTGTAAACTTACAGGGACATGTATTAAAATTAATCACCAGCACTCACATGGAGTATAAGCTAGAAATGGGAATTCAGGAATGGAGGTGTTAAGAAAAAAGATATATCTGGGTCAGGGTTTGGTCTCTTGTTCCAGTACCGTAGTAATCAGAATCAGGGAAATTCCTGGGAAAACAAGGTACTTTTCATTGAAAGTGTATGTCCGAATACAGGTTTTAAAGAATACTGTAAGATGATCATTCATTAAGTCCTTGAAATCAGTACCTGTCTTAATTTTTGTCTCTAAGATTTAAAGAATAATCCATTAGCAGAAGGTTGTGGGTTTTTTAAAGTTTTCTCTAATTGTATTTCCACTGAGAAAGGATTTTTATTTTCCTTGGGAAGCAAAGCTGAGCACAGCTTTACAGATCATGTGAGATGGTAGTGGCTAATTAGAGACAAAGCCAGAGTTTGTTTCCTAGATTCCTTTGCTAGCAATTTGAAGACTTAACTTGGAGGCACATCCATCTCCAGGGAAACACCTTTCACCTTACATCTTGTCGCAAGCTTGAGCCTCTTCAGAGCAGAGCCTGTCAATTTTTCTGAGTTATATATATAACAATTTTCTGCTGTCCTATACCAGAGGAGGAGCTGAAGCTTGTTTTACATCAAATGATAAGATATGACTTAGTGGGGAAAAAAGTTGAGCACTGAGATTCAGAAAATCCAGATTCAAATACACCAAAACCCTTCGGTGATATTAAACACTGAGTTGTTCCATTTGTTGGTTAATAGGAAAAAAAAAAGAGAAGTAGTATTTATTAAAGTTATACGTAATAACTCACATTCTCTTTTTTCATTCTGACTGAATATTTGATTAGTTTTTTTGATAAGTGCATTTTTATGTACAAGTCCCAAATTATTTGGTGACATAACTGCATGAAGATGTGCTAATACAATATCTGGCCTTTGATTTTATCAAGATTGCCTGTGCCCTGAATGTGTTTAAATTAAAAATGTGGATAGCTACAAATTGCCATAGCTGCCAGTGAAACACAGCCAAGGTGGTTTTTTTTTTAATATTAGCAGATAATTTCAGAGGAGTCAGTTCATCTCTTAGATAGACACATATATTTTAAAAGAAATATTTGACATGATGCTGTGGTTTATCTGGAGATCAGTCTGAATTTTAATGATAACATAAGCTTATGCTGAGGTGAAATATTTTCCCCCAGTAGGCTTAAAAATGAAAAGATTATGAACATTAATAACTTTCATGAGATTTTTGGGGTTAATTGCAATAGGGGGGAGAAGGCGGTTGTTATTTTGGCTTCCTCTTTCGCGTCTCAGGTGAAAAACACCAAGTTGTATTCTCCTTTGGAAATATCTAAGCTTTCCCTCAATAAAATTGATCACTTTTCCATCAGGTACTTCTATTTGCGCAAACATATTTGGACTCACCGTGCTCAGTGAAATTGCTTACGGAAAACCACAGGCCAAGTCCTCCGTGGTGCGAGGCTTCTGTCCAGCAAAGCACTTAGAGCCTGGTTTTCAAAGGCATTCTGCTTCACTTGGAATCAATGAGTTTCTCTATTGACTCCAGAGGGAGTCAGTAAAGCTGACAATTAGTGCTTTTAAAAATCTCACCTACCTTTAATGTCTGGCTCTAAGTGCTCAGGCAAGCACAGGGATATTTAGGGGGACACGGGCTCACAGGGCTGAAAAAGATCTAAACTCAGAGTCCATTCCCCTTGCCTAAGGCTGCATTCAGTACAGCTCAAGCATGGCATATTTGTTGCCTGGCTTCTTCGAGCAGTCCTTCAAAGGTGGAGGTCCCAGGGTCTCCCTGAGAAGTCCGGGAGCTGCTCCAGCAACTCATTGCTTTTGTCATCAGAAGAACCGTTCCGAGAGGACGGTTCAGACCTAGATCCAACAACACAAATGCTGGTGTCTACCCACAAGCTTCCCTCTCACTGGAGAGCTGGGGCTCAGTTTGGGTGCCATAAGGCCAATATCTCCTGCTCTAAATGTCCATGGACCTGCAGGTCCTGTCTCTGAATCCAGCCTCCCTCTCTCGTGCTGCATTATCAGCTCTCTCTTTTTTACTCTGGATCTGTGTAAGACATCAGGTCAGTGCCTTACCTCCCGTGGCAGTCCTTAACATGCCAGAAGAGCTTCATGGAACCCCTCCATTTTCCCCTTTCTGCACTAAACACACCCATTTCTTCCTGTTTCCCAGCTGCCCGTGATATCGAGAGGAAAACAAGCTTTGTGCAGGTTCAGGTGCTTAGAAATAGGTAACATTTTCTCTATGGGAACATTTTAAAACCTTTAACTCTCAGTGATTTGATTTACTAATTGGTGTCTTGCATGTTGCCACGGCAACTGGATTCATTTGTTTTTCCATCTAGACAAGAACCATGGTCAGCAGCAGAACAACCCACTGAAGCCATTCATTTATCTCCCATTACCATCCCATTACCAGAGTATCCAAATCCCAGTGTGCTCAATAGGAACAGCAACAGAGGGTCTTGAAACATATTTTATCCTCATAGAAATCACCAATGTTTTTGATAAGTACTAATTGAGATAACATGAAACCCCGAGTTACACCCTCTCCATCAAAAGACCACAAAATGCAGGCCGTCACCATCATTATCGTCATCATCCCCAGGATTTTGTAAACTGCCTGTATCCAGAGAGGCTCCCCTGCTCTTTCTGGAACAGGCGTGTACACCACGGACATCTCACACGAAACCACAGGATACCGGGGAAAGGTGACCTCATAGAAAATTGGGCCAAGGCACTTTGGGGCCTGATCCAGCTCCCATTTAAGTTAGTGTGAGACTAAAGGCTATAAATAGTGCTGTGAATGTTATCCAGTGCCTCAGTGATAGCCGGAACAGAGCTCGGAGAACAAGAATTAAGACTGTGTGGAGGAGACTGACCCTCGTTCACTGCTTCAGTCTCGCTGAAGTCCTGCTGCAGAGAGATAAATGTCACCCTTTTGGTGGGCAAATCACTTAACTCAAGAAGTAACTATCCCAGAGGTGAGAAAAATATGACATATTTGTGTTTTCCTTGGAGACTGGCCTCTCTGTCACTTTTCCACGCAAAGCCAGCCTGCAGGAATGCTGACACCAAGTTTGCCAACGTGTTGTTCAACTCTTTGCTGCCCCATGTCTCAGTCACTAATGACAAAATACACTCATCAAGGGTGAGCCCTTCTCTCCCTACACGCATGTGACTCATGCAGGCATTTACAGGACACAGGTGTATCCTCAGGGAAAGGAATGGGCTTGGTAAGGACAAACCTGCTGCAAGTCACTCTCTCTTTTTTCTTTTTGTGTTTTTTTTTTATTTTTCCTTCTCTCCCCGCTTGTTTCCAGAGTGCGCATGAACGTGTCTGATGTTCTGTAGGTGATTGCCAACATCTGCTATGGATGTCATACTGGATTATGCTAATACTTCCTCACATCTCGCATAAGGAATGGATGGTGTTTTGGGATCTTGCCATTTCTCATTGTTTGGTGTTGCTTGCATTTTCTATGGTTTCTGATTTGCATTTGAAAAATGATTATTTGATTAACCTCTGAATGTGATAATTTCTACCTGCCTTAACACGAATGTTTGGGCCAAATTCTTCTTGCTCTCTGCAGATGTCAGGCTGCCTATACAGCCCTCATTCCACTGATTTTGGATCTCATGGTGTTTTTCATGTCATGCAAGCGGGATTTGGCCCAGAGGTGTGGAAAGAAGTCAGTGATTCAGAAAAAGCCTGTTATTTATTTACTCCACAGGGAGTAATCTATAGACCCATTGTCATTAACGGGTGTAGATGTTACTCAGCTTTGGATCAGAGCCTCAGGTTTTTCGTACATGCTGCCTGGATGATGTTTGACTTGCAAGAATTAAGTAAATGCCTTTAATGCCCCGTAAATAGTATCGTCTATTAAGCTATATTGCAGTGCTCTTATTGGCACTATTTCAAAGAAGGATTATTTATCCAGAAGATTTAACCATGCTCTAAATTTGAATACATGTAGCTTTGCTTTTACAAAACATGGGATTGATTCAGAGAGATGCAGAGCACCTGCAAGAGGTCCTGGGTGTCCTTAATTCCCCCTAGCCCTTCCATTTTAGAAGCACAGAATGTTTAAACAAACAGTGATTTAAATATTTTCCTTAGCCTTGGCACTTAGTTATGTCAACCACCTTGATGGATGCTACTTAATTTTCTGAGAATATTTTGGTTTTAAAGAGTGAGAAAAAACAGTTCAACTGTAAGTATGACACTCTCCAAATGGTTTTCCTGGAAAGTTTTAGCAAAGGTCCAGGAGGCAGAGTACAAGTTATTTTTAAGTAGTCTTTAATCACAGAAATTGTATTACTAAAGCATCATCTTCTTAAATTGTTCAGAAGCTTGTAAGCTATGAAAACAAAAGAAAAAAGAATTTAAAAAGGAGTAAAGCAGAAAAACCTCTCATAAAGAAATTATTTGATACCTGCAAGGAATGAACTTGTAAAACTAATAGTATAGGATTGCTATTCTATTTAAAACTTCAGCAAGTAATCTGGGAAAAACATGTTTCATGAAATGACCTTGAAATTGGCAGCACTGAGGCCCGATTTTGAAAACAGATAGTCTTTACTGGTGATTAGAATTTTTTAGGGTTTTTTCCCTAATATTATCCCTATTCACGTTAGGACTCGTGTTGTCCTTGCCCATATGAGTAAGATTAATTAGTGCACTTAGATGATACAAATACAGACTCCAAGTTTGTATTTTTATTAAAAACAAATAAATGTTCTGCAGGGATTTCACGGGGAGTATGGCAGGAAAATAACTTGTGGTATTTTTTCCTTTTCTGAAGACTCAGTTCGTATTTGGATTTCCCAAGTTTACCCAATTTCAGTGCAGCAACATCTGTGTATTCAGAGGACAGCCAGTGATAAGAATCAAGGAAAATATTTCAGAATATTAGATTAAAAAAAATTTAAAATTCTAGTGCATTTGCAAATCTTTTTCCTCACCTCACCACTTTTTTAAGACCTGGCTGTCTTAAAGGTCTTACAATGCTGGGCAAAGGTGACACCCCAGAACTCCTTTCAGAACTGGACTGCATCTAAATTTCTTCCCATTCAGGTAAAAAATTTATTCAAGATTAGGTTAGCAGAAGAGGTTTCATTTTTATTTAGGCGTCAAAACAGGTAGCCAAGCCTACAGATGGGTTCAAAAATTCAAACCCAGCCTTTTTCTGAGTACCTGAGTGGAACTGACCTCATTTGTAAAATCTCTTTCTGGTGAGGAGGAGAGGTAGCATAAAAATCCAGCTTTAGCCTAATGTTTGTCCTGCAATAATTTATGCTTTATTTTTGAGCAGAACAGGGAGCTGTCTAACCTCATCCTCTTAACCATGCCACAAACTAATTTTAGAGAGGCAAACAAAGAATTTAATAGGGAAAGCTCCCCACACCTGCTGGGTCAGTGCCTTTCGGTTAAATGGGCCATTTTCCAGATGTTAACATAATTCACAGATTAGCAAAATCCTATGCAGGAGTGGAGTGTTTGAGGCTGCTGGATGCAGGGACTGCTGCACCTGTTGGCCATTCCAGCAGCTCATCCTCATTTGAGAAACTCTGATGTCCCCTCACTCTAACCACAGATTTTCAAGCAAAGCCAAAAGCTAATTTTGCTTTCCTATGAGTCCTGAACTACATTTTTGTGTTATTTCCAATTACACTGCACTAGCTCAGCCTTTGTGGCTGCCAAACTCTTGGGGTGGAATTCCAAGGAACTGAGATTTAATATGTATGATCATATTCAGTGAGCAAATCAATGTGCTTCTGAATATTGCCCAGGAGAATTCCTCCTGTTTCCTCTTTGTATTTTCTTTTCTTTCCATTTAAATCAATTTCTCTTATTGCTGCTGTACCGGTGACACGGATTATCAGAAGCACTTATTACTACTTACCAGTATTAATTAAATATAAATAGGAAAGAAATGACAAAATTGCCACCAATGTGCAGCAGATATTAATGTCCAGCTGCAGTACACCAGTTTAGAAGAAAAGAGCCTTTTTTTAAAAAGGAATGGGGTTTTCTGTTGTAATCATGTAATATTCCATCAGCTCAAACACTGCTGATCTCCAGGAACACTTCAAAAGCAAGAAACATCACTTGAGAAAACTGTATAATTATTTGTATGTGAATATTTATGGAAGGATAAACTGAAGCTAGTGTTACAGGGTGCAGTAATACAGCAGAAGCTAATTTGTGTGACCCAAGCCTTTGGTGTTATGCAATGGGATGATTTATCTATTTTGGCAGCATATTATAAAACGATTAATTTTGCCCAGGTATTGTTGGAGCCTCAGGTTGTTTTACTCGAATAATTTCCACTGCGTTTATTTGATTGCTAGTATTTGGTTTTTTTTTAATCCCAAATTCTTGTTGTCTTAAGCAAATGAATTGAAGGCAGAGGAATTATTCATGTGAGGACAGCATGTTGGATTTGGCACTAAAATATGTAAAATAATCAGGGAATAAACAGCGTTTCCATACCTCTTCATCTGTTTATGTCAGGGATAAAGTTATCAGAATCACCTGAGGGATTTTAAAAGTAATTCACATTCTCAAAATTCAATGGGATTTAGGCTTTACTGCCTTTACTGCAGCTCCATGAAAATATTCCGTATTTTCTTTATCCATGAATACTTTTGTATCTCACTGTCCCTCCATCCAGTGCTTCCCCTCCATTTTTAAATCAGTGTTTGTGCAATTCTAGGACTTTTGTCCAAAAGCAGACCAAACTATACATTCATAGTGATCACTCGTCTCTCGTTTCTGACGTCCAGTTGGAAACACATACTCAAAGCCCTTCAGATTTCCCTCTCCATGGAGATTTTCATCATGAAAAGCAGCTGTCTGCAGACAGTCTCTCAGTCTCTCAGCCTACAAACTCTCGGCTTTTATCTCCCTAGGGCTGAAGACCATTGTAGGGGCACTTATCCAGTCTGTTAAGAAACTTGCAGATGTGATGATCCTGACCGTTTTCTGCTTGAGTGTCTTTGCCCTCATAGGCCTCCAGCTCTTCATGGGCAACTTGAGACACAAATGTGTCAGGGATTACACCATGTTTAACTTCACCAATGGCTCCTTGTACTTGGATGGTAGGACGTGGAACAACTCAGAGGAATTTCTTAGTGATCCAGGTAAGCTCTTTGTCCTGTAATCTGGTTTCTGGTCATTTGAGGTTTTCTTTTTCGTTTGTTTGTTCTGTGTTGGTTTTTTTTTTGAAATTATATTGCCTAAGATCTTCTGTATGTGAATCAGCAAAATGTGACTACTGGTTCTTCATGATGTCAGTGTGGTTTTGAAAGACCTTGGAAGTTTTTTCTGAATCTCTATGGTGCCTTCACGTTCCTGCTGAAAGTACTTCTGGTGCTTTCCTGTGATGTCCTCATTGCGTCAGTGATGACTTTCACAGTTTTAGGATGTCTTATAGGTTTTTAAAACTGTTTCCTGGAATTGAGCAATCACATGAAGATTTCAACTCTGTGTATGTGGGTCTGGTTTGCATGTTGTTTCTCTGAAGACAATTTGTATCTCTTGCATTTTCTAGCAAAACTTCAAAATTTGAGTTAATGGTCTTAAAATCAAGAGGTAAAGCAGAGCAAGTCGGTCTTTATTAATCTGAAAAATGCCAAGAGACTTTTTTTAAGGAAATCTTATGCTGTTTGGGCCCTAACTCATTACTGGGTTGGGCCATCCTGTGCATGACCAGTGACCTTTGGTATTTTATTTATTTTGAGGAGAAAAATGACCACATAGTCAACTCATTAACTGGAATTTTGGTTGAGAGGCAGTGACACAATGTCACGGGGTACCTCTGCTCTGACTGTGTGGACCCCACAGTCCTACATCTCCAGCCATCTGCCCTATAAAAACCCCACATCTGACTCATGGAAGTTGTCTGGCTTGACCCAGGGCCCTTTTGAACCAGGGATTAGGCCAAGGGCAGTCACACCATTCCCCACTGGTGACTTCTGGACCTTCTGCTCAATTCCTCATCCCGTGGTCTGAGCAGCCCTGGAAACAGTGGTTTTGTTCAAGGAATAAAAAGCTCAACATGGGTGTCTTTAGGCGTGATGTGGTTGATGCAGCATTAAGGAAGGACAGGTCACAAAGCTCTGGCTGAATGAGGGTTGTCTTTGGAACTCGCCCTGACCATCAGGTTATGTGTCCTCTCAATGTCCCTATATCAGAGCCACTTATCAGCTGAAAGGGGAAAGAGCTCTTGGACTTTTGCTGGGTGGTGTGGAACCTGCTCATTACCCTATTCATGTTCCCTCCAGTTCCAATTTGGAGACAAGTGAGCAAATAGCAAAGATATTTGTGCACCTGTGGTGGATTAAGGCACTTCAGGGCTCCTCTGCCCACAGATAACTGAGAGCTGTGTGAGGTGCTGCTTTCCCCTTCTCACAGAGGCATTGAGGGATAAAATGGTGATGGCTGGAAGCATAAAGCCCTGCAATAGAGGTGAAAGAAAGAAATGGAGCTGTGGAGATAGTCTGGCTCTCTGGAAATGGAAATAGGGTAAATGTGACACAGGACAGTCTGTTAAAATACAGATAATGTCAGGGCCAGCTGCAGCATTGCTTTAAATGCAAGGAATTTTACAGCTGCTCCAGCATACCATGAGCAAGTTTATTTATGTGCTCCTGATATGGGGAGGAGGGCAGACGCTCCCAGAAATCCGTATAGGAAATCCAGCAATAGTTAACAGGGTCATGAAAATATACTTGGTATCACTAGAGGAGATTTACCTATTACAAAGATAATCAACTTGGTGAGATAATGGATTAAAGTGAATTAAATTGTAACCATGTGGCATTACAAGGAAGTAATAATAAGAATAATATCAATTAATATTTACATAATATCTGAAAATAAAGACATGGTGCATTATGGCAAGCAGTTGTCACTTCCTTTGGATAGACAGAAATTATTTAAATAGTTAAAGGGTTGAGGCAGTGCAGTAGGCCCCTGAAGACCTAAAAGAAAAGTAGATTTATAAGAAAAAAGTAGTGACCTCTGAGTAAGAACAATGAAGCCTTCCTCAAAATGCTGAAGAAGGAGGCTTAGCTGTTAGGCAAGAAAGAGCAGTATTAAGTAGGATTTTCATTTAATGTTTACTGTTGCACTAAAGCAATTCAGAAATGGAAGGACTGGCTCATTTTGTGACTAGATGGGATAGTGCTTCATTTTGCATAAGTATTGTGGTGAAATGAAGTGACCGTTTAAAGGAGAGGCACTGACCACAATTTAATAACAGTCAGAATTTCAAGTACTGCAGGGAATTAAGCAATACATACAGTTAGATTAAAGTGTAGGCAGACCAAATTAGATAAAAAGAGGGATATATTAAGAAGCAGAACCGTGTCAGTGTTTACTCTGAAGAAGAGCTAGAGAAGAAAATTGGCCAACATGTTGAGACAGTAGAGTTCACTCAAAGGGAGCACAGACAATTACAAGAGCTCTTTGGAGGTTTCAAAACCAGCGTGGCTGAGTCACTTAGTTTAGAGCAGGGATGCTAATCTAAAAAGCCCAGAAACCTGAAGTACTGTCAGAGATCCATAATAATACTTTATAGGAAAAGGGGGATGTAAAGAAATAAAGGAGTGAAAACCACTGAAAACCGAGATTGGGGAAATTCTTAATTCTGTTCATCAGGACACCAAAATAGACAATTAAAATGGGATGATGTGACAGTTTGCTCTTCTCGGAGAGCAAAAATTTGCTTTGGATTCTTTAAGAGTGTTTTTAATGTTTTAAAGGGCAGCAGGGAGCCTCTGAAATGGCAGCAGCCTCCTTCTGTGCCTTTGAACCTTTTTTTGCATGAATGAAAAAACAAAAATCAGTAAAACCCCTTAAAAGGGTAATACAGGGAAGAATTGCTTGGTGCTGCAGAGGAAATAGTTGAGAGATTTAGTCATGAGGTGTGAAGAAAGGTAAGAACTCAGTTTTGAGTCTTTCAAAGCCCTTTTTATTTTGAGATAACTGCTGTGGGCACTTGCTACAGGAGACGTTTTGGTTGTGTCTCTGGGACAGCCATCTGAGATGACCTGGGATAGCTTTAGGTCTGCTTTTTTATTCAAAACTCACTTCGTATCTGGACAAAGTTCTGTAATCTTTCCTTAGCTGCTTTCAGCCTCCAGGCTGGAAATTTTTTTCTCATCTCTCTTCTCGATCCTCTTGTTTTTTTATATACGGGGAAAAAACTCAGCTTATAAACTTTGCATCGTCACTGGCTGAACCACAGTTATGTGGTAACTTTTGATTTTTGGTCGATCCCTGAGGAAAGAACCACCACGACTCCAGATTTCAGGAACTCCTTCCCTTAACTCCATACTCAAGATCCACAGGTACTTTCCTGGTCTGCCAGTGTGTTCACCACAATTAACTTGGTTGAAGTGCTGGTGCTGCTTGGCCCCTCTGCTGCCCCTATTCCTGCCTCCACCTCCAGTAAAGGCAGAGTACCAGCACTGGTAGTGGTGGTGTAGGAATTGTAGTGGCAGAAGAAAAAAAAATATTTTTTTCCTAAATCCTGTCAATTCTGCATTGCAAGGTTGCTAATGTTGCTGAGAATTTTTGGGTTTTCCCCTCCTGTCTGCCACGAGATGACCATACACTAAATCCCATAAGCAATTCCTGCCTGTCCACCCAACACTCTGCTTGTTCTTGCCATCACATCAATGGCTTCTGCAGCTGGAGGAAGTGCCAGGAAACTTGGGAAGAAAGAGGCAAAGCTTATAAGCATGGAGATCCAGTGGGAAAATTCGAACTGGCTCTATTCAGGTTCACTAAACAGTAGAATACAAAGTCCTAGAATACAAAAGTGTCAGCAAATATTCCTGATTAGACTGTCAAGAAGGGAAGTGTCTTGGCATTGTGATTAAAAGCTTAATTCTGTGAACGAAACTTCTGCTAAGTTGCTCTGGGTGCCTCTGGTGTCTCAGCTTAGTTACTGAGCACAGCAGCCATGGTAAGATGACACAACTTTTTAGTCTTTCCTCAACTCACAGTGGAGCTGCAGGTCTAAACTCTGCCTTTTGGTGAGCACCTCTCTTCACAATGAACGAGACAATTTTTATATTCTTTCCACCCATTTCAGTGGCTCACAATTTAAACAGCAATGTTCAAGAAGAAAGTTTATAAGAAAAATTATTCCATTCTGGTTTTGTCTGCAATGAGTAATGCTTACCACTGCAAATGCAGAGAAGGAAAAAAATGAAGATTAAGGCAGAAGCAGCTCATCAGGTCTCCCAGTTTCCTCTGTACAACTACTCTTTGAATGAATGATTTGTGGGATGAGGGACAGCTGAGCATCAGATAAAATCAGGCTAAAAAAATTCTTCATGTCAAGTGCCAATGGTAAAATTAGAATCATTCATCTGGGAAAACAGTGACTACTGATAGGTAATTATTTTCCTACCTGCAGTTCTAGATTTCATAAGAGATTGCGATCAATAAGCCCAAGGAGGATTATTTTTAGACATTAATAATAACAAACCTGGAAGACTAGAGTTTTAGATGCAGCAGTGATTGTATATAAAAATGAAATAAAAGGGGGGAGAAAAGGTTGAAAATAATGATAGTTTACATCCACAACATTATGAAAATTACACGATCAATATATCAATATCAAAGTCATTGAGCTGTTGGTTATCACTAGGAGAGTTAATAGTTTAGAAACACCAGCTGACTGAAAAACTGCAAGCTTAGTTTCAATACTTGTAAAGATTTCTAGGAAAGCAGCTCCAAATAACACTCTTGAAAGCCTGTCTTGGGTTGTGGTGTTTAAATGAAAGACATATTTGATGAAGTGAAGCTTTATGAACGTGTGAGTTAGAACAAATTAAAAGCTATAGGATGTCAGATATGTCACTGGCTTAGAGATGTACCAATGGACTCAGTGTAGTTGATTCATGTAGCTGACGATTTTAGAATCTTTAATGTCATTTATGTATTCCATTATGAAAATGGATTATTGACTAGTCAGTAAGTAGAAATCTGAGTCCTTTTGTGAGCAGGGCTTAATGTAAGGGCTGAACACATAAGAAAAAACCCTTTAAAAAAGAACCTTAAAAGTATAATTAAATTATAAAGTCACTTATGGAATGATAGTCTTAAACCCCAGCATTTTCTTTTTCTTTAGACTAAATACCTTGTTTAAGACACTCTGAAAGAGTCTTGTTTTCAAAGTGTTCTATATAGGTTTTCTCTCAAAATCAGAATCTTTTAAGGTAAAAAGAGCAACCCTGTAATTTCCTTTAGATAGACCTGTCCAAGCAATTGACAATAAAAAAAAAATTAACAAGTAGAATAAATGAATGTTGAAGCTTTATGAACCTTTTACTGGGAGGAATCAGCTACTATTTTTATAGCTCAAAAGAAGTATTTCAGGGTTGTTATTTTTTTCTTCTAGACTAGTTCCTGGCTTTCATTTCGTGGCAGTGATTTTTCTTTTCTTCTGGAGTCAAATTGTGTAGTTAACAAAGGTCTGGGGAAAAAAAAGTCCAGATCAAGATTAACATGATATCTTTTTTGTCACCTCCAGTTAGACCTGGAAGACTTGTGGTTGCCTCAGGTTCTATATTTAGAAAGAGGAACAGAATATGTGAAGTTTTGGGGATACCCATCCAAATCATGGTCTTCTTGGACACTTGAGAAGGGATCAAAGACTTGCGTGGAACAAATGCTGAGGCATAGATCTGTGAATATATAGAAATGTATGTCTGCATGTAGATGAGGCTGTGTGTGTCTTCTCTAAGCTCTGTGCCTGGTTGTTATCTCCGCCTGATGAAATCATTTTTGTTTCCAGAACCGCTGGAATGGAGCTGTATGAACAGATACTCTGAATCTGGATGAGGACTGTAGAGAGCGGAATTTTGTCCAAGTCAGATAATAAATGTAGCCAGTTTGGGGAGAGCTGAAGTGTTTGAGGCATTGTCTGAGGTGGTAGTAGAAGGCAGTGAGTGTTTGATGAATAATTATGGAGGTGGAGGAAAGAGAGAAGCCATAAATCAAGTTGGGACTGGAATAGGTGTTTTGTTGTGTATGATTGTATATGAACCAGTGATTAAAACAAGGAACCTCTCTGGGCTTTCAGACTGTGCTTGTCAGCATAAAATCTATTGACATTACTCCACTTTAACTGTAAATATTGTGGCTTTGTTCGAGTGCTGTGGGTCGTTTGATAAATAGCTTCATCAGTGTTCAAAACTTAATGCTCTGATGTGTTATTAACATGGGTATTGTACCTGTGCACTTTAATTTTTTAAGCTAAATAGAAAAAGCAAGCCCTCTCAGAAGTGCAAGGATCATAAAAACATAGGAATTGGTAATGTTGAATCCAATACAGTCTCTTCCTGACCATACAGTAAGATTTTTTCGCACTTGTGGTGAAAGATGAAGTTCTTGTATTGTAAATATTTGAAATATGTTGTAAAACAGAGGGATTTGTACCTCAGTTATACCTCTTTTGCTCTCATCACTGCTCACAGAAAGGAGAGATCTACTCAAGGAAAGACCTGCTGTGGAAAATTCAGACTAAACATTTTCAGTTTTCCTGCAACTTCAAATTGTTCATAAACTACAGAATTAAAACACCGCTTGGCTTGCACAGCGATGTGCGTTTAAAAGGACTTTCTGTGTGTCCATTAAGCCCTGTCCATGGACTGCTCCATGCTCCAGGTTCAGCAGTAAAGTGCACTGCAAAGGCAAAAGGCATCTTCTGCTTTTACCTCTGAGCACTCAGCCCAGGTGCACCATGAGCAGAGAATAACTTGCACTGTTGCTTGCTCTTATTGCACTGGTTTTGAGGAATAAGTAAAGATATATCTTCTCCTGATAATTTTCATCAGTGCTGAATTCCCCCAAGTGTGGTGGAGATAAAATATGGGAATTCCCAGGCTCAATCTGGCCTTGGCGTACCTACAGCAGCATCTCTTTGTGGCACTGAACAGCCCCATTTGCTCCAGAAAACAATTAGTAGAGCTCAAAGTATAGATATTTTTCTAATTTTCTATTAACATTAACTGTTGGAACTCAGGATATCCTTATCTACACAGGCAACAAATCTTTCTTTGAATGTTTTGTCCACAGAGGCAGCCTGCGGCAGCAACTTCAGCAGTTCAAAAAGGAAATATAGTGAAAAATATTTCATTTATCTTTAGTTTTAAAAATTCTTCTTTTCTTTTCTCCATTTCCATTTTCTTATGGCAAAAAACATTGTTATCACGTTCTTGTCACTAGGAGCACACAAAGCTCCCTGTTCTCCTTTTCCAGAATACATGCTATTTTTCACTGTGATAGTCACCTTTTTTCTAGGATAAAAGATGCCCATTTTTTCAATTGCTGCTCTTCCTAAATTTTCCCAGTCATTCCCATTATCTTCTCAATACTTTCCAGTCTGGCAGGTACCTTACTGAAAGCATTGAAAGTGGTCTTTCTTCTGGATCACAGAGTCATTTAGGTGGGAAAAGGCTTTTAAGGCCATCAAGTCCAACTCTTACCCCGGCACTGCCAAGTCCACCAATAAACCCTGTCCCCAAGTGTCACATCTGCACGTCTTTTAAAACCCACCAGGGATGGTGACTCCACCAGCTCCCTGGGCAGCCTGTTCCAATGCCTGACAACCCTTCCCATGAGGAAATATTTCCTGATATCCAAACTAAACCTCTCCTGGTGCAGCTTGAGGTCATTTCTCCTGGTCCTATCACTTGTTCCCTGTGAGAAGAGACTGACCCCGACCTGGCAGCACCCTCCTGTCAGGGAACTGTAGAGAGTGAGAAGCCTTTCCTGCCCTCCAGGAGATCAACACTCCCACCCAGCTTGGTGTCATCTGCAAATTGACTGAGGGTGCACTTGATCCCCTTGTCCATATCATTGAAAAAGTTATTAAACAGAACTGATAGAAACAAGCCACTGCTCATCAGTCCTTTCCTATATATTACTCCATCCTGGCTCTCCTGTATATCAGTATTACACTTTTCTCTGATCATAGCTTCATATTACATAAAAGTGTTGATTAAGAATCCCTTCAAAAAAAAATCCTTTTCTCTTATCTGAATTTATTCAGGGAATTTAAGAACTGACAGGGTTATGAATAGGTGAGATTTTCTCCTTCTCTGCTTTACTTCACTTTCTGGCAACTGAATATTCCACTTTGCATTTCTCTGCTCTTTTGTTTTAGTGGAGTAGGTCTCTCTAGTGCTTCTCATTCAGTCCACGCCTCAGACTTTATTTACCTGGAAAATACTGTGTGTAGGAGATGTTGTTACCTCTCTGCTCACCCTCTCTTTGCCTCGTACTTATAAATGTAACAAAGCAATGCAGGTGCAGCCCTCTCTTAGCCCACAGAGATGCTGCACACTGACTTTTCAGCTTAACGTATGTTTTCTGTCTCAGCCAATTTATTTGTTTTCTTTATCACAGTAAGTTGGGTTTTTTTCTATTTTTCCATCATCTGTCTGTAATCACAAGTGCGTTGGACCTTTGTAACAGCTTCTGATTTTAATTCTTTTGTGTGAAACATATGAAAAAACTACACAAAACACAAAACGTCTACAAAACTTCCAGAGAGCACACTTCAGCACTTTGCTGTCTATTCATGTGGAGAATATGTCTAAACAAGTGGTACTAAATGTGCTTTTAGTTACATGCTATGCATCCTACAGCCCTAAGTGTGTGGGTCTGAGTGACTGGTGAGGCACAGAGGCAGAGAAGGAGGTTATCTGAAGATGTTTAAAAGCCAGCATGCGTGTTTATTGCTAGTCATTGTCTCCTGTCTTGTCTCCTGGGGATGCTCCTGGACTTGGCAAGGTCCCCAAGCCAATTTGGCAGCATCTAAATTCTCTGCTCTCCTCTAGTGCACATCTCCAGAAGCTCCTGATGTGCTTTTCCTCCTCTCCTGATGTGCTTTTTGTTCCCTCAGACCATGTGAGCAGCACAAACCAGGTACTGTGGATCTTTGAGGCTTTCAGAGCCTCTTCCTAGTGCACGGGAGCCATCTAGCTCAAGAGGGCTTGATTGATATTTTTAGTGGCTTTTTCTCAAAGAGGGAAAAAGCTGTACTGTCAAAATTGGAGACATTTTCTGTGCTGTGGCGACTGCTGAGCCTGGCAGGGAAATTGCTTCTCTGACTTGTCTGGAGCATCAGGAGAAGCACTAATAGGAGCCTGCCAGAGAGACTCAAACTGAAGGAGACCACTTTTGTTCCACCACCTGGTTGTACAGTTTTCTACAACCTCCTCCCAGCCCTTCCGTATCCCTTGCAGGACAACCCATGCCCGGAATTCCAGGCTGTGTTTACCACAAAGCCATGCAGTTGCCAACACTGTGCGTAAAGTTGTCCCCTTGATCTCTGCTCCCTCTACCCACCCAGCCATCTTGGCCATAACTCGTCCTGTTCCTTTCTGAACTGAAGTTTTGGAAATGTCCTTCCACATGGTTACAGGGTAGGAAGGCAGCAGAGAGCTGGGCCAGAAGTGGTTTCCCAGGGAAAGAGGGAAGATGGGAAGCAAGGAGAGGAGAGCACCCAAGAGCCTCTGAAACACAGCAGAAGGGTCAGCAGCAGCAGATGCCAGGGGACAGCAAAGGAGAGCCAGATCCCCTGTCACGGGCTGAGCAACAGGAGAGTAACTGATTATTATAATTATTTGCAACCCCTTTTAGCCGGGAAGAACTAACCAGCAGTGCCATTTTTTCCCCAAGCATTCTCCCCTAACAACACCCTTAATACAACCTGTTCCATGGCTTTTGTGAGGCATGTTTTTCATCTTCAAACTCAATTTCATTTATTAGAGGCTTCGCCGTGTGTGACACAGTGTGCACACAGGAAGTGCAGCAAGGACTCGTTTTAATTATCGTGTATTACCAGGAGGCAAAGTGTGTTTGTGCCGGTGGGCGAAAGGGCGAGGAGGGGGTGGTGTCTATTTCCTTTCCGTGCTGTGTATCACAACCGTAAGGAGATGGAGCTTTCTGAACTGCATTTTAAATTTGGAATCGGGACATTGGGTGGCTGTCAGTGCTCTGTGCCAGCCCCAGCACAGGGAGAAAGTCTCCAACCAGCAAGCACCCGTGTGGCTGCAATAAATAGTTTGAGATAACAAACACCTCTCTGAAGTTTTTGTGAGAAAGTCAGCCAGAGGACTCTTCTCTGGGCAGTGACTAATGATATTTGAATGTTGCTCTTTATGCAAGTGTGATAATATATAGGGTTGTTGCTGGGGTTTTTTTAAAATTGGAATTAATTTGTTGTAAGATGAGTCAAAATAACATTTCAGTAGGGCTTTCAAGGGAGGAGCAGAAGCTGGAGGCAGAAGCTGTGTTTTCTAAGCTGACTCTAACATTTTTTATTTTTCTGAATGAGAAAATTTTGCTTTCCTTCACACAGAAATGAGGAAAGTTTCTACCCTGCTGCCTTTCTGCTCAGTTATGTGATAGAGGTGTAGAAAGCATAAGGTGCAGGATATTTTTAATTGGAATAAATTTTTTTTGAAGAAGCTTGCTTTTTTTTTCTGTTAATGTGACAAGTAGAGACATTGTGAATGTTTCCTCTTTCGAATCACCTGGTATGGGAGGAAGCAATGCAGAAACCGGGAAGATATTAAGAAATCAGAAAAAGTGTACAATAGAACTGACAAAATGATGAGGAGCTGACTTTGGAAGGAAGATATTGCAAGAATAGTCATGGGGAATTTGTGTTTTTACTCACTTGCATATAATGACTTTAAGATTATGGCCAGTGTTATTTACTTTGAGAAGTGTAGGAGGTAGAGCATGGACTTGCAGGAGACCTTGTTATTTGGATGATTTTTACTTCTTTTGATACGACCAGGTAGTTACCTTACTCTGGAAATTCCTCTAGAATAATTCCTAAAAGGCAGTATATGCCCTGTAACAGTGACATCAACATTTTAGTAAAACTGATAGAAAAAAAAAATATTCGTATTTCCCTTGGAAAGAATGGCACATTACATAAAATTTGTGTACACACACAGGTGCTACAAATATCACGGTTTTGGCTTAATTTTACTTCAAAAAAAAAAAAAAAAAAAAAAAAGCAAACACCTAAAATAGAGTGTTTCAGTTTTATTTTCCATATTTGTTTTCCTATTTTTTTCCCACTCACAAGCTGAAATTTTTCAGTGAAAAACAAAACAAAGATTAATTACAATCTTAAAAGGCAACGAAAAGTCATTGTGTTTTCAGGTAGTGTTGCTCAGTTTGAGCAGTTTTCAGAGAGAAAATCCTACTCTGCATGAAAAAGGAGTTTCTAGTTCTTTGCCCACGTTAGAGTTAACTGATGGGAAGCTGAGGCCATGGGTTAATATGGTACCAGGGTGGTTCTTTCTTTAAAGCAAGACTGATGCCTGTTTGCTTCTTTCAGCCCTTTGATTGCCCAGCAGGCTTGATTGAAATCCAAACCAACGGGCCTTGAAGCAAAGATTGATTGTTGTGCACATTTTTGATAATACAGCAATTTGTCTCCTTAGGTATAAAGCTCTAATCCCCCTTTCATTTATCAGTGGGGAATCAGGAGCTCGCCTCTTCCTCCGCCCGAGGTTTGTCACAGTGGCTGTGACACTTCCTTGCACAGACCCCATGGTGAAGATGTCCCCTCCCAGCAGCACCCACACACCAGTTCCCCACTCTGCATTTCAAGGGGCTCTTTGGCACCTGCCTTACTGGTTGTTTTATGAATGTAAATGTTTAAGTCAACAGCAGACAACAGAATTTTGCTTGTTCTTGAGATTTAAAATTTCTTGTTTGCACGCAGAGAATCCTTGTCCTCCTTAATCCCGTGCTCAGACTCTGTTCTTATCTTCTGATCTGGCTGACCAGGAGGTGTCATCTTGGTTTTCAACCAATACTGTGCTCCAGAATTTCAGTCAAACCTCGAATCATAAAATCGTAGAATGGTTTGTGTTGGAAAGGACCTTAAAGACCATCTAGCTTGGAGAGAAAGTGGTCTGGTGCGTTTGTGTCACTAACTCTGTGTATCCCAGACAAGATGCCATCTTTCCTGAGATAAGCACGAGTCTTTGCCCTGCAGAACTGGAAGGTGAAAGGTGATGCAGACCTGGCATCCTACCCTGTTCTGTGGTGACTGATCACCAATCCTCAACCATATTCAGTCCTGAGTGTTGCTGTCACACAAGATGTTTCCGTAGAAAGCCCACGTGTCAGACAAAGTGGAAAAGCATCCCATCTGAGCAGGATCTGTGCTCTGATAACTTGTGGACACCATCACGTGCCCCTGTAACCACAAGCTCCTGGGCAGTAATTCCCTCTTGGCATGTGGCAGAGCAGGGCTTTTCCACTGCTTGCAGCTTACAGAGAAAGCCACAGCACATCTGTTCGGTGGTTGAGCCATTGAGCATTCTCTGCATAGCCCGCCTGGATAAGCTGTCACTCTTGATTTTTAAAACATTTCACAACAGAGGGTTAGCCTGGAATGGAGAACCTCTTGTGAGCAGCATCTGCAGAGGCCCCTCTGCTCACAAAGCCTTACTGTGCAAGGCTGCCACCACCATGTCTTCGTCAAGAGGGGATCACATCCTCTCTGCTGCAGCAAAGCGCACCAGATTATTTACCCCTCCTCAGTGAGCTGCACACCTCTGTTTTGCATTTACTACGTTCTTAGATCAATGCTTTTATCTGTTCTTCCCTGCCACCATCCAGGTTTTAAAGATGTTCCTTAGAACATCTCCTTTTCTTGACACTCCCTCTGGAACACTGATTTTGCTTATCCTTTTGAGAAGAAATCGACCTCGTCTTCTGTTACTCTGAATGCTAGACTTGGTTGGCTGGAGATAAAAGAAGAAGTGTGTATGAAAAGTCTCTCATTATCCTGAAGATGCTAATTTCCTTAAGCCTTATTGATAATCAACCTGGGAATGATCCACAGCACTTAAACTTAGCTTGCTCCCCTGAGTCTCCCTTGAGAAGTGTCTGTCTCTCTCCGTTGCCATTACAGATGACTACAGTGATAAATATTTGTCTTTGTGAATACTTCCTTGTTTGTTTGATCTTTAACAGGGTGCATTTTTGTTTCTTTTGCTTTATACAGTGTGTTTTCTATGCTGAGCAGAATCCACCAGACTGAGGGAGTGGGCTGCTTTGTTAATATTATTACATTCTGAGTTATAGCTGGTTACATTTTTAACCTATGAGTCAGCAATTTCTGCCACAAACTTCAATTAATATGTGTCTCATCAGTGTAGAGACTAGAAGTTACAGGCTAGCATATGGTTTGGTTTCATTACATCTACAGAATTTAGTAACAATGTCCTTGGTTTGAACAGAGAGGGACATGGCTGAGTAGCATTTCCTAAAAGCATTGCCCACAGCCCGTTTCCACCTTATTCAACTGGTCAGATTCAGAATACACATAGCAAGTGCTTACAGAGATTTGAAAAAATTTATTTCTTTTCCAATTCATAGAAGTTAAAATGAGCAAAACAAAGCAAAAGCATGCCATTCATCTCTCAGTTGCTGTCCCAATTGAATGTGCTGGTTGGTGGATGATATTTTTGAATTTTATCATTCGCAGAATGTGTTTATTAAAAAGCCATTTCTCTATTTCTGTTGCAGTGAACTATTTCATAAAGAATGGTACAGAAGATGTGTTACTGTGTGGCAATAGCACTGATGCTGGGTAAGTACTTTAAAAATATCTTCACTTCTGGTCTGGTTTTGTTACCTTTTATTATTATTATTATTATTATTACTACTATTATTATTATTGCTACATTTTCCTCTAGTTCTGTCCACTTTTCACCAGCATGAAGCAGATATTTCAACTTCCTTGTGTCTAAGCATAATAGGAGACAGGATAATGACAGTATTGTGCATAGTAATACAATTTTCTCAACTGCAGGGAAGAGAAGTTTGTGTGTCACTTACTCAGGTTTAAAATCTTTAGAGGCCTTATTACAGTTCTTTTTCAATACATTTGAACTTCTCAGTAAAAAAGATAGTGAAAACTAAGTACATTTTGGCTGAGTGGAGAGTATTTTAATGGAAATGAAACAGGAATGGAAACAGAAAACCTGGAGGGATTTAAACTGATGATGAATTCCTGTCTTTTGGCAAAGGAAGATAAACAAATCAACAAATGTCCCAAAAATAGCATGTTTTGGAGGTGGGAAGGTACTCAGATTTGACTTGTGATCTACATTTGCACTTGATTTGTTTGTAGATTATATGTATTTCATTTTCTCACTGTGTAGACAGTGAAGAGATCCAGGGGCATACTAACATCCTCTGCATAAAGGACTTTATTCATATCCCTGCCATCTATGGATGCCAATGGTTCCTCCTGCATCCCATCCTCAGGGTCCAAGTGCACTGTCAGAGTGTGTGATTTTATTTGACAGCTTCTCATGATCTTTCAGATAGGATGGAGAGAGACGGGATCTTGTGTGGTCAGAGGAAATTAAAAGCCATGCAAAGATTGAAGGCTGTTAAGAGTTGTAGGAAAAGGTGGAAAATACCTTGGAGTGGTGGGATAGAGGAGCTTTTGAACCCAAAATGTGAGAGCATTTGAACCAGGGAGATGGGTGTCTTAGGCCAAGAGATGGGAGGAGGTGAGATGATCTGCTTCTGAAAGGAGATGTTCTGAGCTGGTAGAACCAAATGTGGAAGACTGCAAAAAAATAGGGTTCAATTTAGGAAGAATTTAATGAGAAAAAGGCATGTGTGTTCAGGGAGGCAGCAGGAAGATGAAGAGAAGATAAAATCTGAACTTGCTTGTGGACAAAAAGACAAGAAGAGCCCTGAGGTCCTGAGGAGAGACGTTTTGCTTTCTGCTGCCGCTGTCTGTATCTGTATTGACATAAGTCAAAGGGAAAGCTCAGTGTCAGCCTTCCCTCTGCAGGCCTGGTGTGTCTGATGCGTATTGCCAGCCTGAGTTAGACTCCAAGATCCTTGGGCAGAGGGCCATGCTTTCCCCTTTGTTTGTTCCTTGGGAGGTACAATGTCAGCATCCATTAATTAAGCCTTTTGTTGATTGTAGTACATTGTGTTTATCCAGGCTCAGGCTGAACTCCAAGACTATTGGGATGTTTCCCGGGAATCCCAGGATTTGGCAGTCTCCATTGTGCTGGTGAACCTCAGCCTCTGCAAACCAATAGGCGATAATATTGGGAAAAACGAGTGTTCTGCACAGCAACAATACTTTTTGTGTCATGGAATATCCATTGTTCTCCCTGATGACCTGGGCCATGGTGGTGGAAAGCTGCTGCTCGTGGGCAATGCTGAAAGAGTTGATTACTACTGCTTTGGAATTGTTCAGCTGGTGGGAAGTTAAATACCAATCCAATATCCATGGAGTATTTATATATTGGCAGCCTGTGTGGATTTAAGGGCTAGTTTCTAGCAAGGCAAACCCACCCTGTTTCCTTCCTAGGAAAGTTAATAAATTGCAGCATGTCAGCAAAAGCCGTGACTGGAGAAAACCTCTGGTGGAGGCACTGTGCCCACGAGACAATTACAGCCTGAAACAGCCAGGGGAGAACTTGCAGCTCTCGAGTATAAGAGGAAGAAATTGCCACCCTCAAACCGAGTGTTCTTGTACTTGTTTTGATAAATACATCAAAACTGTCCGTTTGTGACATCATCAAGGGAAACCAAGTTTCCCTTTATGCATCAGTTCTTTCTTCTTCAGCCTTTTGCTGTTTTAGTTAAGTATTTAATACCACTGGGTAAGGTTTGAGTTTAAATGCTTAAAAATGGGTAATAAATATCCCTACTTACACTGGGTTTTTTAGCTCAGGGTTAGCAAGTGTTGTTTCATCTGCTATATATTGCACAGAGTTGCTGCCAGTCATCCACTCCCATTGTTTAAAGGCATGAAGATAATTGGAAAGATGATCCTAAGGCCCCAGGGGATGTGCAAATTCATGTATTCTCACCTGCTGGGACAGGGAAAGCATCATTTACCGGCTGACGTATCTAACGAGTGGATTTGTTTTCTCTCACCCTTCAGTGATCAAAGCCAAGAGCAAGAGTGTTCAATGGTAAACCAAAATCTGCATGCTTGGGACCTTCTGAGGCAGGTTGCACCACAGGATCAGGGGAGGGGAGTTAAGAGGAAGTAGATGCATGAGGTCATGGTTTCCTCATTTATTAGTAGTGAAATTCGTGACAAGTGAGGACACTTAAATTGGGAACCCATCAAGGCAGCAGGAAGGTGTGGTGAGGAAAGACAGCTGGCAAGGCCATGTTGAAGTGTTCATAGCATTTGTGCAACTTGGTTTTGCTCTCAGTTTGGAGCTTGAATTCATCAGCCTCTGGGATACACTGAGGACCCAAAGGAAATTCCGGGAAGGGCGGTGTTGTGTGTTGTCTCCTGGAAGGATTTGTTGTTAGAGTGAGGGATATCTGTGTTGTGGCCAGGATATTAAATCTTGAGGTAATTGAAAAAGCCATTTCAGTGCATTTTTAAAAGCATGTTAATGACACTCTGAGGTTTGTCTGGTTGCTGTTATTATGGAGGAGTTAAAAAAAAAAATCCAAATAAATCTGCTGTGGCAATTGTTAGGTGATGAGGCTCGAGTGGTCTAATGTAAGAGCGTGCAGTGATGGAGACTGCAACCTGAGCTGGAGTAGCAAGCCAACATCAGCAGAGAAATGATCATCAGTGGATTCTACATCACAGGCAATCTAATTATCTCCAAGGTGGGGGCTTTATTACATTACTAGGAGGGACTGTTTTCTGAACAAGCACCCAAGCTGCCAATAAAGAAGGAGGTAATGGATCCATCTAATACTGATTCCAGTTCAGAAGGGATTTGAATAGATGTATGTCACTCAGCTGCAGGAAACATGTCTCTAGTACTTGACCTGGCAGATGTAAGGAAAAAACCATTTATTTGCATTTTTAGATATGCTCAAGCAGCCTCAAGAATCTACTTCAAAAACCATGCTGCAGAGACATGGTAGGAATGTCAGGGAGATGGCATATTCCTTAGCTGCCCAAGGGCTAATCTGTCTGTGGGATTTCCCATGTGATGCCTCAGAAGCCTTCTTCTTGATACCTGAAATATGACTTTTCTTCGTTTAATCCAACAGAACTTTTGTGTTGCTTTTCATTTTGTTTTTCCGACTGCATTTTCCCCCTTGATGTACTGCAGGAATTTGTTTTGTGCTTACAAGGAACACAGTAAAATGGAAATAAGAAATAACTTTTGGAGACAAGAGAAAATCAAATGATTGTGATCAAAGATATTCTTTGGCTCAAAGTGACACGTGCTTGGTACACTGATAGAAAAATTCTTCTCTGTGTGTCACAGATTGGTCAGACTGGGAGCAGTGCTAACAGTAAGGCTTTCTTAACAAAAAAAAACACAAAAAAAAGGAGTATATTTGCAGTTGTTGACATTTTTAGATGTGTTTTGAGGTTAAATTTAGTAGTTCTTTTGGATGTGGCTGCACTGGGATATACACAATTTTTTTCTCTTTGCAATTTCAGTTACTTCTATTTGATTTGTTTAAAATAAATGGAGAAAGCTCAAATAGTCTGGTTTTAAAAAAGGGATTACAAATTCTGTAAATTTGCTTTTCAGTTTAATCCCCAGTATATAGCTTATCGAATTTTGAACACCTTGTTTCAGCCTCAAGGAAGGTGCCATTAAGATCCAGTACAATGATCAAATATTTGGGAGATCTTAGGTAGGAGTAGAAGGTGGAAACTTCTCTGTCTTTAGTGAAATCAAGTCCTGGCATCAAGTGGAGCATGATTTGTGAAGGCTGAAGAGCAGCAGGTGATAGCAGGCACCACCACACACTTCCTATAACTGTATATATATATTTATGTATGTATACATCCTATATGTCTGCCCTACTCTGTGACAGTGGCACTGGAATGCAGAATTGCCATGAATCCACGGGTGAGTATTTGTGGTGATAGTGCCAAAGGGAAGGCTTGGGAAAGGAAGGGTAGCTGGAAGTGGTGCTTTAGGGTGTGCTCAGGGACCTGCAGCAAGAGCAAAGCAGCACTCAGTGCCTGGCCCCAGGCGATGGGACAAGGACAACACCAGGCAAGAAGGGAAGGAGCTCCAAGGGCACTGCTCTCAGGAGGAGCTGCAGTCCTGGTCCCACCTTCAGATCCAACGAGGCATCCTGCTAGAGCACACCAGCAATGCCCTGTTGCTACCATCAGAACAGATTCCCAGTGTGGAGCAGATCCCTGTCAGGCCACAACAACCCTCTGGTGCAGTTCCAGCTTGTCCCTTGTTGGTGACATTTAACCATTCACTTTGGTGAGGTGACCAGCACTGCAGAGTCCCCTGCTTCCCCACAGGGTAAAGACTTGTATGGGGGCTGCAGCAGCGTGGAATTATCTGTCTGTGAGAAAGGAATATACATTTCAGCTCTAAAGCATTTCCACTTTTCATCCTGCTGTGATTTCACTGGGATGTTTTTCTGCTGTGCTTAGGCTGCTGTTTTTATTTCCCCTCATGCCTGAAGGTTTGGTTGAGCAATAGGAACAGCAAGGAAATTTGTCCATTAGGAGAAAGAGACAAGATGCTGTCAATGTACAAAGTAAACAAGCAGACATGAAAGAGAAACTTAAATTCTTTCTTTTCGCTTTTTCACTTGCAATTACAACAAGGAGCTGGCTTTTCAGAAAAGTGTACATGTTTTAAGTCAGTTGTGTCCCCTTTGGATCTCAAGGTCAGAATGCTTGATTTTTTTTTCCTTACACATGGTGTGTCCTATGTATTCAGCTCATGGGCAGGAATAGTCTACAAGATCATACTGACAATGAAAGCACATTTGCATCATGTCTGTACTGATATTACCAAAAAAGACTAGTGAACAGGAAGGAAAAGCAGCCTGTAAATCTACTTCAGGAACAACAAGAAAGCACCTTTGGCAACTGCATCCTAGTAACTGTTGCTATAGAAACTTTAGCTACCTTTATTCTCACTATGACCTTGATTTTTCTTAACAGGATACATTAAAATAATGTACACTGTGGGGCAAGATTCTCTGTGGTTTGGTAAATTCTGTCACTGAGCTCATTGTATGTAAGGGATGAAGGAATGACCATGTGTTGTAGCGCTCCTCAGAGCTTTTTGTGTCAGTCCTAACTCTTTCTAAGTTATTATCAGAAGAAAAACCCCTTTGTTTTCTTATGTGTTGTGGCATTTTACTAAGGCAATTAATACCCACACATAAAATTGCATCAGATGCCTGTTTTCATAGTCTCCATGAGCACCAAAAGCAGTGTTTTTGTGGCAGTTTCTCCACATCCCCATCCTGTCAGAGCACTGGTTACACGTACAGCAAGGCAGCACTTTGATCTCTCTGAGCTGTAGTAACATTCCTTTGCCTTTATGCATCCTCCACGTGGTGGTTTAAAACCCCTTGTAGAGGCTTATCACACCCCTCAAGGGTAGAGGAGAAACATGCTCCGTGCTGAGGGGGAGAGCTGCTATCGGGTGCTTCCACCAGTGCTACCGCAGCTCTCACCCAGACCTTGGCAGGGGAGAGCCTGGAAAAATGTATATCTGCCAGAACACGTCAAACAACATCCAGCAACACAACCCCAGCTGCACTAGAAACTGGGGAGCTGCACCAGGGAAAAGTGCACTCAGTCGATTCTGTTATTCTGCTGCTGGCAATTAGGACTATTGCAGCTCTGAGTTGCCTCAACTTAAATCTGTGTTATTATTATTGCTGTTGTTCTTCTTCTTATTATTAATTGTTTTCTGTAAGGAGGCCCTAGATTCAGGCCATGTTTTGTTGGATGCTGGACAAATAGAGTGAGAAGAGCTCTCTTGGCTTGGAGGTTTGGTGTTTCAGGTGTGCAGTCCATGGATGAGTGGGGTGGAGGTGTTGCACATAGACCCTCCTGGGGATCAACAGCAAGGGGTAAGATCAGGAGAAAACCCTGGTTGCAAGTGATGTCAGGAGTACCCAGCTTTGTCAGGCAGGTCATGATCTGCCAGTGTTTAACTTGCTGCACGAATGGGTCCATCCCAGGGAATGAGATACTGGGAGCTTCGGCATGTGCCCAATGGGATTGGTGTGTGCATTACCCTCACCAAATGCAGCCTGATGTGATACAGATGGACTGACAAGTGGGAGAGGCTGTAAAGGTTGCTTGAGTGAGGAGGGGGACACAGTTTCCAAGTGTATCCTCCTCAAATGTCACCAAAGCAAGGGTATTTTGGAAAGAACTGTGTTGTTTAAACTACTGGAGTTAAAAACATAATTACATCCCAGATTATCAAGCAATATTGGTGAATTTGTTTCAAACCTTCAGGCTATGCAGCACACCCTAAATGAATTTACCTAGATTCTGATGTAAATAACATAAACTTTTCCATTTACTCTGAGCTGGTTACAGTGGCAGGAGAACGAGGGTGGTTTGCTCTCAGTGAGAAAGCCTCTTGCTTGAGTGTGTTAAACAAGCAGAAAGCAACTATGATACCTCAAAGGTGCTACAGCGGTCATGGGCATGACTTGAGGTATTATACAGGTTTAGGAACAATAATAACAGTCCCCATTCCTAGGGATCAGTGGTGTCTTTGGAAGATCATGTCTCTGGTCAAACAGCAGCAGTAGGGATTAAATCCAAATCCACTCAATTCTTAAGGAGGGGTAATATTACCTCTTAGTCAAAGCTGTAATAAGCTCATCAGCCACACGAGAGAAGCAGACTTAGTAGAGGCTGCAGCCTTCGTTAGGCAGTAATCTACTGTTATGTTTATGATGATAAATTATTGCCCTACATTTTGTTTGGTGGGTTAGACAGAAGATCCGGTCTCTGGCCACTGGATTGAGTCAGAAGAAATGCGAGCTTGCTTGCCTGGCTGCAGCATGGAGCCTGAACAAGGCACACTGCAGGAGAGGGAGTTGTTCCCCTCTCTGCTGGCGTGCGTGCGCGGAGGGCTCTGATGTCGCGGGCTGAATCCGCGGCTTTTCCGTCTGCCTGAGCAAGCAGCCAGTGGGGGAGGCTCAAACTTTTCCTGGATACAAGTCAGCAGCATGCACAGGTCAGTGGGTGCTCTGAGCCTGTGAGCAAGCCTGGACATGGGCACTTCCTTCTCTTTTCTCCTCCAGTTTCGGCTCTTGGTTGATGTTGCTCTTTATTCTGAGCATTTCTTCTCTTCTTTGTCATCATCACTTTTTTTTTTCCTTTTCCCTGCAGCATATGGTTCAATTTGCTTGCACTTCAGTCATTTCAGACAATTGGCACCCCTTCCCTTGCTTTTAAAAATGTCCTTCAAATTCTCTCTGTCCATTTGGATGCTTGGAGTGAGAGCTGCTGGGGGCTCCTGGTCAGACCTACCCAAGATGAAGCGTGCCACTGCAAGTCAGATTTTGGCTTTTAGATGGTAATTAGTGGGGAATTGTAAGTCAGACCCTCTAACCATGATTAGTCTTTAATATTACGAAACAAGAAAGAGCGGGGGAAGGAGAAAAACCTGTGACTCTCGGGCACATCAAGCACCCACTGACATCAGTGGCTTTGGCTGGAGTGCTGCTGCTGGGCCCTTTCTCCTACATGCTCAGTTACCCTTACAACATTCATTTTTAAAAATATTTTCCTGTTTTAGAATGGGTAGTTTAAATTTTTCAGGTGAGAGCAAATGTTAGTCTAAGGATCTTTGTTCCCCCCAGTATGCACTCCTGATTTGGCTGCTGTCTCCTCCCTCAAAGTCAAGGGAAAGGAGAAAATATGGGAAGTGCAGGGAAAAATACTCAGGTTTGTGGTCTAAAGGAAATTTAAGCCTCTCTTTTGTGGTCTGTGGACTTTAGCAGGACGAGGCGGGTTGAGGAAGACTCTACTGTGCACATCAAGCAGCCATGGAGGCCATGGGCATTCTCTGTCCTTCAAAGTCTGCCGGGCTTTGAAACCCTACCTTGGAGGTTCCATTTCCAGCCACCAGGGTGATTTCCATTCCCCAGGAATTAGCCGTGTGTCAAAGACATCAGCTGTAAACTTTTCATCTTGATTTCTGCATTCTTAGGCTTAAGCTGTGACCTGAGCAGGAACAGTGAGGGACCCTTACCAAAATAGGGGTTTGTTTTTTTAATTCTTACATCTGTGGTGTGTGCTTCATTGTTTCTGTAGTAAGCAAGCCAGAGTGTCCCTTTGTAACCTAAACTCAAGGAAAATGCAGCCTTCACCTCGCAGTTGTCGTTGATGCTGACTCCTGGTAGCACATGGACAACCCTCCCTGTATTTTCAGGATCTAGATGTTACAATCCAGTGCATGGTTGTTTTACAAATCTTCTTTTGCTGCCCAACGCTACCGGCCACAGTGGCCTGCATCAGCAGGTTGCTTGACTTGCCTAGATTAAACTCTTGAGACAGAGCATTTTGTAATTATGCCCGTCAGCTACAACTCTCTGGCATTCCCAGCCTGTGTTATTTAAACCAAAGCTGTTTCTTATGTCCTTTAATTTCCTGTACCAGTGCCAGCTTACAGTGCTGATTACAGCCTGATGGATATGTAGGTAGGCTGCTGCTTTTAACTTTTCTGAATCAATGACACTAATTTTATTGTGATCAATTGAACAGCATCCTGTGACGCTCCTGTGGAGGATGGTATATTTATGTAGCTTGTTGTTGTTGCCCATCCCTGTGCATCAGAGGAGAGTACAATCCTCTCAAATGCTTCCCTGAGGTAAAAGAAGCTGAAGAGTTTGCTAAAAAATCCAAAGGGGTAGGCTTAATGTCGAATATGGAGGAAGGTTCAGTAAAATCTTGAGGCTCCTTAAAAAAAATCCTCAGAGGAAATGGTGTCAGTTGCAGAATAATATTCTCATGTGAGAGCCTTACACCTAAATTTCTGTAGTGTTTTTCTGGGAAGCAGCATTTTGTTTTCCTCTCAGTATTTTTAACACATTCCCATACCCTGTGGGTTATCTCTCTGTTGGCCATGAAGGAGAGTGAGCAGGAATAAGGAGCTGACAAGTAGGAAATTCTGTCTCAAGTGTCTGGTTGCTGTAAGAAGGATGTAAGCTAACATTAACAGCATTTTTGTGCTGGGGTTCGTGCTTTTCACGCTGCAGCACCTTGTTTGAATGCTCTTAAAACTGAAAATAATATTAGAGAAGCATATAGTCCTGTTTTCAGCTGGGAATAGAGTTAAGTTTCCTCCTCGTGGCTGCTACAATGCTGTGTTTTGGATTTAGGATCAGAATGATGTTGGTAACACACTGATGTTTTCAGTTGTTGCTAAGTAGGGTTTCTACAAAGTGAAAGACTTCTCAGCTTCTCGTGCTCTGCCAGTGAGGAGGCTGGGGGGGTGGCACGAGGAGCTGGGAGGGGACACAGCCAGGACAGCTGACCCCAACCGGCCAGAGGGATATTCCAGATCGTATGAAGTCATGCTCAGTATGTAAACTGGGGAAAGCTGGCTGGGGGCCACTGCTTGGGAACTGGCTGGGCATTGATCAGCAAGGGGCGAGCAGTTGCCTTCAGCATCACTTGTATACTCTAATCCTTTTATTATTTTAATTATTAATATTATTATTATTAGAATTATTATTATTTTCCTCTTTTTCTGTCTTATTAAAGTGTCTTTATCTCAACACACAAGATTTCTCACTGTTACTCTTCCAGTTCTCTCCCCCATCCTACTGGGGCAGGGGTGAGCGAGCAGCTCTGTGGTGTTTGGCGGCCAGCTGGGGTTAAACCACTCTCTGTAGAGTCAGACCATAAGTCAGACCATGGAAAAGGACCCATAAGGACAGAATGAAACATGAAAAAATTGTATTATATGTGTACTTATAATACTAATTGTATTACAAACAGAAAATATTCCTCTGAGGTACCGTTGCTCACTTTCCCAGTCAGAGGGGTTGCAACTCCATGTCCTCTGGCTTTCCAAGTAAAGTGCTTTGAGCACTTGCTCGAATATTCTTCTTCATCAAAAGCAGTGTTGGCAGTGAACCTGCGTGACTTTGTATCTTCTGATCTGTGCCCAGAGATTCCTATGAAAATACAACCCAGTGTTCCTAGTGCTCCGCTTTCTTTCAAGCTCTTGTTCCAGGGTGAAGAGATTAAGAGGAAGTTATCTCTACTAATTGAGATTCAGGGGGAAATCTCTCTCTTCTCATTAATTGATATTAATGGCAAAATTTCCATTTTGCCTAAGATTTTAGGCAACTTATTGTAGACGAAGCCCGATTTCCAAAGGACTGCCCTGCCAAGGCTTAAGTCCACCTTTAAAGTAACCACCAGCAAAGTTTCTCTCAGCTGCCTTGGGTTGTTTTAGTCATTAGTAATAATGTTAAAATACGAACAGTGAGACCAGATCAATGGAGCCACCCAGGATTTCTCTTTTGTGGCAGATTAAGGAAAGGATTTCACCTCTGGATGTGATCACGAAGTTTCCAGCCAAGCCCAGTGTATGAATGCAGACATTTTCTCATGGCAGGAATAATCAGCCTTACAGAAATGTTCGTGTTCTGTGTAGACACGATGTCTTAGAGCCAGCAAGGGGAATTTCCTTCTCAGGAGCCTGGAGAATCCATTTCTCAGAGCTCCTGAAGAGTTGAGCAGCACGTCACGGGTGATGAAGGCTCTTTGCAGCAGCAGATCAGAGGCAGAAATCTCATGTCTCTACAGCAGAGTGACAGCAGATGCTGCCTTTGGGAGAGAGGAGATGTAGTGAAAAAGGCTGCCTCCAAAAAGGACATGGGTATACAATAGAGATTCAATGTGCATCTGCATATTTTAGGGGGAAAAAGTACGAGATTTCTGCATTTTATTATCTTCTAACTCAGCAATGTTACTGTATTTTTTATTCAAATGTGGCTTTTATTAGGAAAAAATAGGAAGTCAAAGTAGGAAAGATCTAGCAGGAGGTGTTTCTAGACTGGCAGGGAAAAAATTAGAAGTGACTCTTTTTCTTTCTTTGTGAGATGTAATTGTTATTATCTAAATTCTCAACTGGTGTAAACTATCTTGGTTCTACCTAAGGTGACAGAATCACTTATACCCTCGCTTGTGTGTTACATATAATTCACTAAACATCAGCTGTTCATTTTTTATTGCTTTTTCTGAAAACTACTGTAAACAAGGATCTGCACACATTTTGCAATGCTTCAGCACTCCTTTTATCAGCGTTCAAAGCAGACTTACTGTAAAATTTGTGATTCACTACTGATATAAAATTAAGATTCTAAAAGTGCTGTTGAATGTCTAATGGTGGTGGCAGACACCATAGATTTGTATAGCAACATATTCTTGTTTTGACATGCAATACCGGTTGCTATCCTGTGCTGTAAAATTTATTTTATATCTGCATAAAAATTATAGTTTTTAAAGAAAAAGAACACTGATTTTCACACTGAGATACACTCTGCTTTCTCAGGGGTCAATTTTTTTTGTTGTTGGCATTTTAAAAATTAGTTTGCTTTATTTGTATTTCTGCTTTGCATTTCAATTTGTGGCAATATTCTGCTTTGGTATAAAAATAGCAGTGGTTAAGAAACTGTAGGATATTTTGACAGGACAAAAAAAGAGTTCAAAGCTGTCCACACTGGCCACGCTCTACATGACTGGTGAAATGTCTAAAACCCCTCCTGTTCCAACCATCCCTAGTCGTGGCAGCTGGAATTTGCAGGGAATTGTACCAGAGTCATCTCTGTCTGAAGGCTAAGGAGAACAGGGAGAGCTGGTGTAACTGCACATTCTGCTGAGATCTGCTTCTCCAGATATTAGATAGTTTTCAGCTAAAAAATTCCCAAATACCATAGGGCTCCAGGGCACTTGATCTCATATTCTCTCCTAGGATACATACAGAAGGAAGCCTTTGCATATTTCTATATCTTCAGTTTCTAATGGGTCATACCTTATTTTTGGAGAGCGGCTTCTGATGTGCAAGAGCTGTGGGGGTTTTTGACTAATCTGTTCTGAGAGAGAGGATGGCACCTCCACCCAGGATCTCTTCTACCTTGTGTTTCATCTGATGATGCAGTTCAGTGCTTACACAGTACCACTGAGAGCATTTTTTATCTCTTCTGGCATATGGGGCTAGAAAATTACTTGTAAAGAGCCTCAAAGGTTAATGAGAGCCAGCGGAATTCGTGCTATCTGCATGCCATTTAATGCAGTAATCTACAAGACACACAAGGAAAGCTTTTTCCTGGCAGAAATAGAAAAAATGTCATGACCCCAGACTGTGGCAGTGAGTGGAACAAAGGCCTGGGTTTCTTAGATTAAAGATTTAATCCTTGTGGGGGGTGAGTGAGGTCAGGCAAAGGAAGCAATCAGGAAGGTGCTCCGATAGCACAGGCTGATGTTGTCCAGCCAGTGTCAGACTGTGTAACCAAAAGAGCAGGTTCACCATCACAGTGTTACCTGCAACTGTAACAGGAGACACCAGTATTTTGATTCTTAATTAGGAATATGTGCCAAGAGAAATCATATTTAAGCACTAAAGTCCTGTCTAGGCACCTAATTCCAGTCTATTCCAAATATATGAAGTGCTAGGTGATACTATTTGCCATTGCACTTTGTGCTATGGTTATTATTTCCCTGTTTAATCTTTCAAAGGAAAAATAAGATTGCAAAGACCTTTGGTATTGTGAAGTAGCATCACCTGTTTGCTTTGGTTTTTCACAGTGAAGGAATTTACCATTGGTGACCTGTGCTCTTAACCAAGAACATTCAATGTGTTTCCCTGGAAATCAGTTTCTCCATGTTGGAGCCATCTGAGATGCATCTCATGGATTGTATTTGATGTTTTGCAGCACGTGCCCTGAGGGATATATATGTCTGAAGGCTGGGGAAAATCCTGACCACGGTTACACAAGCTTTGATACTTTTGGCTGGGCCTTTCTCTCCTTGTTCCGTCTTATGACTCAAGATTACTGGGAACGTCTTTACCAACAGGTATCAAGTTATTTTATTACTGTTTAAAAATATAAATAAACACAACATCTTGTTACAGTGGCATATATAATAGTTAAAGACAAGGAAGAATTGCTGGTTATTAGGTAAACTGTGCTCTGTGTGTGTTCTAGACAAGGACAATCAGATGTTCTGGAGAAGGACAGTCAGTTCTTGCAATTAATTTATTAAGAGCAATGATATCCAAAGACATTAGGCTGGGTGTTTGAAATTGAGAAAAAGTGGTACTGAGAGAAAGACACTAATTCACCTGAGTCTAAATGAAGTTCACCACTGAAGGAAGATCACCATATCACCACTTGATGGTTTTTTAGTGGATGGTGTAACACAAACAAATCTTTCGAATCCAGCTCAAAAAGGGGCTAGAGAAGCACCTGTGTACTTGGCATATCTGGTTTTGCCAGGCATGGTGATGAACACAAATTCAGAAAATGGCAAGACTACATGACACATTTCAGTTCTCCTTGCTACGAGCTCTTCATCGTGGACACCTGACAGAGGCATAAACAGATCCAGACTCAGCTCACAGTCACATGTAAGGTGGTCTCGGAGTAAATGGTCATTTCAATATGCATTTCCTGAAATGTGTGCAAACCCCAAAGAACTACATCTGCCAGTTTGGTCCTGAATTACCTTCTCTGTCCATGAAGCCACTGACGATTTGCTGCTGCGTCTCGAACCTGCCAAAACTGAAACATGATCATACGGAAATCAGGGGAAAATGTTGACAGAACTACTTTGAAGGTGCTAAGGTAGACATCACTGAAGATCTGGGGGATTTCAGCTTCACGCACAGCCAGTTACACAATTTCACTTCAGGAAAATGTAAAACAATGAAACTGAAGATTCTTTAAGCAGCTGTATTCACTTACTTGACACAGAGCTACGTGTACAACTCTGGAAGACAGCAACTGTCACAGCAAATAAGGATGAACATCACTCCCTTTTATTATTTGACCTTATACTATCACACAGTGTCTTCTGTCAGTAGTAGCAACTCACTGAGCATGGGACATACCTGTTACGTATCTGTTACACATAAGCTGTCCCCCTAACTTCTAGTTTTGTTCATAAATCTGGTGAAGAACCAGGGGATACATTCAGCAGAGCCCAAGGTTTGGTTCTTCTCATCCTGACACAGATGTCTCAATGATATTTGGATGAGTTGCACCCTAAACATGTATTTTTCTCCCTGGAAAAGGACCTGGATTGTAGACATCTGAAGGGATCCAACATGAATCCCACTTGGATTGTTTCTATGCACTGGACAAAACCAGATTGAGCTGTGGGGGAATTTTTCACTGCAACTGACTACCATATCTATTCTAAAAGAAAAGGAGCAGATATATTTGGTAAAGGAGGAAAGCATTGAAAGCATTCTTCTTTTAGAAATTAATTCTCTGCAAGGCACACAACTTTTGATTAAGGTATAAAAACTTACTGGTGAGAAGATTATTTCCTTGTATGTGGTTGTCATTTCTCATCAAAGGCTTTCTGTTTGAACTATTAACAAAGGCTGGATTCAATTATATTATAAATCTAAGTTTAAAAAAAAACCCCTTCTTTACTTTTTTTTCTTTTAAAAAACGTTGTAAAGCAGAGTTAATTTTGCTTTTTCACTTACAGACTCTCAGATCTGCTGGGAAGATCTACATGCTTTTTTTTATGCTGGTCATCTTTCTGGGCTCATTTTATCTTGTCAACCTGATTCTGGCTGTTGTGGCCATGGCGTATGAGGAGCAGAACCAAGCCACTATTGCTGAAACAGAGGAGAAGGAAAGAAAGTTTCGGGAAGCCATGGAGATGTTAAAGAAAGAGCAGGAGGTCAGTGAACTATGTGACATGATTAGCCTTGGGTGACGTGAACAAGTGTTACTTTGAGATTAACGTCCTCTTTACTTTACATTTATGTGATAACCAAAGTAAGAGTTAGTTGAAAGCAGTTTAATGTTTATTGTACTGGACGAAGTTATTGCAATTTTTTTTTTCTGAAAGAATAATTATAGTTCTCCCTGTTAGGACTGGGGGCATTCGGCGTACACATATCCAGAGCTGTACTGGTTTAACCATACCCCATATGCCAGCGGAGAAATTTATATTGTTTGGCATGTGAGATGTTTTAATGATGGTAAAACTACATCTGCATTTGAGCACAAACCAGGTAGCTCAGACATAGCCCCAACTGAACCTCCTTCCACCACCCCTGTAGCACACATTAATTTCCTCACTGTCTTGCTCAATCTGCCATAAATATTCAATTGTTTGATAACGAAGATAAAGATGTAGGATGACCTTTTTGAAGCACATACAATTTCATTCCTGGAAAAGTGAACTGGCAGACCTTGAGGTTAAGATCTGCAAATTATGCAAAGGGTATGGATTTAATGTTATGTCATGAATTTAAACAAACCAGGGAGGCCAAATGGTGGATGTAGCCTTATAGTCTTAATAACAGTATTTAATTTGCGTGTGGTTTGTGCAGGGGTAGAACGCTTTCATTAAACAGCAGAAGAGAACATTTTAGGTGCTGTGAACAAGAAGACAATACAAAAATTAGTCTGAAATAACACGTAGCACTGTAGTTCAGAGAAATAAATCCTTGAAACACAATATAAACTAATATACATAATTTTCTTTTGGGTACATATGGCTTCAGGGCCTAATCCAAAGCCCATTTAAATCCTTGGAAAGAAAATAGAAAATGCAATTCACTCTTGACAAAGTGCTAGTAGTGGCTTATGAATCATTTAAGTCCTTTTAAAGATCCTGTTTGATAGTTTAAGTAATAGGTAAATGCAATTTAGTCCATATACAGGCACTTTGAATAGAGTAACTCTCTGCCATAACCTAAGGGAACAAACTGAGCTCCAACTCGTACCTATTTTATACAAATTTTCATGTGTTTTGACTCCAGCTGAGCTCTTCCTAATAACAGTCAACTTTGATAGCCCCAACTATAATTAAAGATATTTAAGAATTTCATTTTGAAGGCTTTGATTTCAATTAATCCTGAATGTACACAAAAAAGGAACATTAAGCCCAGAAAGCAGAACGTGGCAAAAAAGAAAATCACCTCTGAAAATCTGAATTTTTCCTGTTTGTCTATATGCTGTATAATAGAGTCTTTTCTTCAGCCAACCATTTCTCATCTTCCCCATGCCCTGTTTAGTGCGAAGGGTGGACAGTACATGACTCGAGAGCGGCTCTTTGCTTTCTCATCATTTGTTCTGTTGCCTTAGGCCATCTCGAGCAGACTTCCCGGCTCAGGCAGTCAAAGCCTGCTTGGAAGAGGAAGTGACTAACATCCTCCGAGGTTTTTCAGTGCCCCTTGTCACTGCTCAGACTCCGTGTGCTTCAGAAATGCTCATTTGTGTTTGCAGTACTCCTGGAGAATTATCTTAGTTTTATGGGAAGGAAATTCAGGAGTGGAGTGATTTGGGTCCGTCATGTTCGCTGATGAAGTTCAGTAATTCTGCAGCTCAACTCCTGGCATCCCGAAGTAGACATTTGGAAGAAGAGGCTCAGGAAAGGGAATTGGGTGGCTGCACCAGGGAGCTTTCAGAGGTCCTTCTCAGATGTCTCGCCTCAGTCAGAGCTACTCAGTTTTAATCTGGTTCTCCAAACCTTGATCAAGATCTTGGTTTTGACTTCCTCACTGTACCGTTCAGTTCTTGCCTCCAGAACTCTGTCTTGCATGATCCCCATGTCAGGGCTCATGTGAACTAAGCTTTCCTCCCTTCCTTCAGCCATCACAAGTCCTTGCCAGGCATGCCTGGTCCCAGGCACCTTTCCTGCCCCTGGAGCTGTTGCAGTGGGTTATGGCCTGCAGTGCCTGAGGACAAGGACGTGGTCCAGCCACAGGAACCCAAACAGAAAGGGTAGATAGGCAGGACATGGGGACATCCTCGAGCCCAGGATGGATGGAGCACTGAGTAGACTGGGAAGGTGTCCCTGCCCATGGCAGGGGCATTGGATGAATTCTAAGGTCCCTTCCAATACAAGCTGAACTATGATTCTATGATCCTCCATGCCCTGAGGAACAATTCAGGCCAAATCCTTTTTCAATATCTGACAGAGGTATTGAGCACAGAAACAATTCAACCCAAGCAATAGGTAAGAAAATGCTAAGAAACTAAAAATTAGCTTATTTTGCAGTATGAATACAGCATGCTTACCAGCACAACTCACAATATTTTCTAGATCAACAAAATATGACAGCAATCAGAAAGGAAAACCAAAAGTATTCAGGCCAGCTTTTACGCTGTGCAGTATAAAGGGAGCAGAAATATAATTGATAGACCTGCTTGGGGACTATCAGTCAATTTATACAATTGGTCTAACACATTCCTAAATCTGAGCTTAACACCAAAAGACTTGCTGAATCTTTATGAAGAGAAAGCACTTCAGCAGAGCAATTAAGTCAATTGACTCAAAAAAAAAAAATAACAGCTTAGACCAGTGTCTGAGCCCTCCTCCTCTCTGCTCTAAGCAGCTTGCTTATGAAAGATATTTCCCACAGGAATTAAGTTTTGTTGTGCTCTCAGCTTGGTAGAGCTACCACTACTCCTTGAAATACATGATTGATTCTTTACACGGCTGTTAAGTGCCTTCACTTTCCTTGGACTGATGCCTGTGGGAGGAAGGGAGTATTTTGCAGTGGAGAGATGATTGCCTGTTTGATTCTAGTGGCTTACAGACAATAGCACTGAGGATTCATCTGTTTCTCCTTTTCTGGTGAACCTGGAGAGGCTTTTTTTAACAATTCGCTCTCTTCAGGTGTTTCACCTGGGGGCTCTGCACTGGGCTGGTCTCCACGCTGCTGATGTGGTTCTCCAGAACCTCCAAACCTGACTCTTGTGTTCAGAGTCCCCTTACTGCTCCTGCCTGTGCCAGGGATGGGGCCCCAGATCTCCCAGCTCCTATCAATCCTTTCTCCTGGCTGCTCATTTGCTCCCAAGGCTGTGGCTTTGAGCGCTCAGACTTTGGAACTGGGCTTCTGCAGGGCTCCCAGCAGCTGGTGTGTTATCAGCCTGCTCCTGCAGCGATCCCAGCAGATAACCAGCACAGCATGGAAGCACACGGCACAGCAAAGGCCACCTTATCTCCAGTTAAGCCCATGGTTCTCCCTTTGCATCTCTGATCGCAGCTGCCTGTGCTGCTCCTCGGGATAAGTGTTTACAGAAACGTGCCAGCTGAGCTGCCTGCTGTTCCTAGCATCCCTCTGTGACAGGGAAGGGAAAATCCCAGCAGCCAGCTGGGCTGCCCTCCTGTCCAGCCCTCCCACTTCAAGGGGATGAAGTCCAGGGGGACTTTAATCTGAGGTTCCCCAGCCTGAGATTTTTCTTTGCCTGGCACCAGAAGCGTTACTCCAGAGATGTGTGCACGGCATGTGCACACAGGCTGTTCCTTCACGATATGTCAAAGGGCCTTGTGTGAGAACTCCACATAAAAGCCATTCTTTTATGCGGCCATTCCTACATTTTATGATTAATTATCTCCTGAAATGTGTAATTACTCTCCTATACAACCTTAAAATTTAAAATGAAAAATAATTTCTGAGCAGTAAGTAGAAGTTTTCTCTGCAATCCTGAAATAAGAATTTTCATGCCTTCTACCACCTTCTGATTTAGGCACTAGCTGCTAAAGGGATTGATTCAATGTCACTCAGTTCATTGGAAACGTCACCTAAAAGTGCGAAAGAAAGAAGAAATAAGCGAAAGAAAAAGAAATCTTTGGGGGCAGACGAGTATGGGGAAGACCAAAGGAATCCCAAGTGTGACTACGATGATGGTCAAAGGAGGATGGTAAGCTATGGTCTGAAACATCATTTGTTCCACACTGTACTTTCCTGGACAGGCCAGGCTCTGAAAAAGGCAATTAAAGCTGAAACTTTCAGAAGAATCAGGTATTTAATATCATAACTTATATTAACACAGCAGATGCAGCATACAGTCTGTTTTAGAACAATGGAAGGAAACATATTACCACTTTATTTTTTAAAGGAATTTAAAATGCCCATTAAACATTTTTACAAACCTGGTTTTTTTCAATTTTTTTGCCTTTTTGTTTTTTGGGTTTTTTTTGCTTCAAGATTACCCTTGGTCTGGTTTATTTTCTTTCATTCATCTGATTATATCTATCCTATCCCTACTAGAGAAAAAAAAATCTTAGAGGAAACCTACAAAGCTTAAAAATAAAAGAGAGGAGGAGAAAAGGAGGAAACTTGTCTCTGAGGGCTTTTTAAATATTATACAAAGACGTTATTACCATTTTTATATTCCTTTGCTAGTTGCCTCCAAGTCAAAACTTTGTGGCACTTGTTTCTACTTTCTATTGCAGGGAAGAAAAACAGAGTGACAGTGTTATTAAATAAGATTTTCTGTAAATGTTCCTGACATGCATGAATATGAATCTGCCCATGCTGCATGTATCAAGGGATCATAAATAGCTCCAGATAATTTGTCTTTGTTTAACTGAGGGCAAAGTTTAAATCAGTTTGTTTTGTTGTTTTGAATAGCCATGTAATGGGCTAAGTCCTTTTCTATTTTGTTGTCAGTGAATTTAGGGAAACTTGGCAACCATAAAAAGCTCATAGAAAACACGTAAGTGATGTAAGTAAATGTGACCAATTAATGACTCCCCAGCTCACAAAATTTACCCAGAGCTGGATTTCTGTAAATGACATGCATTTTTTAATCCAGTATTTTCTGTTGTTCTCTCATTGGTCGAGTGGGTCGTGTAACAAATTACACCTTTGCTAAAGCCAGAATTGCTCTTCAGCTTCATTCTGGATGGGTTTCAGGACACCACGTGCCAGAAGGACCGTGGATTGGAGCTGTGCATTTCCGGTTTATTTCTCAGATTAATATTCCTTGTTTTCACTTTTCGCCCCTGGATGTCATATGCATGAGAAGCACGGGGGACACATTTCAAAGCTTATAGTAAATCTGCTCTGCAAGGCTGTGTCCGGCATGGTTGGAGGGAATAAGGCTGAGTCATCATTCAGATGCTATCTGAGCAGCTGGAAGTGTGTTGCCATCAGAAATCAGCCTCAATGACTGTGCCGTGGAAACCCAGGCATGGATTTTTGACCAGCTGAAATTTGGTAGCAATCCAAATGGGTTGTTTTTAGTTAGAGAGAGCCCAGGTTTTGTACTCCTCCGTGTACCAGTGTCACTAAACAGCATCATTACATAACTCAGTGGTGTAAGCTACAGCACAAAATGAAATCAGGCTCCATTTGATTTGTCTGGTTTGTGGGTGCTGTGGCAATCTGACCTATCTTCATAGATACTTGGCTCATGGGAAAGTTCTGAAGAAGCTGGAAATTCTGTGCAGGCATAAATTCAAAAATATGTTCTGCCTAAATGCTCTTACTCCAGTAATTTCCTCTTTAGAGAGAAGAGAAGGAGATAGACTTGAATTCCTTACACATTTTCTGAAGATCCTTTTTACTCTGCCGGATTTTAGGTGTGTTTAGTCCTTGGCTACATCTTGCTGATGCTCTGGCAGAGTTGCAGTCTCACTAACTGACGTCAGAGTGGATCGTCAAGGCTGATATTTGAGTGAGGGAGACTGCTGTGTACTGAGGTTACCTAGCCCTTAAGCAGCCATGTGCACTGAGATAATCATTTTACAAACTAATAAACCATATCCCTCTTCTTGCTCTTGGTTTGTTTTGGTTTTTTTCTTTTCCTTTTATCACCTTCTTCCGTCGTATTCTGCTTCTTCTTCTTCCCTCTTCTTCTCATTTTCCCTGCAGTTCATTTCCTGCCCTATTTCTTTATCTATTCTTCTCCCACTGCACTGTTCCTTCCCTAGCTGTTATGAAGATGTGTGATAATGCAGTAGATTGGAGCTGGATCCCCTTCCCTGCTCCTGTCTTCCACTCCTCATGCTGCCTTCCCAGCTCCTCTGGCACTTGTCCTATGGGGGGGAGTAGAAGCAAAGGAAGTATCACGCTGTGAGCTGAATGCCACCTTGACCCTTCCTATTTCAGTACATCTTTGACTGTCAAGTATTAGACAAATACCTGATGGCTAGGAATGACGGTTCAACCTCTTAACTTTACGGAGTCTGAATACCTGTAATTAAGTCTTTCTTTCTCTGAAGCACTTGGTTTTAAATGGAACTTGCTGCTCTCCCCCAGAACTTCCTCGCTCCTGAAAACATGTTGCAAAATGTTGTTTCTCTTTCCCCTTTTTCCTTTCTGGGGGTTTCCAGACTCTCCTTGGCATTAGTTATGGTCCCAGTGCAAACTTGGTGAAGCGCAGAACCAGCCACGGAAGCGTTTTCAGTTTCCGACTCCGTGGCAGAGACACTTGCTCCGAGACAGATTTTGCCGATGATGAGATCAGCATCGCTGGGGAAAATGAAAGCCACCGGGGCTCTCTCTTAATTCCAAGATCTGGGAGGCGTCCAAGCGTGCAAAGTCAAGTGAGCCATAGTTCTCACCCTACTACTCCCAACTACACCCAGACGGGCAAAAGGAACAGCTCAGTGGATTGCAATGGTGTGGTTTCCCTGATAGGAGGAGGCACCGGGGCACTCAACCCAGACCCTACTTCTCCTGCAGGGTTACTGCTCCCCCCAGTTATTATGGAAAAGCCTGGGACAGGCGACCTGGTGAGTACTTTATAACTTTTGTATGTGATTCGCGCTCTTGTTTCCTTCTAAATGTTGTCGGAGATTGCTATAATTTATTTACACGATGTGGAGCCTACAGTGAGAAACCCAGACCCACCATTCCAGGCACGGTGGGAAGATAACGAGTTAATTCACAGAGAAATGTGTGTCTAGTGCCATGTCAGAGAGGTTCATGCCTTCTGGTAAGACTTTCTCTTCAGAGCCGTCAGGAGGCAAACACCTAAATCTTGGGTTTGACGTGGACTTTCTTTCCTTGAAGGGACACTTTTAAACTTGATTTCTTTTGACTTTTGTATACCTGACATTGTCTGGTGGATAGAAAATGATGGTTTTTAAATGATTCATTGAAGTCTTGCTATCTTGTGGCTGTGTTTTCTCTCGCTGGTTGCCCTCTGTTTGCATCTGACCTCTGGTCTTCTCTTGGGCCACTTGTGGAGGGCTGTTCTTGCAGTCCAAAGGTAGTTCCCAGAAGGGTTTAGCATCCAGTTCAAATAACACCCAAGAAATATGAGCAGATGATCAACAGACTTCAGCCATTTTGCAGATTGCCAGCACCTTTATTGCAGAGTAACACCATGAGGTGGTGTTTTTGGAAATAGCTGCTACTCAGGCAGAGCAATTTGGACAGGTTGCTAGCTTGAGATGGTGGGAATTTATCTTTTTGTACATAGATAATCTAGATTGAAGCTCATCACTCTTAACAGTATTTCAAGTGATGGAGGTCACTACTACAGTCGATGTGGGCAGGATTTATTTCATTTTAGGGATGAAAGATGGATCAGAATAACCTCTCTCCTTGGAAGTGCCTCTTTCTGTTCACTTTAACCACAAGTCTTAAGTTAGGTGAGACAAAGCCCACTCAGAGTAACAAGGTGCCGAAACCAGGTTACATTGGTGGGGAAAAAAACCCATATGTATAAAAATATATATATAATAATATAATAATAACAAACATATATTAAAAATATATATTTTATATATATATAATAACCATGTATATTAAAAAGACTTCATATATAACATATATTAGGCAAGGTATCTCCTAAGGAGAAAGGTGAGTGAGATGGATCCCAGCCGTGGTGTCAGATTATCAGTAAACTGAGAAGCAGTTTTTTTCTCTAGAGCCAAGCAGCTTCATTCCTTTCAGGGTTTGGACTGAATTTTTTTCCTCACCTATCTGGGCATTCCCTATAGTTCTGCAAATAGACTCTCACACTACCCATGGGAGAAGGGGCCGTGCTACATGCGGGAAACTGGCTGGTGTGAGAATTATCTGTTTTGTTGACAGTTTTGAGACTGTTTCTGCTTTTTCGGATGTTCACACCTTCCCTCATTTAGGACTTTGGCAATCCCACTTTTACTCTCTGTGGACGAGGATGACCAGTCCTGAGACAATTCTCTAAACAACTGAGCAACAGAAACACTGTTTGTAGATAGGGAGCTTTTATTGGATTTAGCTTTGTGCAAAAAAAACCCCAAAAAAACCCCCTGTGTATTAAAGGAACTAAGGAAGAAAATCTGTGCATCTGTTTAAAAAAAATTCTGAACCAAAGTCATAAGACCTCAGTAGATAAGTAGAGGATATCCCCCTTTTCTCTGTAAGGAAAGCAGCTCTGCAGTCTGCTGAGGCTGTCCCAGCTGTCAGAAAAAGCTTAGCAAAGCACAAGAGCACTCAACCTTTCACAGAAAATATCGGCATTTTACAGGATTGGGTCCTGAGGTGATGGGGAGGCTCTGAGCTCTGCTGGCATTTGTTTTCATTTGTCGGCTTCCTGCCTTTTGAAAAAATGGATGTTGAGAATTGAACGGCCTGGGTGGGTGAGCTCACTTGGCAGTTCCCTGGTCATCTAGGAAATAACATCCAGGCACTATAGTAACAGATGCTCATCCAGTGATGCAATGTGAAGGATGTTGTGTCTTCTGCAAAACAGGTTTGGTATCTAATCTATCCAGAAAATGTGAGCTGGAGTTAAAAGCTAATTGGCAAGGGGCCCATTGCTGTACAGATGTATTTGCTACAGGAGTCGTAAGCACTGGGCACAAACGTGCAGCCTCAGCTGTGGCTCAGGCAGAGGAAGTAGCAAATCTGACCTCTCAGCGTGCTTGGAGATAAATCAGCATGTTTCTTGGCTTTGCCTCTGATGATTTTCACCTTTTTCATGTTAAAATTTGAAGTCGAATTTGTTCTTAGTTAGCAGCTTTGTCCTCTTTTTACGGTCTCTTGATATGTGTGGCGAAGGTAAAAGAAAGATGTTGCAGGGTGAAGTTGCAGTTACCTCATTAACCTCAGTGACCCTGCTGCTGTTATTTATTCTGAACAAGTGTGAGCCCATGGTGAAAAAGGACCCACTTGGGCTATCTGTTGTATCTTCCATGAGCGAGAAATAAAGGGCTAGTCCATGTAAATGCATTGCTGCAACATGGGTTAAGCCCTGACTTGCAGCTTCCTGTGGTGTAAGTGTGGCTTTGCTCATGCAAATGCAACATCTGGGTTGATGGAGCTGAAAAAACCACAATTTACAGCATTAGGTTTTGAAGAAGCACTTGTTTAGGTCACTCTGTGATGCTCATTAGTATCAGATGAGCATAACACAGACCTGTCTGACTGCTACTAAGGGGGCAGATCACTGAATTCTGATTTGGGGAAAGCTTGGAAAAGCACTTCTGATTTAAAGTACAGCGCAAACATCAAACAAGATCTGACCATGTCTGGTTTTGCGTTTAGTCCTTCAGTCACAAACAGTGACTTAGCTCGTAGTTGTCACAAATTATTTCCAAGTAGGCATTCCTAAGGTTTTTCAGGGAAAACACAAACAGTCACTATCCACTTCTGAGCATTTTAGCCTGATCAGCTTTAGCAAAATTCAGCCTGAACAGTTTACCGCAGGCAAAGTGGTTGGGTTGGGACCACAATGAACAACTTCCATGCCTTTGTGTCATTGCAGCTCCTGCCCCCTGTCCCAGCCAAGGGCCATTTGCCCACGGGAATTTGCAGGTGGCAGCTGAGCTGACATGAAAACATCTGTGTGATTCAGCTGCCCTCTCTCAAGAGAGATGTGGCTGCAGCATGTTCTCCCACTATTCAGGCTGGTGACTCAGAGAAGTGACATCCTGACGCTTGGCTGCAGAAAAGCATGTAAGAAAAAGAAGCCAGTTTCAAATGCTCTTCAGATGGCCTTGGCTGCTTGGCACAGATGGATGGGTGGGTTTCCATGAGAAACCAAGTGTGTTTGCACTGTCCATCTCCTCTCCCTAATTCCTAAATACAGCTGAGGAAAAAGGGAGGACTTGAGTTTACCTTAATGGATGGAGAGCCCATCTGTCTCATCAGCTGGGGTGGTCTGGATGGTCATTAGGCTTGCTGAGCATGGCCCATGCTGAGCGGCACCTGCCCATGAACTCATCTGCATCAAAGTAGTCCTGAAAGTCCCCAAGGGCTTCAGTGCACAGCCTGAGCAAGAGGAGGACGTTGTACCCTCTGCACACTTTGCTATAGGTGTCCCCATGCCGCAAGAGAGTTCCCACAAGGAGCAGTGGCAGCACTGTGGGGAGCTGCACAGAGGCTTCACTGCAGTGAGGGTTCAAACCAGAGAGCCTGTAGAGGTGACAGGAAGAGCAAAGTAGTGCAATATGAAAGTGTGGTCTGCAAATACCCTTCACAAAGGCAGGTCTGGGTCAGGGAGTCTTCACCCAGAGGGGAAGAGCAAGAGGTGACCAAGTGTGAGGGGTGCAGGGAGCTTGCCCCAGGAAACCCATGACAAGTCCTAGTCACTCTTCTGGATATCTCCGTTGTGTCCTGAAGAGGACTCGGTCAGGGCTGTCCTGTTCTCCTATCAGCTTTCTTTAAGTGGTGCAGCTGCTGACTTTATCAAACTTACCCCAGTGTGAATAAGACATAAGCAGGACCTGGTGACTATACTAAAAGTCCTAATTGTTATTGTCTTGACCTGAAATGGAGAGATTTGAAAAATGATACGTTTTTTACACTCCTGCTGATTGCTGGGTGGGATATTGGCTTCTGCTTTATTTAGAGAAAGTCTATACATTGTGTAAGTAACTTCAGGGCTCACCACAACCTAAAGGTTCTGCACCCTCCTGCAGTATTTATTTGCGGCTTTGCATTGCTCTATTGTGTCTTGGTGTTTGTTAATTAAGAGGTTAGAATAACACTTCTCTTCACAAGGTATTGATATGCTTGAGCAGAATTGGATTTAGTTAGTGAGCTGTTACCTGCAGCTCGATTTATCCATGGGTTCTGATGAGGCTGAATGAGATCTCACCCGTGGTTGTCAAGAACTTCTAGAGGGTTAAGAAACACACAAAATACCATCCCTTCTTGCCCCCTAAATCTAGCTGGAGCCGTTCCTGTAACAGTGCAGGAAAATCACAAGATTTTTAGTTTAACCTGACTTTGCAATTATTCCAGAGGTTGGAAGTGGAAGAGAAATGGATGCAGGACTGAGGAAGTGGTGGTTTTCAAGCGGGCACTAGCTGTTAGCTGGTGGTCCCCACTGCTTTGTTCTCCCTGGGGCACCTCCTCACCAGAGCTTCCCATCAGTCCAGGAGCAGGGCGGGGCAGCCTGTGCCATGGCTTTGGGATGGGCAAGGAGGCTGGAGTAACCTGGAGACACCCTCTTGCACATTCAACTTTTCCTGAATTTCCTTTTGGTCACACTTCTGTTTTCTCTTCTAGGGAACTTGAAATACTGAGTATTGCTAGATTGGCAGGAGGGAAAACACCTGGGGAGCGAGCCCTTGAGACAGGCCAAGCTGTTTATCAAGGGACTGAAATAAAGATTTAGAAGTTTATCTTTAGATAACATGATTTTTTGTGATATTTTTTTGAAAACAAAAAAGAAAAAAAAAAAGACCTTGGTTTTTGTTTCGGCTAAGCATAAAAGGCTTTTGCTGACCACATTGGTTTGAGGTTTTCTTGTTGATCCTAAAACCACCCTGAGGTAAAATTTCTCTCTTTCACTTCTTGCTTTGCCACACGACTGGTGAAAAGGGAGAGTGTTAGCAGTTTCCATGTTCAGAAATAAAGGTCAACAGAATAAGTCATCCAAAAATCCGCCGATAAGTTATGTGGATGAAAGCTACCCAGCCCTCTGATGCTGTCACACAGACAGTTGTCACCACAGCTCTGGTTTCTGCTCATTTCAAACTTTGCTTTTGTACATTCTAAGTGTGAATCACCCAGATTTGGTACAAATATTTCAAACTGCTTTAGTTTATGGCGCGTCTCTTTAAATAGTCAAGCACCCCCAAAATTAAATGGCTTCTTTTTACTGCTGTGCTCTATTACAGTCACCTCCAATTTCATTAAATATTTGTGTTGGTGCCTTACTGGGCCCATTGTTCATGGTGTGGCCTGCCCACCTCTTCTTCTGCTTGAAAAAATTTGAAGTGTACAAGGAAAACTAAACCTGTCCCAGTTCCCAAAACGGTCTTTAAAAATGCTGCTATGTACAAGCCCATCTTCAATAATAGTTTTGACATAGTTCAAAACTGTAGGCAGTGAGAAGAAAATAACTCTGTTGTACATCCTCATTTACATGTAAATTACTGAATAGTGTATTTGTCTCTATAGAATTTAGCTAATCCAAAGGAGGAGCATTTCCAATCAATCAGGGAGCAACACATAATCTCGTCCGGCTGGAGGTGCCGATGTTTAACTCCATTGTGATTTCTCATCTGGATCCTAGAGAGGCTCCTTGCATAACTGTGGGGACTGCTGTTATTTTATGAATAATTTCTACAGAAATATAAGTACAAAGAGCAACTGTGCCTGTGTGTGTTCTCTCAGAGATGATAATAGCCATTATGCTGCCTGCTAGTCCATCAGTTCCTGGAACTGCTTTCTGTCTCACAGTGCAAAAGGTGCCAGTTCCTTGTGTGACTATCAGCCATCTCTAGTCTAAAATAAATAATAATAATATAAACCCAAACCCACACATATCTATTCTTTACACAGGGCAAAAGCTCATAAACTTCCTTAAGCAGCTTTAATAATTTTAAATTATTCACCTGGATGGAAACTTTCTTTCCTGGAAAAATTCTTCCTAGTAAACGGCAAAGTGACTACGTGATGGATTTGCTGCTCTGTTGGCAGATCTTTGCCCAGTGGCACTGCCTGCCACACACTGTGTCCTGGCTCTAGGGATGAACCTCTGCTGTGTGCCTGGTGCCACAGGGCTGGCAGGGACCAGGGGCTTGGGGCTCTGCCCTTCAGGGGGACGCACACTGCTGGGTGAGTGGGTGGCTGTCACACAGGGTACCCTTTGCCAGCAGCAAGTTGCACCTCATCACCTCTCCAGAGGTGAAGGAAGGAACGAGCCATTCACTTCTCCTTCTGAAATACCCTTTGCAGGTGAAGGATGGCTGCGAAATAGTCCCCTTGACTCCAGGAGGACCCCTGAAATTTTGGGAATCACTTCTGGTGATACAGGTGGCAGGATTGAGGATGCAGGGGCTGGAACAAAAAATAGTGTGACTTAAAAAGCTGGTTAGGTTGGGAATATCATGTCAAACCTAGGGAAAAAGTAATTTCCCTGCTGTTTTCTTAATGAAAGACATGCCAAACCTGTTTAACTTGGACTTTTCAGTACCCTGGTTTAGTTAAATTAAAAAAAATATAGGAAGAATGAACCTCTGAATGTTTTTCCTTTGACTTTCTACGTCTTTGCACTTGTGAGTAAAAGGTGGCTTTCAGAAAAAGGACTCTTGGGAATGAGGTTGTCGGCATATTACTGGTACATCCTATGCTTTAGGTCAGATAGGATGGGAAGATATTAGAGCTTAAAAAGAGTGAAATAATCCAGAGGGATTTGAAATTTGAGGTTTTCTTATGGTCCATTTTACAGACAGAGGCAAATTTGTGGTTTCTGGGGTTTTTCCTCTTTTTCTTTGCTTTTCCTTTTCTGGGGTTTTTTTAATTTATTCTACTTAAAAGTTTGTGTCCCTCCTGTTTTTCATCTCGCTGTATAGCTATTTCTTTTTTGTACCGTGTATTTGTTATGTATTCCAAACTGCTGTGAATGATTATGCAATTTTGTAGATGCTTTCTTCATTAATAAAACATTTGTTGTTTCACTGGTTTTTATTGGATGTTTTTGAGGTGAAGGAAATCAAGCAAACTAATGCATCCGAAACACCATTCCTGGTATTCCCTGGCTCCTGAGCCAAGGAGAGAGTGTTTTCTTGTTGTGCACAAGTAGGAGTCTCTTTGAAGAGTTTCTGATTATAACTTTCCTTTTGAGATGACTTTGACAGTAACTCAATGGACAATGAGCCAATTGAGTTGAGGTTTTTTTTTTTTTTAAAAAAGGGACATTTTTGGGGAAAAAAAAAAAGCAATTTTGAAGCGTTACTGCTTTTCTGGCCCAGCTAATGTTTTAAGTGCTTGCTTTAAACGTCTTTATTCTTCTCTGGTCTTGCAGTGGTTGGTATTTTTAACTGCAGTACTTGAAGTGACCTGGGACCAGCATCCTGGTTATGATTTTCATTGTCAACCAGTGGCCAAACGTCTTTGCCCTTTGCTGGGGATATCCCCCTCCCTGAAGAGGTCACACTCCAGAAAGACAGCTCATAGAGCTTCAGTCCTTTTTTTCTTGCTGTTCTCGTGGAATTGCCTTTCTTGAAGAGCATTTTTGGTAGGGAAATGGTGAAGAGGAGGGATCCTGGGTCCCTGGGCACAAACAGCAGAGCTGTGGAGCTGCTGCTTATGGCACATCTCAGTTGTCATCCCGGGTGCTGATCAGGGAGGTCAGGGCCATTTCAGACCCAAGTGATGAGAAGATCTGGAAGACTCAATCTAATTCCTGTAGCTCATTTGTCTATGGAGAAACTAAAGCAGCTACTCTGAGATCTGCATAAACCAGGGGTTCTCATCTTTGCAGGGATTTCTTCTCATTTCCCATTTCCTTGAGCTGTAATGCAAGAGCCATCAGGATCCATCTATCTACACCTGTCTTGTTGCACAGTGTCTCAGACCTCACAGCCTGCATGCTTGGAGGACGAGGGCAGACAGTGTTAAACATTTATTTTGGGAAACTGAGGGTCTCAACCAGGAGGTCCGTGACAGAGAATGGTGCTGAACCTGGCTTTCCCAGATTCTTGCACCTCAACCACCACTTTTCTTTCCAGCTGGGTGGGATCTGGAGGAGTAAACCAAGTGGGATTTGTTCTCTATATGAAGTGGGAGGTTGTAATAATAAAAGCCTTAACATCTTGCTCCTGTGAGCTGACAATATAAAGTGTTTAATGCAGTGTGTATCTTCAGCTATATTGTATTTCTGTCTGACTTCAGAAACCCAAGCCTACAAAAAGCATAAAACTAATTTAAAATGAGACATTAAACAAAGACAGTTTGGGAGTTCTGTTCTTCTGGTATTTGATTTCTTTGGGATTTTTTTTTTAAGCTTTTCGTTGAGAAACACGAGAACAAGGGTTAGGTTATTTATTTTTTCCCAAGGAAAAGAAGCTGAGTCTCTCCCCTAATTATGGAGCTTCAGCATCCGTAACACCAAAGATCATCACAATGACAATATGTTCCTGAGATTTGGCAGTGTTTCAGAACAAGAAAAAACATGTGTTGGGGAGTCAGTTTGCTTGGTATGATATCAGAGGTCTGTAATGGAGCTGTTACCCACGCCCTTTTCCTCTTCTAGCTGTATAATTAAATAGTTAACACATTTCAGAAATAATGGATTAATTAATGTAATTAAGCTGGCCTTCTTTCACAAGCAAAGAGCATAGGAAAGCAGTACTGCTAATCCTCTGGCATTGTGAGCCTTCCTTTATTTTCACCCACAGTTTACATGAAGGTAAAGGGCAGAACAAATTTTCCAAAATTGCTCAAAGTGCCATTTTCAAAAGCTGTGCCCCGTCAGCATGTCTCTAACTCAGAAGTCAGTGAGCTTTAGACTCTTCAGATAAGAAAATTAATTCTTTGGCAGTTTTGAAATTTCTTCTGAGTATCTGCCTTGGTTTTACTGTGCTGATCCAGTGTGTTCCTTTAAACAGACCTCCCCCTCGGATGAGGCAAGCAAGAAACAGCTTTTAATGCCCCACCGGCCCTCAGTGGACCACTCAGACGAGCCCTTTCAGAGGCAGAGGGCAGTGAGTGCTGTCAGCATCATCACCAGTGCCCTGGAAGGTAAGAGACATCCTCAGTTCCCCAACTCAAAGCCATGCCCATGTTAAAATGCAGGAAAAAAAGTGACACAAAATGCCCTGATATTGTTTTGAGAGAAGGCACTAAAGACAGTTATTGCAACCCCTATAACAGAGGCAATATAATCCTTATCTTACCCATGGACTTGTGAAAATCCAGAGAAAATGCCATATGATCAGAATTGGAGCTGTAAGATTAAAGATTTTGTGCTGTTGTGGCATTAGATTTACACAGGGCTCGCTAGGGTGCAGGGTAGCAGAGCACCAACCTGATTTTGGGTGACTGACTGTACCCGTTCTGGTATCTCATCTCTCTGGGGCTGATGGAAAGGCTGGCACGTGCAGTCACCAGCTACATGCAGAACGTCCAAATTGTGGGGGACGAAAGTCTCTAAGTCTCTCACAACAGGGACACCGCAATGTGGTGTGTGTTTGAGTCCCACCGTGAAATTTAAGAATGCTCAAAGGACTCCTTTATCCACACAAATATTTCTCAAAAAATTTTTCCATTGCTCTTCTCATGAGGTGCGGGAGGATTTTCCTCTTCTGAGTTTTCGTAGACAGGAACTTTGCGTGTTCCTCTCACAAATTTATCGACAGCAAGACAACTCAGAGCAAGACCCCACATTCCGAGTCTTTTGACTTGTAGCATAAAAGGGCTTCCTACAGTTTCTCGTGTCTCCTGCACTGCAAATGGAGATGAGAGAGGAGGTAGCACCCAAGAACACGGAGAAATGTCAGTCAAGAACATGGTGTGTAGCAAGGAAAATTGTGGATTCTCCTGCAGCCTAATTCTCTGTGTGACTGATGGATAAGAAGGCAAGGCGTGACAGAGGGATGCATGTAAGAGATGCCTTACAGACAGGAACTGGACACGGCCTGGTGTGAAACCACAAAGCCCGTCCTCTTCCTCAGCTTTTTACCCTCCCTGTGGTTATATTCAGCAGTATTGTGGGCAGAAGATATATTTGTGTTCGAATAAATAAAGAGTTGTGTTAATAGGGAAATAATCACTTTGGTGTATTCCAGTGTTTAATGTAGTCTGCAAAGGTTTATTTGTTTTCTGTGGGGTTTTTAGCAATTAGCTTTGTAATTGATTTGCTTTCTTGTAATGTGTTAAGAATGCCTAAAAGGCCTGGACTTCTGGACTTCTTGTTTATTTAATGGTATTTTTCTATTCCTTTACACCACAGGAATAGAGACCATCCAGGCTAGGATAACTCAGGACATGGCACTCAGGGATGTGGTTTAGTGGTGGACTTGGCAATACTGGGATAAGAGTTGGACTCAATCATCTTAGAGGTCTTTTCCAACTTAAATGATTCTATGATTCTATATAGAAGAAATCCTCATCAAAGCTTTCCTAACTCCCAGACTTTGATATATTCTCTGAAATTGAATGCTTGTTAACAAGGAATGTCAAATCAGAATAAAATATTACACAGGGTTTAACCATATTCATGGCTGTGAGATTTGTGCCAAACCCCGAAACAACTGGACCAGAAATCCCTCCCCCCTTACTTACTTGGTTTCTGCTCTCAGCTCTTGGGTAGTCAACAACTGCCTGTTTTTTCCAGACATTACAAAGCCTTGAGGACAAGAAAGGACCTATTTCTTTTTAAATTTAAAAATAAGAGGAAAAAGGTCTCCAACACAATGCTGATTGTATTTTTCTGACCACTTTTTTAACAGCAGCAGAAAAAACAGAGGCTAATTTTACTTTTTGTTTCGCAGATATTTTTTTAAAAAATTAGATATCTTGTGTTTTCCAGAGATCATCTGTAGTGGGAAAGGATGTGGATTCTTAATTGATTTAAACCATTTTCATGCCACGTCAGTGCCAAGAGAGGACAGTCACACCGTCCTCTTTCTCTTGCTGTGTTCCTGAACTTTGTATGATTGGTTTTCAGCTGAATCAACAAGCTTACCCAGAAGGTCCAGGAGCACAAAAGCTGGCAAAAAGGCAGAGAAACAACATGTGGCTGAGGCTGAGAAGGGTGAAACCGACCCTTTTAGCAGCATCCTGGACTTAAAGGGGCTTATGTTGTGAAGAATAAGGGTATAGATCTATGTGTTCTAGATTACCTGGAAAATTAGATCCTTAAGGAATTAACTGCCCTAAACCCTTTATTGCTTTCAGATGCAAGCTTCAAAAAAAAAAAAATAATAGGATTTTGCATTGAAATCTATGTTTCTCACATTATTTTAGGGTTTACCTGTAAACCCTCTCTTTGGAGGCTGGAGAGAGAGTCATTTTTTGGGAGCGATTTGATTTCCCAAAGAGCTCAGAACAGTGTAGGTATTTGGGCAAAACCTTTGCATGTAGGACACCATCTGATATTTTGAAAGCTTTCTGGAAGACGCCTAATACCACAGTTCTGTTGTCTTTTGAAGAAAAGCGGATAAAGAAGCAGAGAATCTGAGGAGAAAGCCTCCAAGAGCAGCAAGTCCAACCTTCGACCGAATACCCCCCTGCCCATCAAACCACATTGCAAAGTGCCACTTCCACTCAATTTTTGAACACTTCCAGGCATGGTGACTCCATCTGTGCTTAATCACTCTTTCAGTGAAGAGGTTTTTCCTAATATCCAATCTGAAGCTCCCCTGGCACAGCTTGGGGCCCTTTCCCCTTGTCCCAAACGCTTCCTGCCTTGGGAGAGGAGGCTGTTTATGAACTGATTGAAATAACAGCCTTGGCTGAAGTTTTCCTGTTATCAGTGCAGGTTCTAATTATATAGACTAAAACCATAATACAGCATTCCATGCCCATAAAGGAATCAGAAAAGGAAAGCATTAAGCAATTCTGCTGATCATTGTCATTTAGCCATTAACTGTCTTTTTTTTGGCTTTTCTTTTTTCACCGTTTAACACAAATTATACTTACGAAGTTATTTCAATTCTTTTGTGCATAGGTAAAATGAGCATGTAAAAGTTGTATTACAGGCAGTATTTTTAAAGAACCTTTAAAAAGCACCTTGGAGTTTTAGTAGAATTTTCAAACTGGCTTATGGGCTCCCTGATTTTTTATGTGGGCCTTTCAGAAAAATCAGATATTTAATGCCTTTTTGGATTGCACATCAAGGACAGAAACTCTGTTGATAACCAGTGATACTCTGGTTCTCAAGTACTTAAATCAGCTCTAAATATTGGATTTAAGCACTTTCATCTCTTATCTGCTTTAAAAGGTACTACTTAAGATACTTTGAAAATGTGACCTGGAAATGAAAAAAATATATTCCAACCTAAGTTAAATGAAGATAGTGTATTCTTATCCATTTGAACTTGGCAAAATGAAAACCAGAGTAAGAATCGAAGCCTATATATAATACTAGAGTTCGCATATTTAGTGTGATTCTCGCTTTTTAACTGTGACACTTTTAGAAGGTTATTACTTCCAGAACAGGTCACTGTCTGCTAAGTGCAGGTCAACTGGCTAAAACCCCAAAGTGTGTAATTTGCCAACCTGTTAGGACAGAAATATTTTTATCTTTGAAAAAAGTTTGGGGCAATTTGTGGGCCTTCCTCTGTGTTATGAGTCATTTTAAGTGTTCTATTGTCATATAACTCAGTGTGAATTGACTGTGACTTTACTGCCTGTGACTTAGAGCTTGAGGAATCACACCAGAAATGTCCTCCCTGCTGGAACCACTTTGCTGTTAAATTCCTCATTTGGGATTGCTGCCCGCTTTGGCTTTTAATCAAGAAATTTGTCAAGTTTGTGGTAATGGACCCATTTACCGACCTCACCATCACCCTCTGCATTGTGCTGAACACGCTCTTCATGGCCTTGGAGCATTACAAGATGACGAAGGAGTTTGACCACATGCTGTACATAGGCAATTTGGTAAGTCAGTGTGAACTGAAGTGCCACCTGAGGGGTGCATTTCCTGCTTTTTAAAGTTTTGGCTGTGGCTTGGGAATGTCCCAGTTTGATACACTGCCAGCATTGCTTTGCTTTGTCAAGCAAGTCCACGCAGCCACCTCTTTCTGAAGAGAACTGAGTGAAGAACAAGGGTCTATTTTTATCGAGCTAACATATTCTAATGTTATTAGTAACCATTAAACCCGTGGTTTTGGGCTGTTCCTGATAGATATCTGTTTAAGGAAATGAGATAAGAGAAAGGTTAATGAGCTTTATTCAGGATTTCTGGTAAAGCAGTGATAAAGCAGCAGTTCTTGGTGACTAATAGTGACTTTTAGTTAAGAAAGAAACCTACAGAAAAAAGCAGGGCAAGATCGTGGAGGGAAATAGAGTTGTGTTTGGTCATGGGTTGATATCTATGCTGGAAGGTGCCTGTAGTGCATTTTCTACATGTGCTGGGTCCTTTGAGAACCCCAGGGCAGTGGGGACGTGGAGCAAAGCACGGCTGATGCTTCGAGGGGAAAATTAATGTGCAAGCCAGAGCAGATGGGTGTAGAGCTGCAAAGCAAGCACAGACCATACTTCTCCAAGGAAAAGCAGAGTGACAGCCTACAGTCAAGCTAAAGGGACAGCAGAAAAGCCTTTCGAAGGGCAGTGTGATACAATTTGTGACCCAGGGGGCCACTAAAATTCTGCAGTTACCACGAAAGCAAAGCTTTTTCTTTAATCGTCTTTCTCCGAGTTATGTTTAAAAGTTACCATATGTTACTACTTTAAAACTTAATGTTCAAAATCCTTTTAATTTTAGAAGAGTCTGTATTAGAAAAGGCACAGGCCATCTACCTATGGCATGGTGAATTGCCCCTAAAACCTAGTGGCAGCAGCAGAGCTATCCTATAGGAACATAAGTGATCTGGAGAATCTGGAAGATGGATGCTGCTAAGTTTGCATTTGAGAAGCTCACAACAGAGATTTAAAAAGGCTTTTATTTCTGTGAAAACAAAGGCTGCAGTATCTCAGACCTGGATTCATGTCACCTAACTTTAGATATTTACAGCGTAGGAGTCTCTCTGTGCCAGTTGACTTTGCATCCCCTAAAGTCAGTGGAAAGTAATGGACAATTTTAAGCCCCATTAATGTGATGTAGTAAAGACATTTACTTTTGGATAAGGTGAACTGTGGCCTGTAGGGCTGTGACTGTAGTAACCATCGACCACAGTGGGAGCCCACAGAGACACTGCAGATGTGAGACCTGCCTTTAGTGAGAAGCATTTCATGCTGGCAGGTTTGGGCAGGTAGTTGCAATAACCTGGCATTTTCTATCAGTCCTAGAATATGGGATATGCCACATATGGATTTTTTTTGCTTTACCCTTGTCCATATTATTTTTAGCTCTGGACTTCCTTGGGCAGGTTGAGGCTATTCCCCTAGACTGTGGGACCTGTCTCCAGCTTTTCAACTGATGTGTCTTGGCAAATCTCCCTCTGTTGTTGTGCTAAGCAGAAACCTGTTTGGCTCTCTCTTGCTCCAAACCCATGTTCTTGCCCTCTGCAGAAAGCAGTAGATAAGGATACCTTGGAAATCATCTCACAGGACTGTATCCAGCTTCACTTTGCAGCCAGCATTCCTTCTTGTTGCTCAACAATTTGAGGCCTTCTAAGATGACTTAAAAAAATTCCTTTGCACCCGAGTACCCATCAGAGCACGTGGCAAAGCTGCCACTTCCCTCTCTGGCACTTGGGATAGTCAAGGTGTCTGCTCCTCATCCTGCTTTTGGCAGATCAGCTTCCCCCTTTGCAGACCACAGGCAGTGAAACTTTAGCCCTTGGCATCCCTCCTGCCAACACGGCTCCTGCAGACCTGCCAGGGCTGAGCAGGGCTGTGCCAGGTGCCATCAGGAAATTAAAAAATCAGTAGAGACGGGAATTTTGCAGACAGAGAAATTTTGCAGAGAGACACAATTTTTTTTTTTTTTTTGGCAGAGAGAGAAATTTTACAAAGCAAAATTTGCAAAATTTTGCTAAAAAAAGAGAAAAATCTCGCTGTGAGTTTCTTAGCACTGCCTAGAGCTATTTCCTCTCTTTGTGCTAAAGTGTAAAGTAAGCAAAACAGCCTGCCTGCATTTTTTGTAGCAGGCTGATGGCTCGAGGCTCCCCTTCTCCTGAGGTCCCAGGTTGGGTCTGTGAGAACCCAGTACGTCCCAGCTCAGCCTCGCCAGCTTTACTAAACCCCTGCATAACTGGATTAATTGTGAGTAGAGCAGGTCAGAGAAAGGTAACTCCATTTTGTGGAAGATTTTGCAAAGTCATTTGTAATGAAAATTGACATTTTTTGCAATTCCCTATGAAAGGGAAGGGAGTCCCTGCTCCAGGGCAGGCTGCCAGGTGACTGCATCCCCTAAGCTGCAGACTGCCAGCCCCCCCTCCGCCCCCACGCTGGCTGGCTGGCTGTCTTCCCGTTACATCTAACCCTCTTTGAGTGATTATGCTTGCATTAAACAGGGGAAATATTAAAGAAGGCAGGTCTTTGACATTTTTTTTTTACTCGGAGCAAATGTTTCTGAGAGAAATGAAAGAATGAAAATGGAATATAGATTTGCTTTCTCTGGGTCTGCCAGTCACTGGGGCTCTCCCGCTGTGATTGTCCATCTACTTTGTTCAGCATCTGCTGCTTTCAGGCCCCTTTAGTTCATCACTTAGAGGAATCAACATTTTCAAATGTGATCAGAAGGCCAGCCGAGCACGTGTACAGAGTTCATCTGCCCACACAGTGCCACCACTTAAAAAATGAGTGGAGAGAGCAAGATTCCCTCAATTTCTGTTTTCCTTTAGAAGCTGAGGTACCATTATGCAACATTAAAGCCTAAATGGCTGAAACGAGAGGTAAAAGGGGTTTTTTTTTAAGACAAAGTGCTCCACATCAGCAGTGTCGTATTTAGCAGCAGTGGGATGTTAAGCTACTTGTTTTCTTTCCAGCCTTTATCACACGAAACACCCAGCCCCTTGTGCAGGCACAGGGGACCAGGTGCCATGTGGAATTTGTGGCTGGCACACGTATACATGACTCCTGATGCCTTCAGGAAGGCTCAGACATTTTGCTATCTTGCTGTGACATTTCCTTCTCAGAAGGCTATTGATTAAAATGATTCAGGCAAAGAAAGTGATCCTCCTGAGTCATTTTCTCAGCAAGAGAGTTGCATAATGTGTGCAGCGTGGTCTCGTCGTTTTTAAGGCAGTCCCCTGGATACAATTTCGCAGACATCCAGTTTTGTCTTGTTCTCTGTCCCAGGAAAAATGAGAGCATTATGGTGGGAATCTTTGGTATCTCTAACCCCTGTGACTCAGAAGTTTTTTGCTAATGAGAAATATGAGACAGGTTGTTTGTTGTATTCTTGGTATGAGCTGGTGATGGAAAGTTGTTACATCCCGAGGTATTGCTGCCATCCAAGATATCATTTTCCTGAGGAGAAACAGAAGGTATTTTCCATAAGGAATTGTGTAAAATGTCCACTTGGAATAATTCATTCCTGAAGCATTACAGAGTAAAGCCAAGCACTGCTCAAATTCAAACTATGATAATTTATTTTTATTCCTTAATATCATAATTTTATCATCTTAACCTTTTCTTTCCACATCTTACTGGGTGTCTCATCTCTGTTGCTCAGAGTTGATCAGTTTTGCTGGGCTAATCTTGCAAATATTCAACTTCTTGGCAGGAAAATATTTCTCCGTGACTGTATGTTAGTATACATGACCTCTGGATTCCCCCCTCTATTTTGACCAACAAAGTGCATTAGTGTTGATTGTTTCACAGAAAGCCATGTACTTTAATTTTACATAAATTATCCATTTCTGCAAATATATCTATTTTTATTTCAGAAACTTCAGAATTTTCCAGAAACACAAAGCTCTGGGCAGCTTGTACTAGGATGTGAAATGAAAATAAAACAGTGTATGACAAACTCGGTGCCCACATTTTGTCATTTTAAGTTGACTGTAGCATTGCACTATGCATTTAAAATGTTACTTAAGCAGGGCATACAAAAGGACAAAATCTGATTCTCTGGGATACTTTACAGCAATCTATTAAAACTGAATTTGCTGTCAGCAGCCTTCCTTTTCCTGCTCCCTCTGCCTCATAGGTAATATTTATATGTTGTTTTAAAGAAAAATGTTCCAATTAGAACCTCCACCATATGACATTTGAACCGGGTCATAAATAACCAATGTGTTCCCAAGATGCAATGAGAAGAAAATTGCTGTGACTATTTGTAAAAATAAAAAAAAAAAGACCAAGACTCAAATTAGAGTTTCTAATCATCTTTGTTGCCAACAATAACCTCAGAATAACTGGAGGCGTTCATTGCCCTTCTATTGATAGTAAGAACATAATAAAAAGAGATAATACAGCAGATACACTGCAACCCAAATAGCCCTTAACATGCACCCTCCATTCACTTGGCTTTCTCCAATGAAATGAATAGATTTAACCTTTAGAAAAGGCACCTTTACACTTTTTTTTTCACTTTTTTTTTTTTGCCACCGTGATTATTCAGATGATGGAAGGAGATGGAAATGTATGTTCCAATCCAGATCCTGAAGTTAGATGTCATTATAAGTTTACAGCAGTATCGGATATTATTGTGAAAAGACTAGACAAAATTGTAATAGTGATAAAGAGTCAGCCACACAAAAACCAAGCATTTGTTTGTAAAATGTGTTTGGCTTTCTGCTGGGTTCACCTGTGTGAGTGGAAACAAGCAAGGAGTTGTGCTTAAAAGGTTAGTTTGACTTCATATTTTCTTTCTGCAGGTCTTCACTGGGATTTTTACAGCAGAAATGATCTTCAAAGTAATTGCCCTTGACCCCTACTATTATTTCCAGCAGGGCTGGAATATTTTTGACAGCATAATTGTTATTCTAAGCCTGATGGAACTGGGTTTGTCCAGCATGGGAAACCTGTCTGTTTTACGCTCCTTTCGACTGGTAATGGTCTTATTCTGTTCTTAACCATCTTCTTTTATTACATATAAACTCTGACATGAATGCAACATATTTTCTTAAAAACGCATCTGCCTATAATTGCTGCAAACTGGTGAACAGTACATGACACTAATTACAGGCTGTGGGATAAATGGAATGGTTCCAGATTTACATCAGGGTAAATGAGAACATAATTTGATTCCTTCTAGCTGTGCCAGGTACTTGTAGCACACTTAAAATATTTGAATTCCAATTTGTAATAAAGATCTGCCATTTTATACCTGTACACCTGTTAGCATAGACGGTAGAAAATTGATAGCCCAAGAAATGCAAGAGCTGGTAACTTGTTGTTTTAGGAGCTGTTATTCCTAAATTATGTTATAAACATGCCACTGTTCTTTCAGATGTTGTCAAAAGAAAATGTCTTTGAATTATTCACAGAGAGATTTTTTTTTTCTAGAATTGATCAGCATAACATAGCATCTGTCTTTCACGGGAACTCCTTAGCTGTCAGCCCCTTTGTTAAGCAGGGGATAGTGGTGTTCTATTAATGAGAGACTGGCAACATGCTGGAACAGAAAAGTACTTTCCTTGCCAGCTTGACATTTCTGTTGCACTTCATGTACCAGGATGTCCATGCTAATCATTCTGGCCATGATATGGCTTCACTATTTTAAAGATCAGGAAAACAAGCCCTTATGGTTAAATTTACCAGAAGAAAAGAATTTTATTTTTTTTCCAAAATTCTCTGCATTGCTCAAAAGTGTCAATTTTCCATCACTGCCCGAAATGTTTCTCTTCAGTTTTTGGAGCAATCCTGCTTCAATAGGGCTTAAATTAAACCTTCAGCTGAAAACACAGCACAAGGGCTAGGCACCATTTACATCCTTAAAATAGGTCTTAAGTGGGCCGTGGGTTGTGCACAGACTGCGTGATCCTCGCCACAGAGGTGATTTTCACGCTGGGAGCTAACAGCTAATAGCATCTGACTGAGGCTTGCTCTGAAGCACAGAGGAATTCCTTCTCCCTTTGTAGGACCAAACCTGAAACCCCTCCCTCCAGATGCCTGCCAGGCTGTTTCTTTTGAGGAGCAAAAGCAACACAAAAGAAAATACTAAGAAATAGATTTCATCCTTCCATCCTTTCCCCACCAGTGGGAGAATGTGTCATTAAAACTATGTCTATCCAACCAGGCAGAGCATAGCTCTGGAAAACTTAATTCTCATCCGAGAAGCCCAACTGATGTTTTATTAATAGAAGTAATGAGGTTAACAGGAAGTATGGCTAAAATCACCTTGTACCACACACACTGTGGCATTTAACATCTTTCACGTTTTACTCCCTTTAATAATTCATTGGCTGAAATGGCTGTTGCTTCTGTGAGCTGACGCTGTTGTTTATGTTCCGTTCACAGCTGCGAGTCTTCAAGTTGGCGAAGTCCTGGCCGACCTTAAATACGCTCATTAAAATCATTGGTAACTCAGTGGGTGCCCTCGGTAACCTCACTCTCGTGCTGGCCATCATTGTCTTCATTTTTGCCGTGGTGGGAATGCAGCTTTTTGGGAAAAGCTACTTGGACAATGTGAAGAAGATAAGCACAACTGGCAGTTTGCCACGGTGGCACATGAATGACTTCTTCCACTCGTTCCTCATCATCTTCCGAATTTTGTGTGGAGAGTGGATCGAGACCATGTGGGACTGTATGGAAGTAGCTGGGCAGCCACTGTGCCTTCTCGTCTTCTTGTTGGTCATGGTGATAGGAAACCTGGTGGTGAGTTCTCAAGATGGTTTTCCTTTTCTTCCTTTCCTGGTGGGTATGTGCAAACGTACCGTTTTTTAATCCAGAAATGGCAAATCTCACATTGCGCCATGATTTTAATTCGATGAACCAAGTTGTCACCAAGAGAAATTTGCTCCTATCCCAAATACAAAACTGCATTACTAGTTGGAAATGAGGGCTTGCTGGCTTTTTTCAGAAGAGCAGATATTTTACTAGAAGAAAGGCACATGGGTTGATCATAATGATTTTATTTCTTAGGCCATTGATGGGGCTGAAAGCATTCCTGATCTCTTTGCTATACAGCTGTGACTATCACCTCAGCTGTCCCTGTTTTGGGACATATTTACATTTCCCTTCACTTCTGACCCAGACACGTGGACCTCACCATAGCACGGTGTCTTTGAGCGGAGTTTCGAACGCCTTTAGCCTGCATGTTTTAGGAAGCTGCAGGTTTTGTTTACAGTAATGTCACTGGCTCACTTGCTGTTTTTTTAATAGACTATCCCATAAGCATGGCTTACATAAGCTCTGAACCTATTAAAACTGAATTATATTTCCCTGTTGACATCTTAAGGAGCGCTTTGCTGGCTTTCAGTCATTGTGGGAATGTTTTGCCTGTTCAGCTTACAGCATCTTTGACATTGTGGCTCTAATGGCCTTACTGTTTATGTAGTGAGTTGTTTAATAGTAGATGCTGCTGTAAAAAAATGTTGGGTTTTGGTACCGATTGCTTTTAGTGCTTTTTTACCTTTTAAGTACCCAGTGTTTTGGTTCTTGGCTGCTGGGGTAGAAAAGTTCTTGAAAGAGCTTGTAGAAAAGCAAAGTGTGTTGTTTTGTTTACATTACCTTAAATTTTAACAGTTATTTTCACACTGCAAATGTTGATTGCAAAAGCAAATTATATTTTTTAGGGTTTTTTTTTAATGAAAGTCAAAAGATTAAACTGTGATTACTCAGAAAGTGGGATATTATTTACGTTTTTTTCTGTGACTTACCATTTGTATAAATTTTCCTTGGAATTAAATTTGATTAGAGGAGTTAGGGCAAAATATTACTTTCCTTATTTAGAAAAAAAAAATTATTTATTGTATCTTTTGGGAGAGTTTAGTCTGAGATCTAGAAAGTTAATCTCCCCCTGCCATTAAGTAATGTGTTCTGTGTATGATGATGAAAGCTGGAAATAATATGTGTTAAATTCTGGGGAAAATGTTAACATTTGAAATATTCATGGATTATTAAAAGATGTGAATTAGCAACATCTGATACCCTTAGATATTAACACTCATCAGTGTGCATAGGTTCTGTTAAATATGAAATCTGGCTCAGCAGAGACTGCATTAACATTATCTACATATATTTAACCTTCAGTGCTCAAAAAAAAGACTGTCCCAGATGTAAAACCAGATATTGAAAAACTCTGTCAGCATGGGTAAGCTGAAGTTGTTGGTCAGCTGAAAGCAAAAGTGCTAGCTTTACTCTTTCCGCCAACAGTTCTGCAAGGCCGTGGCAAAGACTGATAAATAGGAACGATTCTTGTGTTTCGGTCACTCATAGAAAAAAAACAAAAAAGGAAATTATTTATAGGTGATAAAGGTGGTGAAAAGAACAGATTCTGAATCATGGGACTCACCCAGTGCCAACATGGAGATTTCATGATGTTGATTATCAGGTAGACAGGAGGTCATCTCACTTCTCTGGCATCAGCAAAATTGTTGCTTTCTTCAGTGAGAGTGGATTGAACTTACCGACTCACTTACTTGCATAATCAGACCCAGAAGTTCTGGTAGCTAAAAAGCACCACGATCCCTTTCAAATAAGAATACTGATGTGCAAAAATTTTTACCTGTAACTCCACTGCCATCTGTGCTAGCAAAGTTTCTCTTTTAACTTGCTGAGATCTTTGTTCCTCCTCTGAGTTTCAAGAGTCAGTTCTGATAAAGAATATTATCCTGAGGTTGTATCTCATTTGGACTCTAAATGCTTCCATAGTCTCTGGAGGCATGGAGGAAATCCTACAGCATTTTTTCTGGTGTAGCAGATCTGCACATGCATCTAAAATTAAATACTTTTATCTGTCACATCTTTCAGTACGTATGGTGGTGCCTGTGGTCACTTTCCCAACTGCAAGGTTGAGGATTACAGAGCAAACCTGCTCTTGAACTCCTGTAAAGTCTGCAAACTGGTGTTGAAAGTGTTACAGCCGCTGCAGTTCTGTGGTATGTTCAGTGATTCAGTTTGCAGGTCTTATCCAGCCTCACTAACATAAATTCAAAGGAATGCTGGAAGGAAAGCTGGGAAAGTTAGTAAGTGCCCTGGGCAATATCGTGTTATAGAGCAGTTCAGTTGTTGAAAGGAATTTTAGTATATCTTTAGTCTTTGGGTTGTGTTCATATATCCTGAAAATGTCTTGGACAATTTGTGTGCAATGCCACACAAAACTATATTTAAGGCTGGTCAGCTGATGTGTGAGTCATCTTCAAGGAACTAAACTTTATAATATAGTTGGAAAACTATGTGCTGTGTAACTGCCTTTTGCACAATAAAACTGTGCTGCCATTGTCAGATGACATTTTAGAGTCATTGAGGCTGCTTCAGAAGGTAAAGCCAAACCAGACAGATTGTAAGAGTTTCTTCTTCATTTGTAAGAGAGAGCTTCTGAAATAGCTAAGTGAATAATTATGCTTTTTTGTTAAGTTTTCGAGAGGGCTTAACGCTTTTGTATGTATATTTACGTTACTGAGGTGAACAAGGAAAATCACTGAGACAGGAATTATTAAGATGATGTAGGAGAATTAGGGTCACGAGGCAGGTCCTGGTGCCCCCTGCTCTGGTGGGTCAGCTGGTGAGAGAGTCGATGTGACACCAGCCACTTCTCAGGGGACACTTGTGTGTGCTGGACGCTAACAACGTGCATGAATAAAAGTGACACTTCCATCACAGACAGAACAACCTCCCAACCTTGCTGGGTGTGAGTGACGCACACTGGCCAAGCCACCGTTTTATCCTCTGGTGGCCACCCGGATGAAGCATGATTCCTGCCAGCTTCTCCTGAAGTGCCACCAAGGGAAGGACAGCCCGATGTGCCGCAGAAATGCACTCGCTGTCTTTGCTCCTGCTCCAGCTGGGCTGTGTGTGACCCAAAAAGCATCACTCAGTGTTAAATCCACAGAGCTGCAGTGCATTAACTCGCATTAAGGGCTGCGTTCTGGGCTGCTGTTGTCTCACCTCTGTCCCATTCACACATCCCGGTACATCCATGGCACATCCACCCCTGTTCCCCAATCCACCACAAGCTGGTAAATCACTGCTGCATTTCCGTGGGGGATCCTGTATTACTGGAGTCACAAGCATGTCAAGATGTGGGGTCTATAACCGGGAAAGTGACATCTTAAGAATTTTCCTTAAAAGCAAAATATAAGGATGGAATTCCTCCTTTAGGATCAGTCCTATTCTTTTTTTTTTTTTCCCTGCTGTCCATTCACTCAGGAAAATACTGATGACATTTTCTGAGAGCACAAAGGTAGAAAGCACCAGCAATTTCTAGGGTATCAGACTATCCTGTAGGCAGGATTGCATAACCATTATTGAATTAATGCATGATGCATGGAATTATGAAATACAAAGTGTAAGGTCATGCACTCAGCCCTGTTTAAATATTTATGTTATGATCGAGTAGCTTACCAACAGAAAGTGTTTGAGAGCATATATATCAGTCACTGTGAACATCTACATCTGAAATAATTACGTGGAGGTGCCTTTATAGTCAGAGCTGGTTAATGGAGTCTGTGAAGTCATGAAATATTTTACCACCCAAAAAACCTAAATATATTGGACTAAATAGCCCCTAAAACTACATATTTCTGTCCCTGCAGTCCTAGGAGGCAAACTCAGCTGTAGAAATCCCCACGTGGCTTGATATGGTGACCCAAGAGGACCTTCTGGTCCTGTGTTTCCCTATGGTAATTTCAGTGCCTGGCAGCAGAGCTGCTCAGCAGGGTTTGGATGAGATTTGAAGCGACCTCCTTTGGTAAACTCAGTGGAAACTTTTCTCTGAAATGTCAAATATGCCTGAAACCTGTCTTTCTATTCTGCTTCCACATCTCAGGAAGCCATAATGGATATTTTTTCTGTTATAATTTGGCCCATGAGAGAGGCAGAAATATGGAAATGTCACATTCTTTGATGGAAGAGGTTTGTGCCTCCCTACATGCCTTTCCTACAACTCCATGTAGGACAGATCCTTGAAGAGATGTTCTGGGAAAGTCCCGCTAAACCTCCATCAGGTTAAAATCAGTGGATTCTCAAACTGCTCAGACACCAAGAGAACCTCATTAGGAGTCATTCACCACCATTTCCCTCTTGAACAACCAAAGTCTGTCAATAAAATGTGTTACCAGAGCTGTTCTGACAGACATAGAATTCTGCAGCAGGGCAGGAAAGAAAGAAATCAAGTTACAGGGTTTTGAGCAACCTGGTCTGGTGGAAGGTTCTCTGCCCATGGCAGGGGGGTTGAAATTAGGTGATCTTTAAGGTTCCTTCCAACCCAAACCAGGACATGATTCTATGAATGGGAGCAAGGCAGAACTTCTTAGTGCTTCCACTTCATCCTGTTCTTTTACAAGAGTCTCCTTCCTGACCATGAGAGCATTGCCCTGAGCACCACCAATGCAACCTGGATGGGAATCATGTCCTAGAAGGAGGAGAAAGGCAAGAAGGATGAAGGGTCATTCAGCACGGATCCTGGCCTGACAGATGTGCAAGAGAGAGATTTGCGACTGGGAGGATTGTTTGGGTGGGGAAGAGAAATGACTACAGCTTTATGTGAAGCTTAATCTACGAGAAGAAATTCACAGCAATTTCCTGCCCTGAATCACGTTCCTAAATAACAGACCCTAAGCAACATAAGGAGTCACTGGGTCCCCTGTGTCTCTCTAATCCTTTTTTTTTTTCGCTTTGTTTGCTAAAGTTGCCTTTAGTTCGATGTTTAGAGCCAAGAAAACAGAACAAAAAGTACAAAAGAGGCAGCTATAACGTGTAGTGTGTAAATGTGTGAGACAGGGCTGATATTTGGATTACATGGTCTTCAACATGGGGGCTTTGCTTCTGTATAAAGCATTTTCTAGAATTAATTACTGAGTGTCACTAATTGAGCAACACAATCTCTAAGTGAGGAACATAAGAGTGAGCCTAAGAGGCCACCTGGGAAGGAGAACTGGTAGCCCACCCTGTGGGAATCCATCAGCTGGCTGGCTGTATGGGAGCTTCACAGGCAAGGGACTATCCCAGATGGAATATTGAGGTCAGTGCAGAGTATGAAGAAGTTTGATAGTATGGATCGAGATGATCTTTTGCATTTGCCCTCAGTGCCTGAAAATATCCCTGAGCACATTTAATTTATTAGTGTAGGAGTATCCATAAAGTCCTGTCTCACTCAATGCTGATACATCTCCATCACTGCAAATTTCTCAGCAGATCACAACCGAGCTTGAAAGAGGCTTATGGTAATGTCAGATTTTCTCTTTGTTTCAGTGAAATGGGTACAGAGAACTATCACTGTCCCTTGTGGTAAAATCAGAAAGTATAGCAAAATAGCATCTTACAGGCCTGAGTAAAAGTGGATTACAATTTTACATTTCAAGAGCTCAGACAAGCAAAGCACATTAAGATGGTCAAAGGTGGTCTTCAGATGGAGATTTGTATTTCTGCCTTACGTGATAGGGCTGTCACTGAGGGAAGATACATCAAAACCCCAATACTTTTAAAAGACAGGAAGCATTAAACCAGGGAGTTTCAAGACCATAAAACTTTTTAAAGGGTGATGAAAGGTTGTTTTACCCCAAAAAAGTACAAGGCCTCTTTAATTCAGATTGCCTATGTCAATAAATGAAAGAAAATGGAACTCTGATGACATATGATAGCACTTTTCCAGCTGTCTCCTTGTTGTCTTTTCAAATTATGTACAAATCTAGAATACCAAAGCCCCATTTTTGTGGCTTTTACGGTCCATCCCTAGAGAAATGCTTAACTCAAGGGTTACAGCAAGACTTGGTGCCCTGAATCAAGTAATTATTTTTGCATTTAATGACAAACATGACTTACTCATGGGGGCCACTGAAGACGTCCACTGTGTGAATAAAGGTTAATCTCCTTGGAAGGAAATGTAGTATTTGTATTGCATCTAATAATTAATATAAATGAAGTGGAATTTTAAAATATTGTGTACCTTCTAATTGCAAATCTAACTGTGTTAGATCTGCTTGCTGGAAATTAAAGCAGGTTTGGGAAGAAGGTATGACAGCCCAAATTACAACATTTTGGGGTTTAGATTTTTAATTTTCAAACCGCAGTAGATATCTGCAGTGTCCTTAAGCTTTATACGTTGTACTCCTACCTCTAAGCACATTCTCTCCTTGGGATCCATCAGTTCCACTTCTTGCACAATGGAAGGAAGAGAAGATAAGATGCAATTACATGAAACCTATGGAAAAACAGGTTTTTGCAAGGAGCAGGGAAGGCATAGGAGATTTGAAGAGAGTTCAGGTTATCCCAAATCTTACATGAACACTCCCTTCCCTCCTCTGTCTCTGCACCCCAATGCTCGTGTCCTGCATGCTGCTGTTCACCTTATCTGCTCTTTCAGCAGCTCCCAACATTCTGGAAATATGCATTTGTGTTTTGGTTACATCAGCTGAGAGGTCCAGAAGATAAACAGGCAAGAATAAGCATGTCAAGAACTGTCATCGTCAGGACAGACAAAATCTGCAAAGCAGAGAGCGGAGGGCGCGTGGGGCACCGGGGAGGAGGAGGATTGATCACAAAGCTGCAGGAGCCATAATGAGAGCTGGGAAATACTGGCAACAAGGGCTGGAGAGTTTGAGGGTCCAGAAGAAGCCAGGGAGCCCAAGGGACCATTAGCGAGAAGTGGAAGTGTCATTTGAGTCTGTCTCATCAGCCTGGACACTTACGTAAGGGAGGCGAGTTTCCTTTCCCGAGTCACATGTGGCTTTGCAGAAGAGCAGCCCAGAATCCATGAATAAGCACAACCGGGGACACAAAGAAAGTAGTGTCAGAACAACTGTCAGCATGTCACTGTTCTTCTTGCTTCTACCCATTTGTGCTTACGGCTGGCAGCAGGAACATTTGGTGTGATACTGGAAAACCCAAACCTCAGAGAGAGGCATCTAAACCTCAGCACATCCCCCAGCTTCTCCCTTCGTAATTTCCGTGCCAGCTACCTGAACAGTCCATGTGTCCCAAAGCAATTTTGGCTATTTGTATTCCCCATTACCCATCCTTTCTTGAGAAGTGCCTGTGAAGCAGAGCACTCAGGTAGTCGATGCTTTTGGGCAAACATCTGGCTCTATCTGCTTAAGTATTAATCATCCTCGGGGGTAAAGAAAGGTCCACCAGAAACAGATGGCATCATCTGATGCTTCAAAAAAACAGATCCTGACACCAATCATCAATCACTTCAGTTGCCTCTGATGGCTCCTAGTAGAGATGTAAAGCCTCCATCCTCCTATGGGTGACTTTAAATACAAAGCTTTTGCCTGACACTCCAGGCTTTAAAAGCTGTATGATTTATCAGTGCCCACATAAATAACTATGATTTATTTTATTGGGTAGATATATCCCGCCCCCATGTGTAACAGCAGATGCTGGTGCTAAAAAGTCTGGGGAAATTAACCTCACTCTATGATGAGCCATCAAAGACTGCTGGGTTTCAAGAATGCCATTCTATGGTAGATTGAGTGGAGTCTATTCAAATCTGGGAGGTTTAGGGCTGCTTCACCCAAGATATGTGAGGGGAATGCACCTGGAAATAGATGGGAGGACCGACTACTTTCAAAACCTACTCCTAAAACGTAATCTGCTTCTTTCTGTCACTGAAGATTTATGAGAGTCTGTATCCTGCTACAGGCTCAGTTGTTTCTTCTGAAGAGTTGAGTCTTGGCACTTGGTGACTAAATCTGAGCTTGCATCTTATGTTAGGGGACAAGTGTGTTCAGTTCCTGTTTTCAAGGTATTACATGGTGTTCATGTTGAATACATACTAAAATCTGCCAATTTTTTCCCTGTAATATTCATCCACAGAAAGGTAGATTTTTGAAAATACAAATAGCTCAAATTCCAGTAGAAGTTGGCATACAGAAGAGGAGTGAGCTTTTCCTTCTGATGCAGCTCAAAGTAGGCTGAAAACAAAAAGTGGACTAAGACTCGTTTTTTTAAATTTGTTTGTGACATAAGGAATTCCCAAAGCAATAATCCAAAGCAGATTCATTAGTGGACCGTGACAGATTTTGGCATTTGGTGCAGATTTTCATCAGTAGAATTATAAATATTGCTTCTCGATCTATAAATGAGTCACTGGGATATATCAGAGAGAAATAAAATCTGTTAATAATGCTAGTTCTCTTCCACAGACGTGTATATAAGGGAATATTAACCCTCATGGGTGTGAAGTGCCTTGGAAATATGAGGGAAGAAGAATGATAATACATTAATTCAATCAACCCAACCCCTGGGAAACCATCCTCATGCCTTTTGTTCTAACTGTATTTCCAAATCAAAGATATTTCTCTAAAAATATTGTCTTACTCCATTATATGAACTACTGACAAGATGAAATATTTTTAATCAGATACACCATATGTGTGGTTTATGTTCTCACACATATTTTATTTGTGAAGATTCTAGTGGATTCTTTGTCGAGATTTGGTTGTATTCCAGGGGGTCGAAGTGGAGCTAAGTTGTTATTTTGAAAACTGCAGCCCTGTTGATGTAGTAGGAATCAGTAGAGTAAAACTGCCCATTTTTTTTTGTACTACATGTCCTTGGTTAACAGTGTAAGCAGGGGTTTTTCAGTGGTTAAGTTCTTGCTAATAGCTGGGTAGTTATTAAAAATCTAGAAGGCACTGAGTCAAATTTAATTGGGCAAGAGTGTGCAAAGGTAGGTAAGACTAAATGTGTCTCTTTTTATTAATGTCACAGTGCGAGTTGTCTGGATGTCATTGAAAGGGTAATGACAACAGAATTATTCCTAGCTTGTGCTGAGGGAAAGGTGAGGTTTTAATGCTAAAATAGACAAGGTGGTACAAATTTAATACATTATTCACTACTCCTAAACATCTAATACTTTTGTTTAAAAAAAAAAAAACCAAACCTGTTACAAATACTATTTTTCTTCACCAAAACTAATCAGTGAGCTGTTCATTCTAACAGTTGCCTCTAGAAATATCTTGTTAAAAAGAATATGTGAAACAACCAGTGAGTCATGACAGACTTAACCTTCTCAGCAGGTGTATGATATTTAAGAGACGCTGGAACTTATCTTTTCCATGTGGAGTGCACATTCATATCTGGATTTCTCCACCCAGTGCATATGTGGTAACACGATCTGTGACTTCCCAAGGAAAAATGCTGAATAATGCATTTGGAAAATAAATGTAGTACACAGGATTAGATACCAATTTCCTGCCTTTTTGCGTCTTATTGAACAGTAAGAAATTCCTGCAGTCAAAGGGGTCCTGCCTTTGGTCTCCTGCTACCATTCCACATTTCCTTCTCTTTCTGAAAGTCCACTTGTCTGGGTCATACTCCATTAAACTTTTCTACATTCAATAAACCCACTGACCCACACTTGCTGAGGAGAATCTCCAACAGATACAGATCTACTCCATCAATTTTGTATTACTGCAAAGAATTCAAAGGAAAGGAGAATCAAACTTGTTGATTTTTCATCCCTCTTATAATCTTTATTTCTTTGCTGCTGTTTAAGTCCCTTTTGTTCTATTTCCTTGGCTCCAAATTCATGAGTTAATTTTTCTTTTTCCTGTTTTGAGTCATCTTTAGCCAGAGTCTTGTTTAAATTAGTTGTAATTGAATATGAACCAAATCTGCCCTTCCTTTAATTTTCTTCTACCAAAAATGTATTTTCTTCTATTTTTGTCAGTTCTGGCCTTCATTATTGTAGAATCAAATGGTTTATGTTAGAAGGGACCTTAATAATCATCTCATTCCAACCCCCTGCCATGGGCAAGGACATCTTCACTACACCAGGTTGCTCCAAGGCCCTTCCAACCTGGTCTTGAATTCTTCCAGGGATGGAATAGTCACAACTTCTCTGGGAAACCTCTTCCAGTGTCTCACCACCCTCACAGTGTAAAATTTCCTTCTTATATCTCATCTAAATCTCTCTTTTTTCAGTTTAAAGCCTTTATCCCTTGTCCTATCACTCCATGCCTTTGTCCAAAGTCCCTCTCCAGCTCTCTTGTAGCCCCTTTAAGTCACTGGAAGGTGCTCTAAGGTCTTCCCAGAGCCCTCTCTTCTCCAGACTGAAGTCCCTTAACTCTCTCAGCCTGTGTCCACAGGCGAGGTGATTATAATTCCCTTTCTCGCATTGCCCCATATCTCTGCTGTAATCCTCCTAGTCTCACCCTTAGAGCAAACCTCCTCCTCTTTCTACATTGCTTTGAATTTCTGCTTTCCATGACATCTTCTCTGAGCTCCATCTCATTGTGTATCTTGACTTCACCCTTCCCAATACATGAGGAAATTCCAAGACTCTGTCCTGAAGCCGTTTGGAATTCTTGTAATTAATTCAATGCAAGAGGGGTTTTATGTTATGACCCAGCTTTGCCATCTGTAGGTCATAGTCATATTTTCTCATGAAAAGGGTACGTGCTAACTGACCTTAGCAATTACATTGAAATATACTTGATGTTTCCCATGCTGAATTTTCATGGAAAGTTCCAAAATCTTTGGGAATGGAAGGTTTTCAAGGAGCTCTACTTGCAGTTTATACCCCTTTTCCTCTACTTGTAGCCTTCTCTCCACCGTGAGTTCCCTTCTTTTTCTGGCCCCCCTCACACAGAGTCATTCATTGAAATTGCACAACTAAGAGCACTCTCAGGCTCCTTGTGTTACAAACTCTTTTGTACAAATGTTTCTTCCAGGAGGACTTCCGTCTCCCTTCTTCCCTCCTGTAGTTCTCTTCTCCCACATTTGGATGTCGTTCCATCCCATTTCTGGGAGGTTCAGCAAGGGCAAAGTGCCTGCTGAAGAATCTCTGTTGGAAAACACAGGCAGGTGGCTTCCTCTAGAAACTGAGGCATGAAAACAACACCATGAGTGTCCCTCACCTGTCTTGCTTAGCACATTCCCTGGCCACCCCATCCCAGCTGGTGCCTGGCCATTCAGGGAACAGCCCTGGCTGGGGAGAGCAGCCACAAAGCCATCCTGCCTGGGGGAAGAGAAGTCAGCTGCTTGCCCTCAGGGATGGGGAACAGGCCTTGGCTTGTCTTTGTTTGCTACTAAGATGCAATTTTCAGATCATAAAATGGCCTAGCTGCCTGGCTCTCAGTTCCTCCCTTCTCTCTAGCAGACTGGCAGTGAGAATAAACTCGTAAAAATGTCCTTATGAACAAGTGACACCATTGAATTTCTCATTTGCTTACCCATCTTACACTAGAAGTTTTTAGTAACCCCAGTTGCTGGGATTTCTGCCAGACACACAGAATACAATTAATAAATAAAACAATTTTCAAATTTCCACATCAGCAAAATACCTTTGTATTTCCTGATATAAGAAGGAAATCAGAGATGAAATCATCTTGCCTGGAAAAAAGATATTTTTTATCTTGCCTGGAAAAAAGCTTTGCTCATATGGTGGAGCACAGATTTGGATTGAAGGATGCTGGAAGCCAGTCCTCCTTGGAGTGCTTTTCTTACGTTTTCAGTAAGGTTTCTCTGAAGAGCACAGCTCAGAGTCAGCTTTATCCTGTAGGATAAGGACATTCACCTCCTTCTCTTCTTTTCCGTGGGTATCTCCCTGGGAATTTAGGCAGCATTAAGAAATGTGCAGAATTAGCCACAGGTGAGCCAGAGACCAAAGGGGATGGGCTGACCACGGAGGACATCGTGGGACCCAGGAGCAGGTGATGGCAGACAAAATGGGTCGCTTTTTAGGACAGCAGTGAGTTGTGTGTGTGCCAGCACCTCCCACCTTGCAGGGCATGGGTCTCATTTTGGAAATGTAGCTGGCACCACTGCTGCTAAAACCTCCCATTTCTTTAATGAAATGTGGGGGTTTGTCCCAATTCTGAGCCATGGGGATTCTCCAACAGAGGTGTGTGAAAGCCACAAGCCCAGCCATGTGCTGTGAAGGCAGGAGATTTCATACTGTGCAAAATTGCTGGTAGAAATCTATTTCGGAGCTTTTCTGAAAGAAGCCCTCCTGGCTGGCAGGCAGCTCTCTCACTTTGTTCTGCCCTCCCAGGAATCTGCACTTGCAAAACGCACAAAATCAGAACCTCCTTACACCGCCCAAATTCACTGTAGAGGTATCCTTTTCACATTTCACTTAATAGGAAAGAGTGGTTTTGTGATAGAACCCAAATTATAATATTAAACCTGGGAAATGGATTAGAAAGTAAGATTTTAAAGGAATATGTGTTCTCCCTGAAAAAAAGAAGGCAAAGATTATATTAATTATTTCTTGACTCTCTGATTTAATTTTCGAGTCTCAGGGCCTACCCTCATGCTGATTTTTCTTTGGTGTAATATATTGGCCACAGGGAGCCATTACTTACTGTGTCCATTATCACTGGTTTTCTTTTACTTTTATTCCATTTCCATGTGCGTTCTTTATCCTTTTGGTTCTCTCTGGCTTACCTTTCGCCAGATGTTTTCTGCCACGTGTGAATGAGAATTACCTTTCTCCTGGTCTCCAGTCCTGACTGCCCAAGGGACAGGATGGAGGGCAAAACTTAACACAGTCCTTGGTCACAGCTGGGTGTCCCCCTCTCAGTGGAGGTGTAAGATCTGAATTGTAAAAGGACAACTCCAGAGATCCCACTCTGCCTGGACTGGGCAGTGTCCTCCACGTGAGCTCCCCTAGGGTTAGGCCTGGTATGGTCTTCAGGTAAAAAAAGCAGAGCTTAAGCTTCCAAAATTCGTGGATTTTTTCCTGTGTCTAGTCATTGTATAATAATTGGTAGAGCAGCTGTTAATTGCATGCATCCAGTGAAAATATTCCAGGGATAATGCAGGTGTTTCTCACTGACCCTCATTCCTTGCAGGGAGCAGCAATAGCAAAGACTGCAGCGTGTTCAGTCAGTCCCAGACTGTGCAGTCTGTCTTGCTCTCTGATTGTCCTGACATCCTCCTCACCAGGACAGCCGAACACTTTTGTTAACTGAGCATAAGGATAATTGTCTCTTGGTTTGCAATCAATAAACTTTCCATAGTTTCCCTAATGCTTTTGGAGTATATTAGCCTTTAACATCACAAGCACGGCTGGTTTTGCTGGGAGAAGTTTTCAACCGGACTTGTCTCGTAACAGGTTTTGTCTGTCTAGACAGTGGTTTGAGAAGTCCACAGCAGCTCTGGTGGAGCCCTTGCTACTCTGGTGAATTAGTGTTGTTTTGATATCTGATGAAAAACCTGCAGAAACATGTTTGTTTTTATTCCATGGCTCCAGCAGTGGAAAGAATTTATCTGCCTCCACTCACCATCTCTCCCTCCTCGTGTATAATATTTGGAGACTTACAATTTCCGATCAGAAAACACCTGGTTTCCAAAGACTCATCTTCTGATACTTCTAAGGGATATACTTAGAAAAAAATAACACTGAAAGTCATCAGCTACAAAAGAAATCTAAATTCAGTTCAATAGTTCTTGACCAGACTTGGAGTGGTACAGCTTGTCTGCACATTTATGTGCACGTAGGTGGATAACAAATTAAAAAGACTTGGCAACATGATGCAACCACCAGGTTGTGGTAAGAAGTGTCACGGGTTGCCTCAGATCTATGTTTCAAGGCCTGTGTTTCAAGTGACAGGGACACAGGCACCTCGCTCTTCCAGCTTGTGGGGTGCTGGAGAACCTGAGGATGAATAGAGGCAGAGGCTGGAGGTTAGTCCCTGTGAGATGGGAGCTGGGGACAAGCCAGCCTCCCCTCCCAGTCCAGCCTCCCATCCCAGTCCAGCCTCCACCTCTGTAAAGACATTTTCATCGTGTGCCCCAGTGCGTCAGGCTGGCAGCAAGAGCAATCTTGAGGTGTGCTCTTGATGCTGTTTTGATTTTGCCTGCCTCCCCTTCCCAGCAGGATGTACCCATGCCAGATCTGACATACCCCAGTGCTAGTGCAGCTTCACAGCTCCACTGCAAGAGGGCAGGGATGAATGGCAACTTAAAATGACCTAAAAAAAATCTTCTGTGTGGCACAAAAGTGAAGTACAAGTAATGGCCTTATCTGCCCATTTATCACTCAAGGAAATTTACTTCTGTGTAAAGTGGCAAGAACAGGATCAAAGAATCTGCCCCATTAATTACAGATGCTCCTTTAAACTCTGATGTGAGAAATTGGATGATCATTCCCCACCCCATCAAAGACAGGGCAGCACAGCTGCCATCCAGCATCACCTCTCTGCTCTGCACTGCTCAGAGACAAACAGCTGCACCAGAGACACCAAAACTGCAGGGAAACACGAAATCAATACTTGAAGAGGAGAATAGTCAGTAAAACTCCCAGCTTTATTGTAAATACCATGAAAACATCCAGGGTGGGGGGAACATCCTCAACTCACCCCATTCCTGGAGTCTGCCTGAAGATAGTTAGAGCAGTATCAGCTTCCCTATTTATGCTTCATAGGCCAGAGGTAAAATCAAGCCTTGTTCTCCCCTTTTTCTGGGTAAATAGAAATCATGCACATGAAATCACTGAAATTACAGCCACTTTTTGCATATGAAATAATTATTCTTACCATATTAATTGCATTTTTTCTTTCCTGAGGAAAACATCCACTCTAATTACCATCATGAAGTAGTTCAGAGATTTTACTTAGGAAATAGACTGTACTTGCTGGGTAGTTTTTATTAAATTTCATTTTCTTATATTTAAACAGACAAACCAGTTATTTCACCTGAGAGATTAATACAGAGTTGATGAGGAAAAATTCCTGTTGAAAGAATAGGTACTACAGCGGTGCTACAGTGCCCCACAAACCTCTCATCTGCAACTGCTGTCCTGCTTGTGGGTTCAAACATGTTCCACTTGGGAAGATGGGTGGCTGCAAGGCAGGAAATTCATATCCCCATTTCCATGTGTTTTCCTTGCTGATCTTGGACAAGAAACATGAAGGATATCAATGCTGCTCCAACCTGTGCTCTCCCTCAGTTGCCCCAGGCCACAGGGACCTCTTGCCAATCTTGTGGTATCATGATCATTTTGACAGCGAGAAACTAAGATATCAGAAGAATGGGATTATGAGATTGACTGCAGGATAAAGAGAAACTGGGCTGGGAGGATATAAGCTTCTTATCTAAGCACAAATAGCTGAAATAATAGGAAAGGGAATATAGAGAATAACTGATGATATAAATTGCTTTTTGCAGGAATACTCTCTCTTAGTAGACTTTGCCCTGGGATGAAAATTACAAAGGATTGGTAAATACACTTCCAAGGAAAGAAATAATCCTCCAGAGAGACTGACTACAGCACTGACCTATTACTGCAGGTCTCAGTCTTAAACTTAGATCTAACACTTAGTGCAATGAAAGCCCCTTTCTGAGCAGTTTTCCTTGGCAGCTTATTTTGCTACAGTAAAGAAAATATTTGGTACCTATTGTGTTAGGCTTGCTAGAAGGTCTCCAAAGAACAAACTGCTTCTTTCCCATTTGTGCCAGCCAAAGAACAGTGCAGACGTCCACTGCCATCCATGAACAGGAAGGAAGAAAATCAGATATTTTCACTGGTCAGAGAGTGCCTGAAAAGCTTCTTGGTGGTCTGCATCTACCAGGCACTGCAGGTGTATGGGCCCTGTTTTATCTACAATAAAATTATTAAATGGGTAGCGGACAATCCTGGCAGGTACTTCACATGCACTGTCTGGCCTTTCCTACGCAGCTGAGTGACAGAAGTGACAATGAGCTGCCACAGGGTTACCATTTGGATTAATGGCTTGCTTTTTCGCATGGTATATTTCACTGATGGGGCATATTTTCTGCTCTGGACCCTCTTGTTACAGCAAAACCTGCTTGGCTGGCTCCTAGGAGATTTCTCTTCCACAGGGAAGCACCCTCAAGTGATGTAGGTCCCTTGTTGTCCTTCCTGTCCTCTGTCTCCTGCAGAAACAATGGTACATAGATGCAAATAAGTGCTCTTGAAAGCAGCTCCTGAACTGCTCTGCTCTGTGAGCCTCCCCCTGCAAGGATGATCCTGTCTGACTCCAGCCTGCTGGGGTTTGTCCTGTGTGGTCTGGGCAGATGAGAAAGTCTGGCCTTGGGTGCTGCTCTTTGTGAAAGTTCATTTAAACTTCGTGCACAGACAAGGAGCAGGGGCCTGAAAGTCAAACTCACTTGTTTTGTTGGCGGTGTGTGGTCAAGGCAGATCCTGCTGCAGGAGAAGCTGTGTGGGTGAGCTCACAGGAGATACTCTGCAACCAAACGAGAGCAGCAGCTGAGGACCTCACTTTGGGGATGGTTTAACCCTGCCGCTGAACTTGTGCAGGTGCAACACCATTCTTGATGGAGGCTCCCCAGAGGGTTTTCAGCCCATATTCAGTGCAGTGCTGAACGTGGTGCCAAATCTGCTCCCCTCCTTCTGGGTGACACCAGTGAGGGTCCAGGGCAGCGAATGCAGTGCTAAATCAATTCACAGGAGCTTAGGAGGCCTGCACACTCTCTGGCTGAATGACAGATGGAAGGTTAAATGCGTAAAGATTTCTATTCCTCTTTTGCCAAATCAAGGTAAATAAAAAGATGGGAGGGAAAGGAGGAAGTAGTGTCCTGCTTTTGTTACAAAAGTATTTTAACTTCAGCAACAGCGTTTGCAGATATACTTCCAAACAGGATTTTGATGAAAAGGTGTCATCTGAATTGAAATTGTCTGGTTTTGTCCTGTGTTGACGCAAAAGGAGACGATGGAGCCGAGATATTCAGACTACAGCCTACCACAGCAGCATGTGTCTCCCAGCCTCCACCTGCAGTCCCTGCCTAGTGCTTTTTGGGGAGGAGGGGTGCTTCCAGCAGCCTGCTTCCTCCCCGTGGCTGGGAAGCTTGGAATCAGCTTCACAGCTCCAGGCCTTCTGTGCTCTTCACTTGCTGTGACCGCAGAACTGGTGCAGCACCTTGCACAGTGCCTGGCTCGTTACTCGTGTGCTGCTGCTCGGGGTGGGGCTGAAACACCCCGAACTCCCCTCTAACATGAGGAAGGCTGCCTGGTTATAAAGGCTGGTCACCACTGGCCTGGAGTGTAATTGTCACCCAGAAGGGCTGCCTGGGCACCTGCTGAGTGTGACAATGGACAATGCTCTCAGTCATATGATTTAGTTTTAGGTAGTCCTGCAGGGAGCTGGACTTGATGATTCTATGGGTCCTTCCAGCGTGAGAGACTCTGTGATCCTGTGTGGCTTATTTGACCTGCATCTACCTTTAATCCAGCTCTGAGATACAAAATCCAAGCTTGCTTAGTCTTCAGTAGGCACTGCCAGAGACAGCTGAGCTCCTCAGCATCCCCTGGCATGCCGGACTGTCTCCATTGTCTACAGACATCCTGGGAAAACTCCATCTTAAGCACCTCACGGATGCACCTGACATAAGGCTGGATTAATCTGACCATTTGTGCCTTATACTGGCACAACCAGAGTCACAAGCTTTGGAAAAGGCATTAAAAGTGAGAAGGTCGACGAAAGCATGCTGGATTGTCATTAGGCTAAAAGCTTAATATAATTATACTAAAAGAATTTGGGGTGCTTTGAGTGCATCTGTCATTTGATTCCCAGCCTCAAAGACCAAAAAAGCGACCTGCTTGTGCAGTCTGGCTGCTTGGTGTCACTGCAAAGCAGATTTCTTTTTAAGGGCATCCATATGGACATACAAATCTGCCACTGCTTTTGAAAACTGAGGTAATCTTTAGTTTGCTTTACTTAAACTGAAAGCACTGTGTTAGCAGCCAGGAGAACTGGGTATTATTAGTAACCTTTTACAGGAAACGTGGTGTGTCATGGGTTAGGCATATATTTTTCTGGAAAATGCAGTGTACAGTGAAATGTGGGAATAAGTAAACATAAAGTGCTTATTCAGCAGTTCATTCTGTTTGAATGCCCAGCAATGCAACTCTGAGGTTACCTGCTCATAAAGGAAGCAGGGAATGATATTTGAGATTTATTTTTGGCTAAAAGCATGAAGTGCAAATAGCTCTTTGTGCAAAATGTCAGCTGCATTTCTGGGAAGCAAATAATATTGCCTTAATAATCTGTGGTAAATAACACTAAGGATGCTACCACCTATTACATGTACCTGCAGGTGTATCTACACAAACATCTAACTGTACTTTGATGTCGGAAATGAATACAGAAAAGTGAAGCAAAGCATTTCAAACCTCTTGTGAACAGCAGAATTAATGAAGTACAGGATGAAATTCAGCTTCAGATAACAAAATTCATGTGCTTACATGGAGATGTTCATGTATGGAAAGATATCTGAGCCACCACTACTCTGCAGTGGTCTAGGGCTTGACTCAGTTTTGTTTGAGGACTCCTGGGGGTACTGCAAGGTATCCATCCCAGCCTCCAGCTGGACACAGATCTCCCATAACAGCGTGTCCTTCTGGGCAATTGCCTGAGGATGACTTGGGCATGGAAGGGTCAGTTGGCGCTAGACATATTGGCAGACGCATGTAGCTGGCACAGTCACCTGTGCTTGCTCAGTCTCTGTTGTCCACAAGATGAATTTTTGATAGAAATGAGGCTTAGATGCTGCATTAGATCCTCGGGGTTTGGTGTTTGAGGCTGGAGGCTGCTGCCATTCTTGATGAGCAATTCATTTTCCTCAGTTTGGCCACTCCTGCTGCAACACCCTGGGATGCCCTGGTTGGGTGGCAGCTGGAGCTTTGGGAGGACACAGACCTCCCGTAAGTCTGGTGCAGCTATCTCAGATACCCTCAAACATCAGCAGACCTTAACTTCTGTTAAGGTAGTTGAATTTTACTTACAGAGTCCAGAAGATTTTTATTCTGGATTTCTTTATCCCCTCCCTTCCTCCAAGCTGCCTCCTGTGTCCTTAGGTTGTCACTGGGAAGGAGACACATGCTGTAGCTTGTTTGAAGTTTTTTCTGCACTGGGGACCTGGGGAGCGTCTCTTACTCACACGTACGTTTATTTTCAGCACACTTGTAGCAATGTGGTTATTTCTGAGACCTCATCCCCCTGTCAAACTGGGTCGAAAATGGCTAAAGGGAATCCATCAGTGCCTCCTTCGCTGATGGGCTCCCACCTGCTTGGCTGCACATCCAGTACTCTGGTTTCAGACAGCATCACTTGCAACACCTGCGAGTGGGGTGTGAAGTGAAGGATTGGTTCACACCAGGCCACCACAGTGATGAGGAGACCCACACAAGCTGTCAGTGTGGTGGGCCAGCTAAGAAACAATTAGCTTTAATCTCGCTTTACTTTAGAGCAGGGTAGTGCTCAGGGCAGCGATGGTTTATTCAGTGGTTCATAATGGACGGGGGCATCTGCTGTGCTACCAACTGCTTTTGTTTTTAATCAGGGTGATTGCAAAGGGTACTTTACAAAACAGCACTGACAGGGCACTTCAAACGCAGTGTCCTCAGAGTGATTAGGACCAGGTTTTCAGAATTCCATCCCATATATTCCGAATAGTTGAAATAAGAGAGAACAGGGGAAGGGGATGATAGCAAAAGATTGTGGCTCTTTGGTAAGGCCCAGTTAAATAGAAGTACTTTTTACACTGTTTGTGTTGGTCTAGCAAGCGTTATCCACTTAAAGTACTATCAGAAAGAGAGAAGTCGGGGGGCTTACAGGTATTTCTGGTAACATTAAGAGATCCCAGAGAAAATACCCGCACAAAGTCCATTTAATTGCTGTAAATGGCAGAAGTGCTGCAGCACTGACCTCTCCTTTGCAGTGCCCAGAGCTGGCACCCACCCACCTTGTACAGGCAGCAGCTGAGTTGATACCGGGCAATTTGGGACTAGTTTATTTTGGGTTAAATATATTTCAGCTGATATTGGTTTGAGTCACCTTTGCCCTGTTCCTGTCATCCCAGGCATCCACCTCCAGTGCAAACTTTTTGCCCTAATAAATCCAGCACAAAAGCTGTAATTTATTTCTTCTCAGACCATGAGCAGGTGTAATGTCCAACACACAGCAACTGGTGACCAGCCTGTGAGATATATTACTGGGAGCAGCCTTTGAGAAGAAGCTGGTTTTATTTATTGGATATAATTGTATTTATTTGGAGAAGGGGTGTAAAAAGAGGTTTAAACTATCAAATATGTCACTTAAATGCCTAGTTGTTTCTAATCTTGCCACGCATTGCCAGCGAAAGTAGAAGTGGCAAGAACAAGAGGAAGGTAACTCACAATCTCCAGTTCAGTTTGGGTCTTTTCATACACCTGTGAAAATCTTCAAACAGTTTTTTCCCTGGCTAGTAACAGCATTTTCAGGACCAAGCCTGCTTTGGGAGTGAGTCCTGCTCAGATTTGGCCACAGTAATCTGGTCGTGATGGCTTGTTTTAGCCTAGAGGGAGAAGTTTCTGAAGCTATATGACCTCTGAGGTGTTTATTCACAGTCACAATAGATTTCCTTCATGGCCCAGAGGATATTTAAAACAAGACTGTCTGTGAAAATGCATACAAATGTTTAGAAATGTTTCCAAATGTACAATTTGGTTGAAGTGCCTTGCCTATGTACATCATTGTCATAGAATCGTAGAAGAATTTGGGTTGGAAGGGACATTTAAAGGGCACCTAGTCCAAACCTCTGCAGTGAGCAGGGATGTTTTTAACTAGATCAGGTTGCTCAGAGCCCAGTCCAACCTGACTTTGAATGTTTCCACAGATAAGGCATCCACCACCTCTCTGGGCAACCTGTGCCAGTACCTCACCACCCTCATCTTCAAAAATTTCTTCCCTGTATCTAGTCTGGAACTCTCCTCTTTTAGTTTAAAGCTGTTTCCCCTTGTCCTCTTACAACAATCCTACTAAAAAGTTTGTTCCCATCTTTCCTATAGATTCTGTTGAAGCACTGAAAGGCCACAGTGAGGTCTTCCCAGAGCTTTTTGGTGTTTTTTTATATTCTGTTTCTGAGCTTTACGTTTTATTTTCCATGTTTTGGGGTGTTGGGGGTGGGGAGGGCGGAGAGGAATGTCAGGGTGTGCTACTGTCCATGTTAAATTCTGTACCTGAGATCAGTTTTTCTGGAAATGCCTGCAGACTCCTTTTCCTACTGAAACCACCCGTAACTAGAGAGATTTCCGTGGCGGTGTTACGGTGCCACAGACGAGATGAAACTCAGACCCTCCTGTTGCCAAGACCAAACCTTCACCCTCCACATTTAAAGCTCACTGATTTCCTTTTAACTTTACTCATTTCAGGTGCTCAACCTGTTCCTTGCCTTGCTGCTGAGCTCCTTCAGCGCCGACAACCTCTCAGCCCCAGACGAGGACGGGGAGATGAACAACCTGCAGCTCGCTTTCGCCCGCATCAACAGGGGCCTTCAGTACGCCAAAAAAGCCGCGTGGAATTTTTGCTGCAACGTCCTCCGGCATCCCAAGACCACAGCTGAGAAGAAGGCGATGATGAAACTCGCTGCCCAGAACCCAGGAGCCCTCAACAACTGCCTGAACAGCCACACCACTGCCGAGCTTGGCAAAGACATGGAGAATCACAAGGAGAATCATGCTGAGGATGGAGTGAATAAAAACGGAGAGAAACACCCAGGAATTACAGATGACGATTTTATGACCAATCCTGACCTGTCCATTTGTGTTCCTATTGCTGTGGGAGAGTCGGATATCGAGGAGGAGGATGAGGAGCAGAGCACCTTTACAGAAATGGAGCAGGTAGGCCACTAAAATATTTGCTAGTTGTAGCTTATTAAGATGCTTTTTCGTCCCACCCTTGGCCTGGATCCATGGCTAGTGATTCAAATGTCCTATGGCCCAATCCTGCCTTTGATATGCTGCTAACTTCAGAAGAAGTTACAGACACATATTCAAGAGCAAAATTCAGTTTCCAACAAGAGGAATTTCCTTTCTTTGTATTCTTTGTGCTTGTCTAGATTAATTCTTCTAACCAGAGCAATTAAATCCTTTCTCACACAGCAGACTGGTCTTTTTCCCTTTCAGCTGAATCATGGGAATGCTACAGAACTAATCTTAGGTTAGTGGGGGATTTTTCTTCAATGGGCACTGTCTTGGTTTGCTTTGTTGAACAAGAATTGAGGTCCAGGTAGTTCTCTTAAAAATACAATGAGACAGAGGCTGATATGACAAGGCACCAGAGAAAGAGGGAAGATATGTTATTATTTGTACTCTGACAGAAATAGCAGTTATTTGCCTGCTCTTTGGTGTGACATGGCAGATTTTCATTTTTTTTCCAGAGCACTCAGTAGTAAAGGCTGAAAAATCCTGTGCAGTTTGAAGTGTTGTGTGAAATGAAGAAGAAACATCTTCAGGCGAATGCTTTTCTTTCTCTCCTTCTCCCCCTCTCCGTTTTCTACCAGCTTTATCTCTTGGCTCCACACCCCATATAGAGTTACTATTTTCCAGACCTCCAGCCTTGATCCAGTGCCTTCTGATGCTGACTGAAACCAACGGAGTTCAGCAGGCACTGGACCAAAGCTCCTGCTTCAGATACAGCTGTCAGGAGGGATCCTCGATCTCTTGGTGGCGGGGAAGAAAGTTTGAAAGCAAAATAGTTGTCAGAGAAGGAATGACTGTTGTAAAAAAGCTCTAAGGAAGGGCTCTGTGTCAGGAGTTGGGCACAAATCAGCTGCTAAAATTTAATTTCTGCTGCTGTGTTGTGGAAATCTCTTCAGTGTCAGTGCATCGCCAACAAGTCTTTCTCAGTGATCATCTCACTGGGGAGAGGAACAGCAAGAGGTCAGAAAACTTAATTATCAAGCTCCACTGTCCAAATAGAAACCTAAGTAACAAAAAGACAAGTCTGCAATTTCTGGTAAACACTTTTAGGGTGGTTTTTTTTTTGTGGGTTTTTTTTGTGTCTGTTTAGGGACTATTTTATTGAAATGATCTGTGGATCAGTGTGGGTAGTATGAATAATATCTAGGTTTTCTCTTTGAAGTCCTTCTCCATTCCCTGGCTGTATTTGAACCTACAAGCAGAGAACATTCAAAAAGTGAAATAGTAATGCAGTAGATGAAGAAGAGAATTGGAAAAAAAGAAGTAAACTTCATGAATTGAGATAAAGAGGGTTTAATAAGAAAGAAAAGAAAGATATAATAATAATAGAACTAGAATATGCAAAACAGGTGATGCTCAAGGCAATTGCTCACCACTTATTGACTGATGCCCAGGCAGTTCCCAAGCAGTGGCACCTGGCCAGCTTTCCCCCCAGTTTATATACTGAGCATCTACTCTCATTCTCAACCCAAAACACAGCCCTGTACCAGCTACTGGGAAGAAAATTAACTCTATCCCAGCTCAAACCAGGACTGTTCCTTAGTATCAGGTGATCTGTAAATATTGCCTGGTGTATATGTGGATAATAGTGTACAAATGTGTTTAATTATGTAATTCTGGGGGTTTTTTCTGGTGATTTTTTTTCCTTTTTGGTCTTTAAAGATGCCCACACCTTTCTGCTATGTCTGAGGGATGGTAACAATCTCATATACTCTCAGATTTTTTTCCTTCACACTGAAAGCAAAAGTTTGTTGAAACTTTGCACTCGAGTGTCCATGAGGTCTGGAAGTGTGTGCCTGTGTGTGCTCACAGGTGTATACTGCACCGCTGTATTATTCCTCTCTCAAGATAAATAGTAACATTCACAATTACAAGATAAATCCCAGCACAGGGCATGGAGGGCTTGGGATTTTTGTGTCTTAATGTGCTTTAAAAGTATAAAAATGCAGATTTCTGTTTAGCTGCACTATGTACTGGTGTGTAAATTAGTGGATGAAACAGGTAACCATCATTTTATGCTGTAAATGTGGAATTAGAGCTTTAGTGAGATCTATTAGAGTCATGAGAGAAAGAGCTGATGTAGAAAAACAGGCATTTTAGTGAAACAATATTATGAATAAAAGTCGATTTGGAAATATTAAGAAAACTTCTAACAGTTTCAATAATATTGAAGCATTATCAGATGTAAAAGAAACACTGGAGATTCACAGTGATGCAAAATAGGGGGAAACAAAACCCAGTAGGAGAAACAAACCAAAATCCTGCTTTCCCACTGTATCTTTTAATGAAATTCTCAGCAAACATTAGAGGAACGTTGTCGCATTACCGCGAGATATTTGGATTGCAGTGAAATAATGTGGTTCACTGCTGGCATGTGCATTAAACAGAAGGCATGGAGTTGAGAAATGAATTAATTAGCTTTGTCACTAGTGTTTTCCAGGCTTGGACAAACAGCTGCTACAGGTCACTGCTGTTCCCCTGTGCAGAGCCCTGATCAATGGTTTGCAGTTTTTATCTGCAGGTCTGAGGGGTCTGCTGCTAAAAAGGTCCAAACAAGCAGTGAGTTCATATATCCAGCAAGCAATTTTAACAAATTCCTAGAGGGGAAAATGTGTGTGTACAAGGGCGTTCCAACTCAAAGACTGGAAATACATTGGCATAATAAATAAACAAAAATAGGAAGAAGCTTAACAGCAGAAATGATAATTGTGTGATGAGATTTGCACTTGCTTTTCTGCAAAACCCTAATAAATTTGCACAGCTGTAAATGTCTCCAAAAGGAGCAGAGCCATGAGAAAGCAGATGCCAACAAATTCAAAGATCTGTCATTTTAACTGGTGCCCATTCCAAAGACATATATCTCTGGACTCAGTGAAAAATTCTCTTGATCAACATGTGGGTTACTGCAGAAGAAATTACTGTATCTGAATGCTGATATGAACTCCCAATTCCCTGGACACTGAGTTGTGGAAATTACAGTGGGCTGACCCTTTTATCAAGGAAATCCCTGTGGGACTCTGGGGAATAAACTTCCTCACTCACTGCCAGAAGCTTTAGTCTTGCAAGCCCCAACTCCATGGGTGTCCTTACCTCCTCCCCTCTAGGATGTCCAGGATAACCAGATTAGAGCTCCCAAAGGAAGAACAACATGAACAAGAGCAAAATTTACATGATTGCACTGAGACGGCACAATTAGGGTGAAGTATCATTCTGTGTGGAGGGCATCACACAGAAACCAAACAAGAAATACCAAGAGTATGCTAAACATTCAAATCTATTCCAACTTTCCCCTAATTACAATCCATATTTTTACATATTTAAATATTTTAGTATGTAGAAAGGGAATGTACATTTACTTCTCAGGAGAAGACAATGTACCCTGCTTCCCTTCAAAGTTGTTGGCTGACCTGGAACTGAGCAGCCCTTTGGCAACATTGCCAGAACGTATCTTCCTCCTTCTGCATGTGGATTTTGGAGCAAGAGCATGGAAGAGGAGGTGACAGGAGATGCATAAAAAGGGATAATGTGGATGAATGCCTCTGACGTGTGCAGCAAGTAAACTCAAACAATTCTTACACACTCTTTACACCTTCTTCTGAAGATCCCAGACCAAATATCCTGTGCTCCCATCAGTCTGACTTGTGCAGTCTAAAAGAGAGGTTAAAGGGGTGCTGGTCTCAGGCAGAACCACAAAGTTATTGATCACAGTGGGGTGTTTTAGGGTAAGGATCAGCTCAGCTTACAGTTCCTGTAGCAGTGCTGGGTTCTTCCCAGAAAGTCACAAAACTACTCTAAAATAAGCCATTGTGGCTATGAGAAATGGGCCCCAGAGCACTGCACACGGCAGCTTGAAATTTCAGATGATGAGAAAACCTTCTGTGACTGCACATTTTCCTCTGAGTAATAGAAATGTCTAAGTTTAAATTTCAGCTGCCATTTCTATTATCAAAGCTTGCACTGGCAGCAGCCGTCTTCCTGAAAGCTACCAATTTGTGGCCCTGTCATTGAGAGGGTTTTGAAGGAGCGAGCCTACCTGATGGCTCCCAACTCTCCTTTGATTACTGAGATGCAAGTGAGATGCTCTGCCAGCTCGGAGAGCCAGGGGACATGTACCTGCAGCCCACACATCCAACAGTGAAAGGATCCGAAAGAAAAGCAGAACAATGGAAGTCAGCACAGGTGCAAGAAGTGAGGAGTGAGGCTGAGAAAGAATTGCTTTGAGCTAAATTAATTTGTCACTACTCTGTGATGTGTGTGTTGCTGCTGGTCACTGCAGCATTTTAGTTTGTGTCCTTATCTAACCACTTCTCCTTGACCTGCTCATAGTGCTGGGGAAATCTCTCCCTCTCAGTCCACAAGATTTCCTAAGAATTTAATCATTTAAGCCTCATAATGAGAAAAAGAATAACTGTCTTTCAATTTTTTCCCTGTCTTTGATATGTAAAATATGGGTTGTCCCAGCAGGAAAACTGCTCCCAAAAGCTCAGCAGTAACAACAGTAATGTGCTGGCTGCATGTTCTCAAGGTTCTTTTGGGTTCTCATTTTGGCTTCGTAGATGTTTAAAACATGGAAGTTGTCATCTTGAGCCTCCATAGGAGGTCTTTTAATTGCTTTATGACCATCTTTTCCTATGTGGCATCACCTTTCAGTCCCCTGAAGGAGTAAGAAATAGATTACGGGGACAGCAAGATGATGGGACAATTACGTGGATACAGTCCAGTCCAGCTAATGCAATGGCTTCTACAACAACTTGCCTGCAATTTAGCTACATGGAAGGTTTCAGACATCAGAGGGGTTTGTACAATTTACATTAGATATCTAAGTGCAAAGCTTTTATCTCTTCAAAAATTTCTGCTTTAGTATTGCTTCCCTTTCAAGTGGCCCACAGCTGTAGCCCAGAACAGTGTGTGCCTTCTTCACAGTGACATCACTTTTTGGTTCAGAGGAATCCTGTGATAAATGGACTTAAAGGAGGTTCCAGATGAGTAACACTGCGTGTCCTAAACCAGCCCCCAAAGTACGACATCCTGCACTTACACTATTAACTCTGCCTTGCACCTATTACCACAGTCTCAACGAGGTTCAGGTTTTTGGGCTCACTGTCTGGATCCTTTTCCTCACCCATGAGTTCCCACAGGCAGGAAATTTTAGTAGCACAACCTAAGGAAATGGCTCTGCCCTTTCCTTGTGGTTTGGGTCAGTCCAGCAGGGTTGTTACATCTTTCTCCCCTTCCTTCAGTTGAGTTGCAACATGTGTTGCCTTACTCAAACCTCTTGTTTATGGCCACTCAGCTTGCCACCGAGGAGAAAGCCCGTGCTGCAGTGGCTGGTGGCTCTGTGGCTCGTGGCCATGTCTCACACTCAGCCCCTCTGCAGTGGCAGAACCTGGCCCGGATGCCGCTTTCCGCAGAGATCGCACCTTTGTGCCTTCACTTGCAGCGCCGTGCCGAGCCAGCAGCACTTGCCTGCTTGTCTTCAGAAAATGCCATTATTGATTTGTTCCGACGGAGTGGCTAATTGGGTCATACGGAGAGTGCTGCCTGCCTGCTGCTGGGACCGAGCGCTTCCCGGCTTCCGACCCCATCCCCGGCTCCAGGCACGCACACCCCAGGAGCGCTGTCTCTCTGTGCTCCCTGTCCAGCTCCCAGGTCCCCCCACAGCCAGTTTGTGCCATCCTGAGGAGGGCTGGCCCATTCCCTTGCCTCAGGCTCACCCCTGGCTCCAGGAATCCCTAAGCTGCCGAGAGTTGCTGCTGTGTCTCCTGGGGCTCACCTCTCCTCCCTGACCTGGCAGGGAATATTGCCTGCAGGACTGTGTCTTTCATTGCCTCTCAGGCTCTCCCAGCTTCCCACCTGCACAGCTCCACTTCTCAGTAGGATTTTCCTGGACCACTCTGGGCACAGTTATTTTCAGGATGTTTGGATCTGGGTCTGCGCGGAGGACCCAAGAGCTGGTCATTACCTGGGTTTTGCACAGTGGATGGGTATTCTTAGTTCCAGAGCACATTTTGCTCTCTTAACCATTCTCAGGATTTTTTCTCGACTGACAGTTCTCCTGCCTTGTATACCCTTGTCTGGACTTCACCAAACACATTTCCCAGGGAAACAGGTTTCCAGCTGTAGATGAGTAACTGCCTCTGTACACGTGAAAGATAGAGCTGGCTGCCCCCTCAGTCTCTACTCCACTGGTGCAGTTTCTGTATTACCCTGAACTGGATCAAAACCCGAAGCTTTTATTCTCTTCTTCCCCTTATATATTTCAGAATTACTAACTCATTACATTTGACAAGGTGAAACTGTTTCTGATGGCTTTTCTTTCGAGTTTCTACCAGTAAGAGATTCATAATTTTGAGATCAGAGAGGACCATTAGAATATAATGGTTTTGCTTTCTCATAGCACTGAGCCAAGGACTACAGCTAATTTCTGCACAGAGCCTGTAAGTTTATTTTAGCTATGATACATCATTTGTAAGACAGGGGGAAAAAAAAGAATGAAATTTCTCAGGTAACAGAAAGTTCACCATCTGCATGTAGACCTACATCTGTTTCCTTTGTATACAGTGGAAATTTTACTGTACAATTCCTGTGAGTTACAGACCTGCTTCTAAACCTGAAGGGATTCTGTAAAAGTCAATAGAATTATCCCAGGTTGATGTAAGTGTAGCAAAAATTACTGAAAATTGCTATAAAAATGTCAGTGCACAAAGATTTTGTTATAAAATTGTTTGTGACATTATCTTATGCTCCTAATAATTCCAACACCTATAAATCAGAGATACCATGAAGCCATGTGTTTATTTGACAGGGTACATTAATTTCAGCCTTTTACTGCAGGAAATATACTTTGCTGTCAGGACCCCTAATGCCCTTTTCAAACAGTATTTATATTCTGTCTGTTTGCAGTTCCAGTCTGTGGGACACGTTCCTTCTGAGTGCAACTGGATAAAATACCTTTGAATCCTGTTGACGACTCCCCAGTTCTCACTGGGAGCAGAGTGAGCCCACGTGTGCCCATGCGTGCTGCACACAATAACTCTTACAGCATTCTTCTTGTCACCTTTATTTGGGCCAATATTTTTCTGACCATTAAATAAGATAGCGGGGGGGGGGTTCATTATTATTCTGTACGTAGTTTGCCTGGTTTTCTCACTTTTTAAGCCATATGTTTTGCTTTGTATTTCTTGAAAAGTGCGTAGAACTCAATTATTAGCTAATTATTTTTTGCAGTAAAGGAGAACATTTCTGGATTTATTGTTTTCAGAAGAATAGCAGCAAGCGCATTAGCAAAAAGAAACAGGACTGTAAATCCCAGCAGCAGATTTAAAGCACCTATGTCCTCATCTTGGTTTCTACATGTAGAAAGACGCTTGTGTTTAATTTGTGGCAGTAGAGTGGGGCAGAAACTGCCGTGCCAGATCTCTGCTGACGTGATTGGAGCAGTCACACCACAAACAGAGGTTTTAGGGTGCTTATTCAGTTCTCAGTGGCAGGGAAATATATTTGTCCACAGCATAATGCCTAAGGTGCAGGAAACACAGGGAGCTGATGGAGGAGAGAAAGAGGGGAGGGGGGAAGAAAAGCCAGGCTGGCATGGCAAGAGCCGATATCAGGCGTAGCGGAGTTGACAACATGCGTTTGGACAAGTGCCCGGACCCCGGACTGCGCGTCAGTCACAGCTTGCTGGATGCCATTTCCCAGTATCCATATCCCTCCCTGGAGCAAAAGGCTGACCAGAAATGAGCATTTCTTGCCGTTTCTCCCTTAGGTAAAGAAAATGCAGACATTTAGCTTTTTGGACAAAAAGAGCAGCAGCCACTTCCCCAGCAGCTCCCGTGCCAAGTGAGGCAGTGTGTGCATGTGTTGGAGGGGTGGAATTGCTCCCATTAATTATACTCCCAAATAACACTTGAAATAATGATTATTTTGATGCTATTGCCTGTAATAATATGAAACTTTCTTAATGATCAAAATATTAACATCTTATTTGGGTGAAAGGTTCTGGGTTATTTCAGGCGCTCTCACTGACTGCAGTCCGAGGCAAATTTCCAAAATTTAAACCTCCATCAGAGCAGCCCATTAGTTTGAGTTTTTCATATTATACTGTGGAGAGATCCCAATTACCAAAAGAAACATAAAGTAGATTGTGATTAAACTTCAAAATGCAATTTAGCAGAAGGTATTAGCTTGAACTCTGAACAATGAACACTTATGAAATGCTTTCACTGCCTATTTAAGCCTATTGAATTGATAACAGGATAAATTAACTTTGGCAGTCCATCTTTTTGCCAAGTTCTTCCTCTTAGACAGGTTTTAAGAGTCAACCCTTGGAATAATGAATTTATGTTTTATTATGGGCAGTGTGTTTCTTAGTGTGGTAAAAGATCTAGGGCCAGGAAGGCAGAAGCCATTAGAAAAAACGTGCCTTGCTCCTCTGCAGCCAGAATTCAAGGGCTTAAAATATTCTGGATTAATCCAAGACGGAGCACCGCTGAACTGCTGCTTCTGAGGGATGACGTTTTGCAAAGCATCCAGCACTCATGCAGAGACCAGCAGTAAGTGGCTGCGATGAGGTTCGTCTGGAAAAGTTTTAGTTCATGTTTATTCAAAATGGATGAAAGTACTCGGTCAGGCTGGTTGCAGGGGAGTTTCTGCTGTTAACATCCTCTACTGAGCAGCTGTGGTTTCTGGCCAGGCCTAGCCTTAGACATCCTGAATTGTAATGGCCAGATTCTGTTCATTTTATCCAACTAAGTACTCACAGGTGCATTATTTTTCTAGAACAAGTACTGGAGTTTTCTTATGAATACTCTGTGACTTTTGGGAGAAAAATGTGCTTCTTAGGTCAAACAGGAGGACAAGGTCTGTGTTTAACTTACGTAGGTGTAACTTCAGACTTCCATGGCCTTAACTCTGACAGGTGACAGTGCAGATGGAAAATCACCTGGGACCTACAGACATCCAGGTTGGGGACATCATCTACCCAGGAGCTGGGTAACAAAGTCTTCTCTTTCTGAACTCAGAGACTATTGTGTTTAATCTGTTTTGCCCACACGGCTCTTATGCATGTGTTGTTGCTTTGGATTTTTATAAACGTGGTTCCTATAAAGGCTGAGTCACTGAGAAAGTGAAAAAAAAGTGCATATGGATTCACACAGCAAATGTGGGCATCACCTTCTAATTCTGATGTTTTACTACTCCCTTTGCACCATTTTGTTTCTGGCTTTTGCATAGATGAATGACAAGAGAAATGACAGGGAGGGGTGGATAAAGGCTGCAATACTGAACAAAAATCATTCTGCTAAGATGTGATGTCTGGCTGTTCCTGCTGAAGTGGAATGATGGGCCAGGTGGCATAGGATGGAGAGTGGGCATCACCAGTCTCAAATAATCAGGTTTAGACTTTCCTGGCTTTGTCCCCTCTGTGAGGAATTTGCAGGTCTTAAATTATACGCGTGTGTCAGCCTTAAGGTAGGACTTGACACGCTTTACATCGGTATTACAAATGTTGTAGTCTGCTAATGGAATGCTCTTGTAAAGGAACACAGTGTAGCACAAGTTCTTTTTGTGTCTCAGCTATAATCCTGTGCTGTGGTGTGGTATTCCTCCAGGTTTTCCCGTGATTTCCCATTAAACTGAGTAGTGGCAAGTCTGCATTCAGAAGCAATTCTTCAAAGCAGGTTAGAGAGATTCTTAAATGTGCACATTTAGAATTGACAGCTGCACTCCAGCCCTCTTTCATTCCTAGCAGAATGAGTGATACTAATCTTCACTTTCTCATATTAAGGAAGTAAGGGAATTTCCTGATTTATTTGGTGATCTTTCCTCATGTAGAAAAATAAGTCCACTGATTTTGTTGGTGCTACAAGGATTTACATTTATTTGTGAAAGAGGAGAACCAGGATCATAAATGATCTGTTCTGGTAATAAGAATCAACGATTCGTTTCTCTGGTTTGTGGTTATTTGTTTCTCTCCTATTTCAGCTCAGATTTTTCAAGGCTTTTCAGAAAGACTGAATTCAGCATATCTGAGAGTTGTCAGCACGACAGCTCTGCAGACTGCAGTCTCCTGTTTACTTTACACACGAAACAAAGTGCCACCAAGGCAGTAATGCAAGCTCGCAGTGTTTCAGCATCTCTGCAATCTGCTTGCTTCTCCACTTATGTAGAGGTAGTATATAAACAGTTCCATTTTCACCATCATTTACTTCTTGGCTTCTTTGCAGAGGAAGGGTGCCAGTTACTAGATGCAAACTGTTGCTTAGAAAGGGTGCCAATTGCTACCAGGCACGGCAATTTTGTGAAATCCATAGCTGTCTGCAAGGAGGAACACAAACATCAACAATCACTTTAGAGGGTAAACAGCCCTCTTGTAACAATGCCTGTCACACTGTTAAACTGGGTTTACTTTATGTGAAAAGCTCTGGAGACTCCCCTTTTGGTATCCAAAATTTGGGTGTAGGAAACTTTGCAGGTTAAAATATGTTGTCATCTGTAAAAGGAGCTGGATTTCTTGAGGAGACTCAATGTCACAGCATCACTTATTTATGAATGGCTAAAGCAGAGATTCTTCTGCCGTCAGCATCCTGCTGCTTCCTCTGATGGGCAACATCGTGGTAAAGGAGGATCCCACCAGGATCGCCCAGTGTGTGCAGGCATGTATGTGGGGGACCAGGACAAGCCTCCACTCCTGAGTCTGTACCTGGAAATGTCCTGACCAGCTCATTCTTAGAAACTCAGACACCCCTGAATTCCCACTGGTGTCTCAAAAGTGGCCTTCAAAGAGGCAGCTGGATACATGAGTATGGTGGGGCGTGGAGAACACACATGGCAGTGAAGCTTCCCGTTGCATTGTGACTGAGTAAAAGGCAGTTTGCGTTTGCACCATCTCACCAGGGAAAGGGAAATGCCTTGTCCTTCTCATAAAATAATAAAAGAATTAACTTCATCCTGCCACATCATTTTTGCTCGCTGGCTCTGCAGTGACAACGGCAAGGGAGGAGGGCCCCAGAGCCAATTCCCATTTCTTTCCTCCCCACCTGTTTGGGACAGGAAGCTTCCTGCTATCAAAGGATTTGCACTTCTTCTTTCTCACAACAGCCGTGGCCAGGGAATCAGGGAACAAATGTCACAAGTTAGGGTCGTGGTCTAGGGAGTGAGGGAAGCATCAGGAGAACCCATTTGAACCGATCACCATCCGAAAGGCAAGTCCTGGCATCCTCTTTCTAAATTTGTTTGCACAGAATGGAAAAAATGGTATTTCCATGGGGAAGGAATAAAGTGAATCCGTGCTGATGACAGGTATTTGCCTTGTTTTGCCAACAGCAAGTCCTCTTTCCAGAGGAGCGGCATTTGCACTAATCCCCGTTTGAGCCTGCAACAATTAGCCGATCTGTGCTTTTCAGGGACAGAACGCAGTGTGGAGCCTTTGCATTTGTTTGTGTCAGCAAACAAGTATGTGGGTCTGTGCACCAGCACACTTGAGATGTCACCCAGATCATGCTCTGTTTCCAATCTGGTAGCTGTTCTCCTGGTGCTGCAACTGGCCTGCAGCATGTGAGGGGACAACGCAGTGTCCGCCCTCCTCCATGTGCTAATCACTGGTATGGTGCTGGCAGATCACCTCTTTTTAGGGCCCATGTCAGAGCAGAGGTGAGCAAACTTTTGGTTTATGCTGAGGTCAGTCCTGGGTTTCCAACCCTCCCTTTGCATGCATGAAGTTTTACTTCCAATCAATGTTTTTACTTTACAAATGAAGAAAGCAACTGAATTGATAAATATTAACATAATGTGTATTGCCTTGGCAACGTGGCACTTGATACAAAAATTAAAAATAAATTATGTAAACCACCCACGGTAGGAAGCTCTACAGGAGATAGACCTGCTGCTGTTGCTGCCAGAAGAACAAATCATCTGGAATCAGGACAAAAGCAAACAGCCCGAAGTTAAACAACATAAACCAAAGGCACCTTTCCCCAGACAGGTCTCTGATGATTTTCAGGTGCTGCGTGCTGGAAGTGAGACTGTTGCATTCTATGAGAATGGTTTAGCAGGGCTGTCATTGGTAGTTTGCAAAAACTCAGTTGATTCCCTTACACTCCTTTTGGGATCAGTCTGCACAACCAGATTCTTTTGAATGGTCTATTTATCTTACTCATTTTTTCCCACCTCATAAATTTAGAGGGCAAGTCTCAAAACACATGTTGATGAAACAAATTGTTATCTGAGCACATGTGCATGATGCCCACATTGAATAATTTTTCAGGATATATTTCACCAGTTTTAATTAATGTTAACTCACTGGATACTCGGCACAAGTGTGATTTCTGGGAAGAAGCCAGGTCCACATTTCCTGGAGTTTAGTCTCTAGCAAAGCATTGCTAAATCCTGGTACCACACAGAGGGATTAATGAACAGAGAATTGGTGTAAATTTGGCATTTGACTCTAGCTTAACACAGTAATTTGCTTAACAACTTGAATATTCGTCAGATCAGCTGAGTTATGGAGTCTGTCCTCTTAAAGTGCACAGTTTCTAACGAATCTGAGTGCACAACCTTTCTGCATAAATGAACTTGAGATGTCACCTCAGATTGTGTTGCACTTTCAACATGAAACAATCGTTTCTGTTGTTCCAGTGCTATAACCAATATCATGACATTAAGATTACTTGGTACTAAGTTGTATGCACATTGCATTAAAAAAGAAAGGACATTTTATGGCTGAGTGCCTTACTTGTGCATACTCTGCCTTCCACGTGGCTTCTCTCCTGAATATTACACTATTTCCAAAGATAAAGACTGCTGAAGAGCCTTAAAAAGTGTTACTTTTTGACAGAGACCGACCTGTAACTCAGTGGTTGTTGTCCTATGAAGATCAGCGCTAACCTGTGACTAGAAATTGTATGTAGTACCTTCCTATGCAGAAGGTATAGGTTTGGACACGCATCATTTGATTTATTAAAGTTAGAATATATTTTAGACTACATGCCCTCTGTAGCAGGAAACAAGTAATTTGATTTTAAATTAATTTCCCAAAAAAACACGATGACATTTGAAAAGACTGGTACAAACCTGGCAGTCCAAAAGTATTTATACAGAGAGCAATTTGCTTAACCAACTGCTTCCTTTGTGTCTTTTGGTCTTTCAGATAGTTACACTTGGAATAAAGTGTTTTTCTGCTCCAGGTACCTCTTGAGGGACTTCCTGTGGTGATGTGGCTTTAGAACTGAGGCAGGTAGTCTGGGGCTCCCTGGGGAAGGGAAATTTGCTTAATATCTGAATAACCCTGAATGTCAGTCAAGCCAAGGAAAAGAGGAAAAAAAAAGCTGGACAAGTGAAAGATAAATAGGTTTAAATAATTACTGTTGAAATACCGTTATGCTTGTAATTTTTTTCTCAGCATGGAAGTCCCTCTGTAAGCAATTCAGCACAACCCTTTGAATCCGGCTGGAGTTTTATTAATATTTTAGTAGCTGCTTTAGTAATGGCATGAACAGTGGTAGTGCTGTGATGAGCTGTGGAGTATTCAGTGAAATCCCCGCCTTAGGTAGATTAATAAAGCCACACAAACAGAGAACCTGGGCCTCCAGAGGGAGGGACCAACCCTGCAAACATCCTTTCATCTGCCATTAGTCCTGGGAGAACTTCTTGAGAGCTCAGCAGCAATAATCACCACCCCAGGAAGAAGTGGCTGGATTTAATGGCATCGCTCATACTAGCACACACTAGGTCTAGTCAAATGTGTTTACTGAAAAAGAAAACCCTACTGCTCTGCTTCCAGAGTCCATCCCCTTTCAGGGAAGCACTTCAGAGTGCACTCTCCTTTCAACCTGTGGTTGAGCCCTGTTGGCTTCAGTGGGTGCAAAGTAGCCTTAAGTGTTTCGCTGAATAGGAGCCTCATGCACTTGTATGTTTACCTGTAGTTTTTCCATATCTACTTTCAGATACCTTTTATCTTTTCCAGCGAACTTTGCATTTTCTTCCCCTTCAGTGTGTATCTTTTCTTCTGTGGGTGTGGGGGTTTTTCACACTGTTTCAAGCAGACTCGTAGCACAATATTGGATTTTGCCCTCATGCCTTTCTCCAGCTTTTACATTGGGTGTCACCACTTGATTGTGAATTTTTGGAGTACACCCCTTGGTTATTTGGCAGCCACCTCTCCTGTGCCTCACATCACTGGAGGAAGTTTGTGTCTCAAAACCAGACTCAAAATGGCGATTGCAAGGGAATTTCCTCCCACCTCAGCAACAACTCAGAAAAAAAGTTGGTCTATTTGTATGTCCATTTTCTACAGCCGGATATCTTGGCATATCCAAGTTGCTAAAGCTCAAAATTTGCAACATAAGCTTCTGTTATCTTGTTTCTTGCCATTTTCCTTAAGATGTTGTCCCCTGATAAGAATAGTCCAGGCTGTTTTCTCTTCTAGCTGGAGAGTTCTCCTTAAGAAATAAGCATGCTATCAAAGAAAAAGAAAATAAACCCATCTAGGATTATTTCCAGCAGGAAAAGCAGCTGCAGCTGAGGGGGCAGCGATGCCAAAGCCCAGGCGTCCGGAGTCAGAACTCTGAGATTTGTGAAGAGTTAAGTGAGTTGCACATGGATAAGCAGTTGAAGGCTGAGCCACCACTTCCAGTAGGGCAAAAAGAGGTAACACAAACAACTTTCCTACCTGATACTGCATGAAATTCATTGCACCAGCTCTGTAGTGCATGCCACTGGTTTATGTGGGGTTTATGGCTTGTAAAAATACATGTTTGTCAAGGGGTAGGAAAGCAATAGTGTGTAGTAGGTATTACAGTCTCAGTAAAGAAGAGAGAGGATTTTGTTGTTATAAAAATAATTGGAAAGCTTGGAAAATGTGCATTATAAATTAAGATGGAATTGTAAGAAGCTTTGGAAAAAAAGAAAACAAAACCACAAAATCATCTATAATGTTACTGTCTTATTTTAGGAGAAAATATGTGTGTGATTTCCCACTGAAAAGCAGCTCTAGGAATGGCATCTGCTGACTTGGCAGACCTGAATGTTGAGCTCACTGGAGGGCATCTGCTCTCTGTCACAGATTAACATTTCTTTTCCTGTTAAAACACATGCCCAAGAAAGGTGCGACAATTTAAGTAGCTGATGTGAAGGTACTAACTAAAGAGCAAGCCTTGGTATTATTCAATTGATTTGGCCAAAGGGCGGCTCACTCATTGTTTCTTGATGTGTACACATTGACATTTATTTTCAACTTGTAGGATTGTGTTGTCATTATAAACATAAATATCAAAAATACGTGTGTTTGTACTGTACACTGAGTGACTCCAGGTTGTGTAATTCTCTGTATCCTCCTTGCTGACTTGTTGGGGGTTCTTCCCCTTCAGATTTAATATTTTATTGACATAACATTGCCTTTGTTATCAGAGAATGGTGAATTCCTGTCTTTGAAATCAGGAAATGGAGGCTTGGGATGTCCTGGGAGTTTGGAGAGCTCCACAGCTCAAGATTGGAACCAGGGGTGGTTGTGTGGGACAAAATTAATGAAAGGGAAAGGATGGCGTAGTACTAACACACATCACACCTCTCCTGGTTCTGCTGTAAAACTGCTGGCAAGTTTGTGCCCAGCAGAAGCAATCCCATGGAGAAATCTTGACAGGACAACAGGAAACAGACCCATTACTGAGCCAGGGCTCCCCTTCTCCAAGCCTGCTGATTCATATTGTCATATGGGGTGGAATTTACTGAACTAAATGTCTACACCGGCATCCGAACTTGTCGTCTGAGGCCTCTGTATAGACAATGTAGGCAGGTAAATGCGTCTCATATCCAGTTGAAATCAGCATTTACATTAGGTCAGATCTCATAAAAGTGCCTATTTCTCTCCTTTAATTATAAAGGCAGTCTCCTTCAACTTAGGCTGCTCACTTAGGTGAGATAAATTCCACTCACAGGAACCAGAAATCCTCTAGCCATGAAGAGTTTCTTTAAAGGGCAATCCTTGCCAGAGTACTTCTTGGCATATTCATCTTCAGAAAAAAACATCCTGAATTTAGAGGAAGGAGACTCAAATATTTGATATCCTGGTCTCAGGAAAAAAAAAAGTATGTATATTTAGCAAAGAAACACAAAGCTTTTAAACAATGTAAAGAAGCATTATAACTAGGAGGAATTAGGAGACCATGTCAGGCATTTTTTTCTCAGGGGATTCTGTATCCTCCATGTTCAAATGTCTTTTCTAGACAAATGAAGCCTGTGATCCTAGATCCTAACAGGGAGGCCAGAAAACTGTGTTCTTCTTTAGTGCTATAACAAAATGTCATGATAAGTCAGGAACATTCTAGCCTTGATATATACAGCAACATCGTGATAAAAAAATAATCCCTATTTCCTCCCTCAACTTTCAAAGGGTCCTGAGACACAAATGTCACCTCTCTATAGCAGAGTATAATTGACTCTACTTGCAGCTGCTTAGAAAGAGGTGGAGGAATATGGCAATAATCCAGGGATGATTTGAAATCAAACGGAAGTTCACATGAGGCTATGAATGCCAACATAAAAGAGCAAAGCCCAAAGGATGCTATTTTTGAAGGCCAGATCTCGTGTGCACATTACATAGTCACGGTCCCCCTATGCAGAAGTAATCTTTGTGCCGGCACACAAGGACATGCTCGTCATATTTTCGATGAATGTCCCAAGAAATTGCAACTGGCCAAATAAAGCCAACAATTGCAAGGGAGTAACAGATTTGGTATGCCCAAGAGGCAGGGCTTTCAGTGATTGTCAGTGACAGGAAACGCTGGACGTGTTCTGAGTAAAACACTGTTGGAGTCAGTAAAGGGTACATTATATGATTAAAAATTCATTCTGTATAAATCATCAGAAAGGCACCATAGAAATAAAATCATTGGTGTCACAGGTGGAGAAGACTTCAGAGTACAAACTGGTTGCTTTCTCTTCCAAAATGCTGACCCATAAAATATTTTGTGCAACTTTGTGGAATCTGCCTTTAAATGGATCAGGCAACTTAGATTTCTTCATTTACCGAAAGGAATAATTCACTTGCTAAAAAGAAATATCTCATGGTGTATTTCCTTAAATACCAGCCTTCTCCACTTTTTTTTTCCTTTCAAAGTGCCATTTCACTACTGTCTTTTACCAGTTTTATCCATCAGTCTCTTTGTATGAATTAATATCACTTACTTTAATAGACAGTTGCTTGCTTCCTGTTGTCGAGAGCTTATCCCCTGAAGTCACACACCATTGTTCTTTCATGTCATTATTTCTTGTAAATTAATATCTCTGTGCCCTTTATCCGACTTTTTTTACCTCTTTCTTTGCAACTCCCTCAATGATTCCTTTTCGGAGTTCTTTTGCCAAGAAGCAAGTGCAATATTCCAAATACAATTTCTACAGAACTGCAAAAGAAGAAATAATATCTCATTATCTAGACATGATGCTTTCATATGGTTTTCTACATCGTTATATCCCACTGCAAAATCAAGTCTAATTTTTTTAATATTACTCCAGGTTTCCAAAATGTCCGTTGAAATTTTCCTGTAACTCTCCCATTTGTTCTTTTTTGAACCATGTCCCATTTTGCTATATTCTCTCCATGTTTCCCTTCTCTTTTCCATTCTGCTTCCTCGATTTCAATACTCTCTCCAATTTAATATTATCAGCTAACATGAGGATTATATCGGTCAGGACCTCTTCTATATCTTTAGTGAAGATAATGCTGACCCTAATCCCTACAGATTTCCTCCTCTGAAGAGAAAGTTTGTGCTATATTTGGGTCCTTAGAATGGCTTTTCTCCACACAGCAATGGGTGAACCCGAGCCAATTACAATTTATTTTAAAAGTAGGCTTTTCTATAATAGACATCCAACTGTTTTCTTAAGGTTTCTATATCATATGCCAATTTGATGGATTAAGGCTGTGATTTTCAGTGGTGAGGCAGAGAAGAAGGGAGGCAAGAGGGCTAAGCCTTGAGCAAACATCAACTTTCGATGAGGTGTCAGCCTCTCACTGCTAAAGGCTTTTTGCAAAATGCTTTCAGATCAATTTGCTGCTATTACAGGCACAAGCAGTGGGTGTGGAAGCCCTGTCCGGGTACTTAAAACAGCCGGTCCACCAATAAACACTTTAAAAACTGCCTTCTGCAGCATGAATTTATGCACAAAGGGAAGATCTCCCAAAGGGGTTTCTGATAGATCTCGTTGCCTCTGCCTGGAACACTTCCTCCACTCACCTATTCTAAGAAAGAAAGAGGAGATTCTGTATTTGTCCTTTTTGCCTTCTTTTGACCTCTTTTCACCATGTTTGTGCAGAGTTCTCTTAGCACACACGAGAACCACCTCACTGCTTTTATGTCTACGACATTTCACTCCGAGTAAGCACTCTCCTTTTCTCCTCTGCGTCTTTATTTAATTTACTTTAATCACAGGCTACAGCAAGTGTTTAGTGATCTGTGATTCCCATGATTATTTCCTTTTCCTCCTCTCTCTGCTCAGTGTTGTGTTTACTTATTGCTGCTTTGCTGGGCCATTTCCAGTTTTCCATGAGCATTCACTATTGATTGCTAATGATGTGTTAACTGGGTGTATTGGACCCCCTTATGCTCTGCAACGTGCCTTGCCTGGATCTGCTGGTTTGCATACATATATAGGCTTTCTAGATATTTCTCTACTTACATTTATGTTAATTCTAACAGGCTCTCCCCCTTCTTATTACTGATCCCCTTGTTGGACTATTTTAAGAAGAGTTTATTTTCTTAGATGACTGAATTTTGATTAACCACATTCCCCTCATCAGTTTCTCGTGTCCCTAACTCTTTTCTTCCCTGAGTTTGTGAAAACCTTCTTAATCCCTTTAACCTTTCTGGCAAAGAGAAACCTTTGCTTTTTTTCCTGAATCATCCCTGATCTTTCCCTTCTCTCTCATATGTGTGGTTCCTTTTTCTAGTCCCTGTTCAGACCCTCAAACCTTAATCTGCTGTTTTCTGAATGCGTCTTCATTATCTCTTCTTCTTTGAAGGCTTTTCAGAAGAAAACCTGTCGGTTTGCCTTGCATGTTCCCCACCTCCCTTTGACACTGATGGATTCTAATATTTCCTGAAAATTCCTCCTGATAAATAACTAAATAGTCTATGATAATTTCATTGTATTTTGTTCTGTGAATTTCCTAACCTGTCACTGCTAAATCCAGCTCTCTAGTTGAAAATGTTATCGAGCTGACATTGCTCTCAGAATTTTCTTTGATTTCTGGCTATTGGTAAGAATTATATCCAACAAAGCTTCTCTTCCCATTGGAACCCCTCTTTTCTACGTCCTACAGCTGCATATGATTTAGGACTATTTCAGTGATCTCTGTTTTGACATCTTCGTAACAGAACAGATAATGACTAAATGCATTCCTTAATGAACAGCATCATAAAGTTCTGACTGTGCTAAAACTTGGTATCACATTTTTTTCCACCATCATACACTGTTGTGAGTCTGTAGGAAATGGGCTCTATATGACAGCTGCATTCTGAATATGAAGCTTTATCCATATCTTGGACCTGTTCTGTTCTTTCTGTTCTGACTCTCTTTTCAAAAGGTCTCTTCTCAATTGTTTGCAGATCTTTTGAGTAGAGCATTAAAAACCCTAGCCAAGATTATGACCTTCTGGATGCTGCAGCTAATTGCAAACAAGTAGCTTCCACCCCCGCTTGCAAGCGCTGCTAGAATGTTCAGTCTTGCCCATTTTACCCCAGGTTCAGCATTTCTCTGAATTCAGCTATAAATTTTGCATTGACTGTGTATACTGGAAAACAGAGGGCCCATTTTCACATTAATAATAAATATATAAAGCTGTGCCTAGTCTCTTAACTCCATCACCATCATGCTTATGAAAATAATACTTTATCTGTACGTGCCATCTCTCATATAACTATCTCACAGGCTGTTTAAAAGTGTGGGTAAGTATTATTGTCCTCATTTTTTAAAATGAAGGCAATAGTATTGCGAGATAAAGCACAAAAACTTTTAAGTGGGTACTCAGAGAACAGAATAAACCAGTTCACAAATAACACACCTCTCCTGCTTGGAGCTATTTGTCATTGCCACGACCCACAGAAGACACCAGCTTTGGTGTTGCCCACTTACACCAGATAATCCTCTAATACAATCAGAAACAAACTGTGAGCAGGACTGGGCAAATATCAGGTCTTTCACTTTAGCGGCCAAGCCATTTAGCTTGTAAAATTTACAAATAAATCAAGTAAAATTTAATTTTGGATTAACACAAAATAGAAATGCTTTTTTTTACCTAGCAAAATAAAATAGGGGAGAAACATTTCCTATTTTATTTAAAGTGTCTTGAGTCTGTTAAAAGAAAGTTTAACCAGAAATGAAATTTCTATTTCATATTTGGGTGACTTATTTAATCATGTATCACATGTCTTTTAATAGTGAGTTCAGCCTTCAAAACAGATTTTAAAAATAATATATTCCCCAGAATTTTTTTTACCCAGATCAGCTTGAGAGTTCCTGCTCTAAATAGATGAGAAAACCAATGCTTCAGGGAGTGGGAATATTCTTGCCCCGTTTTGCAGAGGAGGATCTGAGAAACACTGAGTTTAAACAATGCACCTAAGATGATGGTGACAGATATTTCAGGCAAGTGGTAGAGCCCTTGAGGCGCTTCCAAAAGCCATGTGTCCCTCCTCCTACGTCACCTGGAGATCAGAGGGGTGTGACAGAAAGGCAAGGGGCCATGTCGTGTGGTGAGAACAAGTCAGGCATGGACTGAGACAGGAGGAAGAGCCCTCTCACATATTTGTACCTGCAGCTTCCTGTGACTGGATGCTGGTGAGAGAGATTTCTGCTCCTCCCAGAGGACAGGCTGTGTCAGCAGGAGCAGAGCATGGTCCTGACTGAGCAGGTGCAGATTTCACCCACCAGCTGTGGGTGAGGAACCACAGGAATGAGGCCCCAGAGACAGGAACCCAAGGCAGGTCATCCGATTCATCCTTCAGAATTTCGGGAGACAGGTCCCACTTCTGGTACTCCCCACCCAAGGGTATGAGCCTTCAGGATGTCAAACAGATGAAGTCCATCATTCCAAGGTTCCACCCACCATTAACCAGAGCAACCTGATCTAGTGGAAGGTGTCCCTGCCCATGGCAGGGGGGCTGGAACTGGATGATCTTGAAGGTCCCTTCCATCCCAAACCATTCTAGGATTCTAGGATTGGTATTCAATGGCTGTTCACTCTCTTTCTGTGGTTTGCTTCTCTTTTGTTACAAAAATTAAGTTCTGTGCGTTAACTTGGTTTTGTTGCTGTTGATGGGTCAACCCTTGGTCTCAGGGTAGGCAGAGCTGCCACCAAGGAGTGGCACTGTGGGAAGTGCATGGCACTGTCTGTTGTGGTGGCTTCAGCTGGGGTGTTGGTTAGTGGAATAAAAACTCAGCTACTTCCTTCAGGGTGACTGATCAATTTGTTTTCTTCATCTTTGCTCTTGTTGACAACAAGCTTGATGAAATCAGTCTTTCTGAAGGCAGCACAGTGGATTTGACAAATCCTGCAGAACTGCTGGAGCAGATCCCTGAGTTTGCTGAGGAGCTGATGGAGCCTGAAGATTGCTTCCCCGAAGGTAAGAGCCTGCATATTTCACTGCAATGCTGAGGCAAGAGACCTTCTTTTCTCTTACTGCCTCACCTTCTCACCACGTCTCTCTGGCTGCTTGCAGTAGTATTTCACTGGATGCGCTTCTGTTTCTCAGGTACTCTAACGCTCCAAACACGCTCAAAATCCCTTGTTATCATTAGTCCTTGGATTTCCAAGGTGAGACAAGCCAAGAGCATGCTCTAAACTGCTCTGCAGCTTCTAAAGTGTTAGGCTTTTAAAATCATAATTTGTGCCATAAAGAGTTGTTTGTTTGTTTGTTGGTTTGTTGGTTTGTTATTTAAATGCTGATTTTTGTCATTGGGCCAATGAAGATTTTTGCCTTCCAGTATTTTTGCATGATCAAATTTGGTAGAGAGCTGACCAGATCAGGATGTTTTTGTGGCTTAAATGTATCCAGGCAGTTCATAGAATCTGTCTGGAGAGTTCACGAGTCCCAGGGACTCTCTTCCACTTATTTTAAAGGGTGTCATGGTTAGCACATCCAGTAATCTGGTCAGGGAAATGCTATGTAAAGGGCATTTAACATAATTATTTTAGATAACAACAGACTACATTTACATATCGCTTTTAGTACCGAAATTCACCATCATTTTATTAATATTTTAACACCAGCCTTCTCTGAAACGCAGGTTTAAAAACCAGCAACATCAGAAGATCTATGTTAAAATAAACATATTAAGTAAATAACATCGTAAATTATTCCTTCTCAGAGTGAGTTCTAGTCTAAATTATCTCGGTCAAATTCTTCATTTTCCTTTAAATCTGGTTGGGGAAAAATAGGGCTAGCTGAATATAAGAATAGTCCTTCGAAAATTCAAGGATTATTATAAACAAAAACAGAGCAGCTCAGATGGGATCAGACAGAGATGATTTGCTGGGTATATGAATGCCCCTGAAGTCAGCAAAAATGTGCATCTCTGTATCTGTGAGAAAGATGATTGAATGAGGTAAGGCAGCCCTGCAGGGCTTACAAATGTCCCTAGGATTTAAACATTTTTTTGGCAGCTCTGCTTAAAAGCAGTAGCCAAAAATTAATGCAGTTGACGGAAGAAAGCATGGTGTAACTACTCAGGCCCATGCAATAACATCTAGAAATTAGATCTGGTGTTTTCATTCTTTCACAATGTATTTCTTAATGGGGCTAGTGAGCAGCAATCTCTGTTTCGCCCTGCAAAGTAATTATGTTATAGATGCTTAAACAAGCTGGTGCTGTGAGATCACTGCTGTTCAGACATTGGTTTACAAATTCTGAAACTGTGGTTGGCCATGACCACCATCCAGTTTTCAAAAGAAATGAGGCAGACATCATCACACAACACGTTCCCAGAGCAGCAGCACTCTGTAATTTGCTCTGTCTTAAAATAACCAGACCTGCCTGAAATTCCACAGTGCAGGACCGCAATGGAAACAACCCAGTTTGTCAGATCTTCCTCACTGCTGTCTGTGGGATGCAGGGTAGCAAGCAGGGCTCTACTGGATGGATCACTGGAAGTATTTAACCAGCTTTGAAGCCTGCTGATCATTCTGGCAGCAGAGAAATGTAGAAACGAAGGCACTGTGGGCTGAGCCCCAAGCTTGCCTTGGGTTACATCCACCCAGATTCCGGCCCCTACACCCTTCCTCCTGAGCATCCCTGTTCCTGCATTTTGTTTTTATTCCTAATCTCTCCTAGTTCCTCACTGGTGCCTGTTCAAGTCAGGGTGTTTTTCTCTTCTCCCAGGATGCAGCCAGCTGAGCCTTGAGCTCTAAATGGGAATTGAAGGCACGCCTGCTCTCAGCCCTCAGCCCAGTGCATGGTGTCCAGGGACACCTGCAGCTGCAGGTGCAGGTGACATCCTCCCCAACACATCTACTCTCCTTTCCTGTGCAGCACGTATCCATGCACATTTTTTAGAGTTTACTCTTTAGGCTAAATGCGATCACATTGCTCATGGACTTGGCAAAAATGCACGTACTCAACGTGATTATTCGCTCATAAAATCTCAAGTCAAATTGCCATAAACTGAAAGTCCAAATGATTCTTACAGCAACAGCATCAACATTAGGTTTAATTTATGCAGAGAAACAAAGTGTTTTCCTGTAATCAACTGCTATTAAATATTTCCAATATTTTTGCCTAAACTTACCATTGCAATTAAACATCATGCAGATGTCACTTCAGTCTAGTTAAAAACCAAGTAAGCCAACAAACAACAGTCTAATTAGCTGAGATGACAAGGCTTTAAACTACTAAAATGAAAATATTAAAGAGCATGCTCTGGGCAAGTTTATGTAGTGCTGCCTTTACTGGCTTTTTATAAAGAGATACAATATTTGGTGCATTTGGGAGAATGAAAGTTAGTATTTGTGAAAGAAGGAGATAAGGTGAAGAGGAAGAGCGAGAGGGGAAGGGTTAATTTCTTACCTTGTTAGCTCACCAGCTATCTAAATTCAAACTATGACATTTCTGAACACATCCAGCATAGGTTATGTCCTGAACAAATATGTTCCAGATTCAGGCCCCTTTTTTTCAGATAACAAAGGCAACAAAGATAATGCATGTTCTTGAAATAGTTGCTGAAAGTTTGCTGAGGTCACAGTTTTCCGGGAGTTGGGTGACCCAGATAAGCCATAGGTCGTTTTTCTTGGGGAGACTTGTTAATGTGTTATCATCTCAAAATAGCTTTGATTAGGGTCAACAGGGAACATTCTTGGGTCAGGAAATGTGAAGCCAAGGTAGGGTCACAGCGCTGGCAGCTAGCAAGTATTGCTGGGAAAAACCTGATAGAAATGGAGAGACCATTTCTGGTTGCCAGTTGATGGGAAAGGAACATTTATCCAATGCCAGCTATTTGGGTACTTTTTCCTCCAGATGCCTTGCAACACTCCAGTCCTGTTACCTCCGGTGGTATGTGTTCTCTGAAGCAAAATTTACTCCCTGTTTGGACATTATCTTCTGTGTCTCACGGAAGGTCATCCAAAGAGAGCCTTTGGGCCACAGCAGGCTCCTCTCTCCCAGACCCTAATAGGAGAAAGATTCCACCAAGTCCTCAGGCGTAATTCCCCGGACACAGCCCGCTGGCAGAGGTTTCAAGGGAATATCATCAGAGGGTCATGCGAGAATGATCAACCTTGCTCAACGCGCGGTTGGTCGCAACTCGTGACACCAAGGACGCCCAGAAACATCTTCCCATGTGACCATGTATGAGCCATTATCGCTCCTAAAACGCCCGAACATCAGCTGGAAAATGCCACGTTCTCAAGTGAAGTTACTGTGATTAGTGGCGGGACCTGTGTCCTGCCCTCCCCAACTGCAGACAGCAGCTGTTCAGAAGCAAAAAAGTGAAGCGAAGAAAAAAATAGACCATTAAACAGAATGAATCTAAACGGAGTTACGGGGACTGCCACTACATGATTTTTAAAGGCTGAGTAAAACCAAGCCAAGCCCAACAAAATGTGCTCATTGGCGTCCTAGGAAAAAATCATGGAACAAACCCAAGTTTTAAAGTATCGCTTCCCTCTGGCTGTCATACCTGAGGTACTTTGTGCTTTTCCACCAGGAACAGAGTGCTGGCATTATGTTGTATACAATTTTCAGACATCGTAAGACTCTTACAGCCCTATTACGCAGTCAGAATTAAATTAATACAGCTTGGACAGGACCTCTAGACTTAAAACTCATCCACCCCCTCACTCAAAGCACGGATGACATCAGTGGTAGGCCAGGCTGCCCACTGCCTTTGCTCCAAGGTGTCACACTGCTATTTGTAGTGACCTCCCAGATTATGTGTTTTGAGGAGAGTAGCAGCAGATAAACAAGAAATGTACCCTTGTTAAGCCCTTGGAAGGGTAAAAACACCTGGCAGGCTGAGGCTTTGTCAGATGCCCTCTCGGCAGCACCCAGTTGTAGCACACAAGTAAAGTCTCGAATCTCCATATGTGTCTCAGGTACCCAAATGCTGGAGAGAGTAAATCTCTCTCTCACACTATAAAACCCAGCTGGGCAGTCATAGAATCATGGAATGGTTTGGGTTGCAAGGGGCCTTAAAGGCCATCCTGTTCCAACCCCCAAGTGAGTTGGTAGCAGGGCCAGAAGATGAGGAAAGGGTTAAATAAGAAGAGTCTGCTGAGATCATGTTTCCTCCAGCATGGGGAGACAGCTGGAGTTTTTCAAAGGGGGTACAGTTGGGTTTGCTCTCTTATTTGTGCATGCCCAGGTGGCCAGACTGGTCATTAGAAACCCAGCATATATATATATAAAATATATATTAAACCCACGTTATGAATACCTGCCTGCTTAAGTTTATGCTGAGGAAGCTGTATTTTGTGTTAAACCAAGCAATGCTGTAACCAGCATTCAAAGCTAAGAAAAATACTGTTTTGTTCTAAAAATGAACGTCCCAATAATTGAGAACTCTTGTGTAAAGGCAGCCACAAAATTGCTGTGGTTTGAGCACAAGGTACCACACTTGCTGGACAACAGAATGGAAGAAATTAATTGGTGTTCCTGGCTTATTGAAGAGAACCAGCAGCCCAACCCTTCCAAAGCACAACTAATAATTTTATGAAAATTTAAATACATATATTGGTGTGAACAAGCAGGGGATTTGTAAATTCTTTGCCCATAAGCCTAAAATCAGTAGGCTTGTCTGTCAGGCATTGAGGAGGAAGGTTTTTCAGTATAACTCCCACATTTACGAAGAGATTTTTTTTTCCCAATGCACCAAGGTAATGCAATCAGGTCTAAGAGCTCCATGATTAGAGTGCACCAGGCTAGGAGAAGTGAATATGGAACCAAAGGAATATTTATACAGAATACATTGTATATTAAATTCCTTCTTCTTTTTTTTTTAGAAAGATATATTTTAATCTTCAGTTTGTGATTGTGCTATAGGACACCCTAGTGACTGAAGGGACCATTTCCCTTGTTATGAAATACAACCAAAAAGTAAATAATATCATAGTGTATTAATGCACTTGGAAAGGTTTCTCAGTAAATAGGTCTCTGTTTTATGAGAAATGGTATGAAATGTCCAAATGTCAATTGAAAACAGACATTGCTCTTGGACAAGCTGACCACAGATGCAGCTCAGAACAGCTTCACAGATTTACCAGTAAATAATTCAACCCTTTGGGGAGACTTTTTCTGCTGTTCTGTGTTTCTGATGAGCAGTAATCTACCAACCAAAAGACTGTGGTGGAAATGAGTCAGTATGCTCTCAAAAACTATGCAGCCCGACACGAATTACAGTGGCAAAACTTAGCCCTGATGAAATCACAAGGTGGAGAAAGTCTTCTGCACAACCCATTCCCTCCAAGCACTGATTTCGGTGGGATAGCACAAATCTGTTAGACCAGGCAAGATGAGTAACTCTCTCATAAGAAATGCCAGAGGTTTTATTCCTTCCTTGACACTTGCTATGCTAGGTGTTAACGAATGGTCTCCTTCGTGTGGATAAAAACACCTTCTAAAACAAGAAGCTGGGCTTTGCTGACCACCTGCCTTATTATAGAAGCAGCTGGAGTTAGGATTGCTCAGACCATCACCAGGTCATGCCTTAGACTCATCAAAATGGTTTTGATATTTTGATTTCACAGAAATGGGAAAAAAAAAACCCAGCAACCCATGAGACTACAGACCAAGGTCAGGTAAACTTTTTTGTTGGTTAGGAGAAGTTTCTGACTCAGCATGTAAGCTTAGGTCAAGGTGACCAGAGACGTAGGCTACCAAAATCAGAGAGAGTCCAGAAAAGAACAGGCGTGAAAGAACAGTCAGGGAGGAAAATCACAAAAATTAAAATAGAAACAGATTTCTACTAATTCATTAAGAGATTTGTTTGGGGTCAGCTTTCCTTTCTTCTTTCCTTTTTCTTTTCGACTGGTGTACAGTCAAAAGCAGCACTTCATCTGAATTGCAGACAGCGTGATTATTCACGGAAATGCTACTTGACATTAGCAATTGTAGCAGAATCTGGTCTAAACACTTCTGAACTGGGCCCAGTCAAAAGCATGGGATTTAATAGCACTGTGATTTTGGGCTGACTCATCTGAGAAGCTATTTTGGATTTTTCAAGGTATTACTGTCAGTAACTAGGACTCTTTTTTCAGATTGAAATTGCATGAAAGCAATCAAAGAGCATAAAAAAAAATTATTGGTGCTACCTGGCTTTCTGTCTTTAAAAATATCTCTCTGTACTTGTAGACTACCAGGTGGAAGCCAACTGAATCAGTAATAGCCTGGTTTAACCATGTTGTAAGTATTTCCCATCACAAATGAAATGACTTTGGAACCCACATTGCCCTGCTCATTAGTTTCTAATATGAAGGTGATCCCTAATTTTAGCTATGCCTGGGCTCAGGTAATCATGTAGGCTCCCTGTGTAGTGGAACTCCTCCAGGGAATGATTCATCCAATTATCTTACAGCAGGGAAAACCACTTCCTGGGAGATCCTAACCTTTTCCAACAGTATTTGAAGAGTGTTTATACTCTGTAGGAGCATGGCAGAGCATATCATGCCTGTTACTGTCTGGGCCTAGGTATTCATCTGAGAGACTAAAAAGCCAACTAATCATCTAGGAAGAAACTTGTGAGAAAAGTGAAAAGTTTCTGTATACATGTTTTAAGTAAGAAAAGAAGCTGATTTTTTTCCAAATTGAAACTGGTTTTGGAAAGAAGATAGATGCAAGGACAGTTAATTCTACTGCAAGCAGTGGCTACTTCCAGTACAAAGGCGATTTCTGCTTAACACGAGAAATCCACACTGACAGAGTGAACAACCTGCTCATTAAGCTGTTCATTTGGTAAGTGAGAGATTTGAGCCCAAGCCTTTGGTCTTCCTGATTCAAAGCTGAGTTGACAATGAGGTGGGCAGTCTCCCTGAATTATAAGCACATAGTGTGAGCCAGACACCTGAAAGGTGGTGATGACCACATGGGCTGTGGGGTGAGAAGCAGTGCAAGAGTTTTCTGGCAGCATTGCTGAGAGATGCAGCTGATAGTGCCCTCTGTCATGCTGTGCTGGTGGGATTCTCCTGATGAGCCTCTCTCAGCAGAGAGCCTGCTCTGTGAAGTCCGTTCTGTGTACCTACTTCCTAAAATACACCCAAACCCACATGCACTGCCAGCTGTGAGCACTGTACTGGTTTTAGCAAAAAGTAGTGACTAATATGATGTCCTTTTATCGCTTGCCTTGATTCTTTAGTGTTTGGGATTGAAGTGCTTAGAAGGATAATTCTTGCCTTTGCTGAAGTGGTACCTGACCTACAAAGAGACAGAGAGCTAGTTCTTACATTTCTATCTTCTCCCAGTATTATGCCTTTCTGAAAACTTGTGAAGAATTTAGTGTGTTTCAACTGAGCCCAGAATTTCTCTGAGTTCCAGAACGCAGTGGTAAACTGGGAGCTGCTGTGGGTCTGTGTGATGCAGGCATTTAGAGGACAGGTAGTTACTTGCATCACAGCACCATTACCTTTGCATAAATGGTCTACTGTCCGTTTAGTCCCACACCAAAACCCAGCACAGCCAAGAGCCTACACCTAACCAAAATCTCAGAAACGTGGGGAAAAAAGTTCTGGGAGTAATTTCTCTATGAAAGATCCTACAGTTCTGCTGCTCCACAGCAGGGATCTGGGATAATAAAAACTCACAGAAAATGCCAGGAGCACCACAGCAGACTTAGCAGCTCTCTTCCTCCTGGCAGAGCCCACTGCCAGCACAGCCCCACTTCCAGCTGCTTGGGAATCCCGGCATCCCAGGAGCTGCACTTGATCTCCTTCCATATCACAGGCAGCTCAGGCGCCTCAGTTATGCCACCTTGAATTAGCGGCATCTGCTCTCTCTGTAACCTTGGCACTCGCCCTCTTTCCTTCCCGAGCTGCCTTGCCTAAATATTATTTCTACTTGCAACAACATCGCATTGCATCACTGTGGTGAGACGCCCTCCCTTGTCACTTCTGAGCAGTGGCTGTGTGTTTCAAGACATGTTGCTGGCATTGGCCACCTTCCAGCTGTAGAAGCAGTTGGCCTGTGGCTTTTTTTCTCATGATGGGGCTGATAAACTTCCATAGTTAAGTCTCTTTCTATACAACACATGGAATAAACACAGGGTAAGAAGCTTGCTTTTTGAAAATAAAATAGTTTCTTAGGGTCATTCTCATCAACAAACGTGAGGTTTGAGTCAGATTATCTGACAGAAGACTGACTGGCCAGGACAATTCCTGGCTCCCAGGGTCCTCTCACACCATTTTAAGTCCTTGCTCAGCACAAGGCAATGCACATGGTGTTTGTGAAGTAGGAGAGATGGATCTGTCCGTTACCAATGACAAAATCTTTTTTGCTATAACAAATGAGTGTTGCTAAGGAAACTAAAAATGGCCATGGTCTTGCCTATCAGAAATCCTTGTGTGGGCCCCATTACCAGCACAGCACTTAACTATCACATGCTATTTGTCACTGAGGTCAGAAAGTGCTATGAATTGTCAGTGGAGCTATGGAGCAGATATCTAAATTTCTGTGACATCAGAGAGGATTTAACTGCCTCAGTATAATTCCAAGATTGTTCTAATGCCTTGTTTAAGCTAATGGGAGTCCAAGAGATCAAAATGTGCTCCTGCTTCTGGTGCCTGAGTCTCTTCAGCACATTGGTCCCATCTGCACTGTAGCACCTCCTCTCATCATCTCTCTTTCATCAGATTGCCACTTTTAATCAGTAATTCCAGTGGTATTGTACTAGCAAGAAAATAACCTTCCTCCATTCAAAAGGATGTGGAAGCTATCACTAACAGCCTCCTAGAGTTATTAGTCCTGATCAGAAGTGCTGCCTGAGCTCAGCTAACACTTTTTGAATGACCTAGGGCACTGGTGACTCATGGCCAATATATTCTGTATCACAAAAATCATTGGGAGAACTCCCTGGGACACATTTTTAGTGGTTTTGAATGTTTTTTAATAGAGGAGTGAGAGAGGGAAACGGAAGACAGAACAGAAGGGATTTGTGAGAAAGGAGGAAAGACACCGTGCAGCAGCTTATTGCTATAAGAAATCTTGTTTAGCAGCTTCTTATTGCAGCTTTAAGAATTAAATGGGCTTTTTTTAACAATTCCTTTGGTTTTGTTTTATTTCTTTACAGTCTGTGTGCGATTCTTCCCATGCTGTTCAGTGGACATCACAAAATTTCCAGGCAAAATTTGGTGGAGGCTGCGAAAGACCTGCTACAGAATCGTGGAGCACAACTGGTTTGAAACGTTCATCATCTTCATGATCCTGCTGAGCAGTGGAGCCCTGGTAAATGTGACAGCATTTCCTGACTGGTTAAAAGTGGACATGGGTCTCAGTGTTCCCCAGTTTAGCTGTCTCTAGGATCTTATGAGCCCTTACTGGTCATTTCTCAAAGCAAAGCATGTCTGGGGCTAAAACAGGTCATCAGCTTTTCTGATTTCACCTGCCTGTGCCATATGGTGGGGAACTTTCTTCTGCTGTGACATAAAATTCTGACTTGCACATGTTTTGAAAAGAAAACCCTTGAGGAAGTCTGTGTGAGGAAGTTTGCCAGCGTTGCTGCCTCAGCATCCTATAGCTGTTCCTCCATGAGAGTTCCCATCTGGAGACTTGCATTTTGCTCCAGGGGTGGCTTTGTTTCTTTTCTTTTTTCTTTTCTTTTCTTTTCTTTTCTTTTCTTTTCTTTTCTTTTCTTTTCTTTTCTTTTCTTTTCTTTTCTTTTCTTTTCTTTTCTTCTCTTCTCTTCTCTTCTCTTCTCTTCTCTTCTCTTCTCTTCTCTTCTCTTCTCTTCTCTTCTCTTCTCTTCTCTTCTCTTCTCTTCTCTTTTTTTTTAGCACATTCTGTAACCAGCAAATCACAATTATAAAAGACAAAGAGGGCACTGAATCAGTGCTACCCATGGAGCTACTGGGTGCCTGTATTCCTGTTTTGAATGCACCTCAGGTTAACACTCAGCACCTTCCCTGCACAGGTCCTGTTTGTGTCCAGGTGAACATGTGTGTATGGGCACTGGTTGGTCATTGCCCAGGACTCTGATAGGGGATCCTCTCCTCCTGAGATCCCACTGCATAGTGGAATTATCCTCTCTGCACTATCAGCCCTGAGTTCTTCACAGAGACGTATTTGTATTTCTCGTGTCAGGAATGTCCCTGGAATTGGTGGATTTCTCCCAAGTTTTTATCCCGACCCAGGGCAGAGAGATGTATCAAGAGTTCTCCAGGCTTTGGTCTGGTCTTCTGCTTTGCAAGGGAGTAAGACATACACTTATTAAACTTGCAGGCAGTGCCATATGTGGACAGGTTATCCATGCGTTTCCAGAGCTCAGGATTGACTTCAGCCAAATGGATGAATCTGCCTTAAGTAGTAAGGCAAGCATCATCTTAGAAAGTGCTTCAGCTCACCAGGAGTAATCAAGGGCAGAAAGGTGTGGCGAAGGATGGCTATAAGGAACCAGATTTGCTGAAAAGAACTGAAGGGGGAGCAGGCAACAAACAGAATAAACTCCGTCACAGCCTTGCACAAAAGCCCAACACCCCGTTGGGCTGTATAAATTATCCTGTTCTTCCACTCCAGTTGGCATCAAGGAGGCCTCAGCTGGAGCACTGGCTTCAGCTCTGGGCACTGCACTTTGGGAAAGACATGGGCTAATTGAAGAAACTCCAGAGAAGAGCAACACAAATTATCAGTGGCCTAAAAAAAAGAGGAAAACACGGAAGTACTGGGTTTATGTAGCTCAAAGAAAGTCTCTGAAGGGAGACGGGAAGGTGGAAATACATAACAGTTGATGCAGAAAAGGAAAGAAATGGACTGTTCTCCTGGTCCACCAGAGATGGGCTGAAATGTCGCCCAGGGGATTTTATTTTATTATGAAAAATAAGAGGCTGAATAACTTGGGTAAATAGTAGGCTTCTGAAAATTGTCACAGCTTTGCTGAAATGAATGGACTCTGACAGTTTTTGCACCAGCTTGAGCATCAGAATGTTAATTTTTGAACACATTTTAGAGGGGAAATGTCGCTTGCTGTAATATGATTTAGATGGATACACTTCCTTACATATGTAATTAAAAGTGCCTTAGATAACTGAAGACTGCAATATAAAGCTCATTTAATTTAAATTGCATGCATTCGTTTAGTTTCTGCTATTTAGCCAATGCACTTCCATATAAGGGCAAATTATCCTGCGTTCTCTCACATATCAGCACCGCACTTCGGTATTTGGACTGGAGATGTTGGTGGCAACACACAACTTTTTTGCCTGTTATTCTGGGTTGCTGTCTTCCAAAAACTGAGCTCATCTGGCTGCATCCCTGGGACACACTAAGATCTTAAGCGAGAAGAGCTGTGTATACCTTTAAGCCTATATATATATGTATGTGGTTAAACCATGACAGTATATCTTTAGCGTATTGCAGAAGATCCAAAAACCTTTCTTAAGATTTTAAGCCATAAGCACCCAACTGGAAGCCTACTTTTTAATAGTAATTTTGGATAACACTGCAGGTATCCTGCTTAACTCTTTTTTTAACACACAAAGCAAAGCAGAAAAAAAAACCCCTTCTTAATGTTTTATATGGCAAAGGTTTCATCTGTTGTCACCATGGAAAAATGCAAAACACCAGAATTTTGTCATTTGGGTGATATCCACAGCTTGTCCAGAAGTACAGAAGTGTCCAGGTAGCATGTTTTTCATCCCCTAATAAGCTGCTTCCTGATTCACAGTGTGCTTTTAGCAGACAAAACACAATGTACTTTCGGACAAGTTAGTAGAAAGTAGGGAGAGCAAAGGAGGGACAGGAGGAAATCACTTTAAATGGTTTGTTGTTATTTTTGCAGTAATTGCAAAGTACAGCAAGTCATCTGACAAAGTGAGTGAGCCCCTATGAGAAGTGATAAACTCCAATCTGTGCATTGTTTTCAGGCTTTCTCCAACAGCTCTTTCACACCCTTGAAATATCATTTTTGAAGGCAAGATAGGAGACAGAGTTGCAGCGAAAACGTCACCCCAAAGTGTGGGGACAAATGGACAAGCTTTGGCACAAGCTGCCAAAGCTTTCTTGTCAGTTTAATTACTGTTCCCTGGCAGGCAAAAGAGCAGTGTGACTGCCTGAGTGACAAGTACCACACTTGTTGTATCTCCAGGCACTGGGTGTTTGCTAACTTTTCGAAGCTCCTCAGAAAGTAGCTACAGATCTGGAAATATGTAAATGCAGATAATTCAGATGATTAGCACAGACCCTCTCAAATTATGTTTCTTACTGCCAAGTGCTCTGGTTCACATGATGGGATGAGAGTAATATGTCACAGCTTGGGTTATCCAGGTTACAGGGACTTGGGAGCAGCTTGTGTAACGCCAGTGGTAAAAGTAGCTGGGGAAGCAGACCGTAATTTGACTCAGCAGCCCCAAAATGGGCTGTATATGGGCAAACCTGACACTAGGATCCTGCCTTTTATTTGACTTACGTTATAAAGTGAAGGCTAAACTATGAGACATCTTTATTTTCTTTCTTTTGGGGGCATATTGGTTTAGATCTTAAATATTTTAAAGGGGTTATTCAGTTGCTCGTCTTTGATATAGATACTGAAACTCTTTTCATAATGCTCTGCATAAGATTAGTTGGAGAGACAGATGAGATGGGGAGATAGATACCTTGACCTTTAAAACATTATTGTTCTGCTAAGTGAATAATAATGAGCATTTCTTGAGGCAGAGAGCTGTAGCCACCTGAAATGTGATGGCTGAACAGAAGCCAGGGAACTCCAGTACTCCGTAACACAGGCAGGTTAATAACCCAATTTGTCATCATTACCAATAAGATATACTTGGCTAAATGCAAGGGTCATATTCTGCCTCCTAAATATAGACATCCTGCGTCCTGGGACATCTGAGGTGCCTGGGTAGCAGTGGCACAGCGAACCAGAGCTGAGGCAGGATAAATCTGGGCATTTTGGGGTGGCACTCTGCTCATGGATTCACACTCCAAATTCAGGGTGCATAAGCTCTTCCTGCACTCAAAGGATGTCTAGCCAGTACAGCCAGTAGAGGCTGGAGAGAGATAGCTAAGCCTGTGTCCATTATAGGGGAAAGCTGGACAGATCTCTCTTAGGTCAGGGTCAGTCTTGTGCCTGAACACTCTTTTTGATTGTAATGTTAAAATATATCCGAAATCACAGACTGTACGTGATATCTTATCAAATACAGACCTGCAGTGCAACACCCATGCTTTCCAACAGGGCTTGGGAGCAGTTATTAATCAATCCTTTGTACTTCCAGGCCTTTGAAGATATTTACCTTGAAGATCGAAAAAACATAAAAACCATGCTGGAATATGCTGACAAAGTATTCACTTACATCTTTGTTTTGGAAATGCTCCTGAAGTGGGTGGCTTATGGCTTCAAGAAGTATTTCACCAACGCCTGGTGCTGGCTGGACTTCCTAATTGTAGATGTGAGTATCACTTTGGAACTACAGCGCTTCTCGTGTTGGATTTTGCAGTGGGTGGGATAGGGTCATCAAGTTTGGCAGCTTTGCGTCTGTGAAATGACAGCTGTCACTCTGTCTCTGAGCACCAACCCTAGGCAGAGCTCAAAGGAGATTTGGATATGTAACTGCGCATCCCCAGGACCCTAAGTAAACAGGAACGCCTTTAGTCGTGACGTAGATGTGTCACCCTGCTAATTTGACTCACATCCCCTTCCCATCCGCAGGAATTCTCTCTTTCTTTTAGCATTTAACATCTCATGCCACACTCCCAGCCAGCACAAGGTCCAGTTACCTCGGCCTGCTCTGCACATGACCTGGGCACAGAAGTTTTCAGCAGATTAGAGGAGCTGTCCTTGGCGGAGCTCCCCGGCGAGGCTGCCAGCAGCGTGTAACAGTATGTTCAGTACTGGCTCCCAAATATTTACCAGCGCAGGAGTCCAAAAGAAGGTGTGAAAAGTCCTCTTGGCAAAGCGGCTTCACTACTACAAAACATTGCAAAACACTCCAAATCCTTGAAAAACCGCCATGCTTAGTTCTCCTAATTTAAGGATAATCCTTAAAAGTCTGAACAAAAGGAAGCTCATGCCCCAGGAGGGTTGCTAATACCAGATTTGGCTCCTCCAAAGATTCACTATGAACTGATGTGGGATCTGCCAAATTTGGGAAAAGTCAGCAACACCACATTCTCCAGATGAAGTCTAACATTTCATCTCAGTGTATCAACGAGAAGGCAATTATCTCCCTGAGGCCATTTCTTATTAGCTTGAGGTATTAATGCGGGAGGCTGGCAGAGCTGTGCCATGATTATGTAATTTATTAAACTTCAGAGAAATTATTTTTCCCCATTTTACATCTGAACCTTGACTCGAGGGAAGAACTGCACTTTCTTTGGCCCCAGCCCAGGAGAGCACTTCAGTGGGACAATTTACTTGTTTGAAGTTATGGACATGTTTAAGTGCACTGCTGGATCAGAGCCTTTGGAAGCTTCTCCAGAGCTTTAATAAATTGATTTATGAAAAAGAAATTCTTTACATAAATTGTAGGTCATAAATTCTTCTTTGCATATATGCTTAGAAACCTTTTAAAGGGAAGGCACTCATTTTTCTCAGATTAGCTCCAGCAGAAGAGGATGGCCTGGTTTAATTATTTAACCACAGAATTGGAATCCACCAGTTCCTAAGTTATAGCACAGACCTGAAAACTGTTCTTATTGTGATTTAGGTGACACAGCTTTTCTTTTCTGGTTTCTCCATCTGTAAAATGGGACTAATAGGACTCACTTAAAGTACTGTGTGGGCTTCCAGGAATTTGTTATTGGAGTTACTGTTCAAGTGAGCTTCTGAAGACTAGAAGGGCTGCATGAGGGATGAATATTGTCACAGCCATAAGTAGAGGTCTTCCTGATAGGAACAACAACGTGAATTCACGATGCATTCACTGAGGCAGTTTGGAACTCTGTTGCACTATTAACAGTTTGAAATTAGTTCCACACTTGTAGAATAACATCTCATTAACACCAAAGAGACGAAACCAAAAACTGAGCTAAATTCCGTCCTCCGTGTGAAAACCCCTCTTGGAACAGGAGCCACACAAGAATGCAAAGTCCAAATGTAAATTAGCTGCGTGTTTGCCTTTTAATGGTGGAGTTTATAATGACAGATTGGAGAAGCAGCCACACATGGCCTGGGAAAGCGGCTTCACCTTTCCCTGTCACACGTCCAAGCACACATGGCATAAAACAGGGGGGATGCAGGCCCCTGGGACTCCCCTCATCCCCAGAAAATAAATCCCAGAGCCTTCCTACCGACCCAGAGTGTTTTATTTTCTTAACCCACATTGAACTATTCTTTTTGCAAGCTTCCAGTCCACCCAAAAAGTTTATCCACCCTTGGGTTGTTTTGGTTATTGATTGACTCTAGGCCATCTCTTGCTCTTTAGGGTTCTCGATGAATAAATCTTTTCTCCCTGCACTATTCTTTTCTTAAAAATATTTTCCCAGTGCAGATTATGAGAACCTGGTACTATATTTTTAGCAGGTTTAACAGATGCTTTTCTCCTACCCTATTGCTAACCCACCCTGCCACTCTGAATTGGCACAGAAATATCCTATGATTTTTCCAGCACACTTTTTATTTCAATTTACATTTTCTTTTTGGTCCTTTGAGAACCAAATCACTGCAACTGAGCTGCAGAAGGGAGTGAATGGGTGAATTAGCTGCTCCAAAAGAAGCAGATGAACCACTTGTCTGATTTTCTCAAATTTATTTGTTTAAAATTATTCATTTAAAAATTCCTGATCTGCAAATTATTCATTAGCAGTTTGGTATCAGTATTCAAAATTCAAGCTGTGATGGTTGATTTTTGATTGGACATGTGAAACCATCTCTCATCTGTGTTTTCTCATTGTACAAATGCAACTCTGAATCTATTTTCTGTTTTGAATAATTCATAAAACCAGCTCAAAATTTGCAAGTATTCACTGTTTCTACATGGGTTTCGAACCCAGAGGGGGCATAAGCATATTGCTGCTGAATTTTTTTTTTTTCCTGTATATCATGCCTTGTGAAAGACCTTTGACACTGATTTGGGCCAGTGGAACAGCAGAGGATCCATCTGACAGTTGCGGATTACTAAAGAAAATTCTGTTTTGCAATGCTTAAACGTGAAAACACGGAGTAATCCACAAACTGAGAGCTGTTTTTGCTGCATGTAGAATCGCTAAAGGATGATCTCTGGTAATGGGCTTCTCAGCATCTCAAAGAAGTGTGCTAGTGTAGCAGAGAGTGCTTTCACATACACTGCAATATAATAACCTCCTATCCACAGCTCCGCTACAGATTTCTTTGGGAAGAAAGAGAAAGGGTTAATCACACCACAAAATGTGGCTCATTTCAGCTCAGGGCACCTGGGAAAGATGCCTTAGATGTCTGCTGACAGTTGGGTATACTGAACAAACAACATCAGTGTATATCTATACAAGTTACCCCGCAAAAAAGAAGTGTATTGCTAAAGATAACACCCTTCTACACTGTAAATATCACCTCTCTGTGCTCATGAACTGCAGTGATGGGCACTCAATCCACAGCTCTTTTCACATGAGGGAAAGGCAGAGACTACAGTGTATCTGTGCAGACAGATAGAAGTGTAGACAGACATCAATATCACCATCAGGAATGGCATTTAGGCACAATCCTCTTTGCTGGGATGCACGGGTAAGTATTTCCACAAAGAACAGATACTTTCCAAGCATCTATGCAATCCAAACCTCTTTGGACCAAGCAGATTAAACAAGGAGTCTGAACTTGGCCAGGGATGGAGGCGAGTGGCACCCAAAGTGATGTCTGTGGGAACTGCTCTCCACCAGGCCTGTCCTGCAAAAGCAGACAGAGTTGGGCTTTGAAACAAGGAGCAGAGAGACTCCACCAGCTGTGCATGCTGGTGTCGTGCTTGATGTTCCTTTCAATTGTTTCCTCTGACCTATGAATATTATCTCGAGCTTATCTAGTCTGAGCTTCAGCCAATTATTTCTGAGCTATGTCCCAGTCTCTGCTGACAGCGGATGGATTATTCCATTGCATGGTCAGTTTGGGAAAGGCATCGGTCTGGGACTTAGCATCATTCAAAGTCTGGAGGTGTTGCAGTCAACAGCTTCTTCACTCGCTGCTCATGCACTGAGGGCAGAGGTGAGAGGCTGGAACCCCAGAGAAGCTGTCACGAGAAAGCTCGTGGGAAAGGGGTGTGAAGTCCCAACTCATTAGTAAGAACACGCAGGAAAGAGTCACAGCCAAGTTTCACTGCCCGTGGCATTCACAGAGAAATCCTCTTAAACCGGCACTGATGTCATCACTCCACAAAAGTCCATTATCACAAATCCATCATCTCTATTGCAGCTTTTGTGTTCAATTTAATTGACCAAAAGTTAGTCCCAATCCAGGCTTACAAAAACCCAGCCTGATTGTCGTGTACTGATTTCAGAGATGAGGGGATATGGTGTTTTCTCCAACAATTCTTTCTAAGATCCTGTCTTTCAATATTTGATAAGTGGAGAAGGCTATTTTCTTAAACAATTGCTTTGTTAGTGATGTTGGCAGCCTCCTTCCCCTCCAGCCACCTCCAGCAATGGGTGGTCCTTGAACTATGTCCTGCAGCAGGGAAGGGAGAACATCTCTAATTCTCAGGTTTCGCCCTGATGCCCCACCAGTTTCTCTTCAGCTGGGTCACCAGGGATGAAAATTGTTCTTTCCATCTCTTTTCCATCTCCCCTGCCGTGGAGGCAGGAGCTCACAACAGTTTTGGGTAGTAGATCTGTCTGCAAAATAGCTCAAGCAAGGCTCAGCAATGGATTTGAAGGCCAGGCATCACAAACCAGTTATTCAACAAATCCACTAGTCAGGATTTTGTAGATGCTTTCATGGAAATAAAATAATATATATTTTTCACTCCCTACATAACTTTTGTGAGTGGTTCTAACACAACATGTTTCTGGTGTTTGCCTGAAGCCGCTGGGTTTGGAGCTAGAGATCTGTATTCCCGCTGAGCAGCTTTCCAGATTTCCTGTTTGCTGCCAAATTTCCTGTTTGCTTGTTTGAGAACTGCTCATGGATGTTCTGGCATTAAATGCACCATCACTTGCCCTGAACACTTAAACAAAAATAAAGGTATTACATTTTCCAAGACAGTTCCTGGAAAGCACTTGCTCTAAGATTTCTGCTTCAAACACTTCACTGTCAGACAAGTTAAGAAGCAGATAATAATCCTTGAATCTGAGATGAACATTTTAAAACAGTCTTTCTATCCCTAGTTAAAATTGAATTGAATTAAATTATGCCCTTGTGTCGGATTGTCTCTAAGTGACAATTAAAAACTTGCTGTGTGAAGTAAATATTGATGGCTTATGATTACTTTAATTGTTTTTTTCCATCTGTAGTCTCTGTTGATTAACAAGGTGATTTCTGTTTGCTGTACCAGTAATTACACAATCTGCTGTAATGAGTCATTCCCAAACAGCACTGAAATCCAATTTGTATTCTTGGGACATTACCCTAAGAGCATGTGAATTTTGCCAAGTTTCTGTTCAGAAAAGCACACAGGAGCAGAATGACAAAAATACAGGCAAGGTAAATTAAAGATGTCTTGTCACTTGGAGCAGCATCTTAAGAGACAACTTATTAATGTTCTCTGTGAGTTGTCAGAAGTCCATGGGTACAACAGGGTATTATAACTTCAGAGTTCAGTTTTTGACTAGTTTTTTCCCAGTTCCTCAAAGCAAATGCACATGTGAGATTTTTGAAGTTGTCTCAGTGCACATTCTTCTGAGCCTCTCTGATGGCATAAGCCTCCCAGATAATTAATAGGAGTGAGATTCCCTCTCCAGAAGCCAGGGAGCCTGGTTTTGAAGAGAAAAAAAAAAGAAAAAGAAAGAAAGAAGGAAAGAGAAAAAATGTTCTTTTAGTACTTATTGGCTAATTCAGGATAAGTGAAAAGAAAAAGATCTACATGATGAGATAAGTAGTTTTAATGTGTGTTAGCAGGTCAGCCGAGGCTGTAAATCTCCCTTCTGCCACCCCACGCTTTATCTCAACACAACACATGAGAAAACATCCAAATGTCTGGTCTTATCTTGGTTTGCACCTCATGTTCGTTACCACATGGATGCTAAAAGGGGAGAGCTCAGGCTTTGCCAAGAGGAAGCACAAGCTGAGTTTCAGACAAGGCACAGCAGGACAAAACATGCTGCACCTGCAAGAAAAGGGGTGGAAAATGTAGGTGAGGAGAAAAGTCCACAGTAAGCCTTGTTCGCTATCTGCCTACACCTTGCAAAGTGGTTGGGAGATGAGTAATTACTGCAATTGCTGAAGAATTTCAATTACTGAAGCAGATTTTCAACTTTCAAAAGTGCTGTAAAAAACCCATCTCCACTCAGATTTCGCTGAGCTAGATTTACCAAACATTTTTATTTCTCAAAGTTATTTAAAGATGGAGCACTTTTCAATGTTCAGTTTCGCTTTCTTTTAGAAGACAATGCTTAAAATGAAAATAATGAATACAGTCCTGGAGTTCTTGCATGCAGATTGCTTGGTCCTTTCCGTCACTGGGAGTGGAGCCGCCAAGTTCCGTGTACAGGGATGTTGTCCCTCGCATGGAAGAGCTGAGCTGGGAGAGACACACTGGCTGTATTTAACAGTCCGGAGCCCCACAAACTCTCCAGGGACAGAGGAGGATGGGTGATTGTCCCACAGTTCCTCTCCCTGATGACCAGCACCTTCGAAACCCCGACCTGCAGACCAAAAAACATCTTCTGCTATCCTTGTGGATCCGTCCAGGATGCCCAGGAGCAGCTCAAGGGACTGGTTTCAGGAGGAGGGAAAAGGAAGAAGTGAAGAGAGAGAAGCAGCCTGCAGAGGGGCAGAGATTCTTTATTAGTGAGGGAGAGATCAAAGGAATTGGAATGAAACTTGAAAGCTGTGCCTTGTTGGTGCAGAGACTTTGTGCAGATCTCCTACCCTGGTATGGCTGACTTTGGGATGTTTTGTGCTAGGGGCAAATGAAGTTTCCTACTTTTGGTATGTACTCGTACCATTATCCTTCCTGGCAAAAGTCAGGGATCCTACAATTCTTCAGAGTCGCTCTGCATTCTGGCATATTCAATATAATATGGACATGTTCAATACAATACAATTCAGGATCAATCAGGTGCAAGAACCCAACTAAAGTGAGGTGATTTTCAAGCTAAGACTGTGATGTTTCCCAGAACAATTTGGTATTTTTTCATATTGATTTGGAACATCTGATTAAATAAATGCTTAGGCAAACAAGCAAATCCAGAACAGCACCTTGAGGAGGCAACACAAACAGATTTTTCTGTTTTGTTTTCTTGCTTGTTTGGTTTGGTTCAGTTTGGGGTTTTTTTGGAGGTGGGGGGTTGGTTTTCTTTGGGTTTTGGTTTGGTTTGGGGCTTCTGTTTGTTTTTGTTGAGGTTTTTTGTTTGCTTTTGTTGTTGTTTTCATTATGTCATATCTAAGTAGGGTCGATCCTAATCCTGCCCAGAAAGAAACTTGCCTTTAGCTCAGCACCTCAACTCCCACCAGCTGGGATGGAAATGCAGCAGAGCCAGTGGGGCTGAGCCCCGGGGAAATGTTCTGTCCGTAATCACTGTGTGCACCCCTGGCATGGTAACACTGTCTTCACATAATAAACAGTAATCAAGTCCACTCCTGACTACAGCATTCAGCATCAGGATGGTTCCGTGAGATGAAACATGAGGTGGCTTTGGAGATCTTTTTAAGGGGACAATGTCTTTCCTCTCCAGCTGCCCTAAATCCAGGCTGTCTCCACACAGCATCTGGGTGAGAAGCAGAACGCCGTTGATGATGAAGAAGTTATTTTGCTCTAAATCATGACAGAAACACCAGACTTTTGAAGGCATCTGCACCTGCACAGCCACTGTGGAGGGAGCCTTTGGGACTTGGCCAAGCTTTGTCTGATCAAGTTACATCATGGGATCCCCAAAATTCACAGGAATCACTAGCAGGCTGCCCAAGGAAGTGGTCACTGCCTGACAGAGTTTAAACAACACTCTCAGGCACAAGATGTGACTTCTGAGGTGTTCTGTGCAGGGCCAGGAGTTGGACTGCATGACCTTTGTGCGTCCCTTCCAACTCAGCAGATTCTGTGACTCTGTGATCCCTACCCAGTGCTAATAAACAGGATGTCAAGGTGTGGCAGAGGTGCCTGTTTGAAGTAAAAAGGTGAATTGAGACAAGCTGAAAATCCATTTGTAAATGGTGAGGGGGAGAAAACTGCAGATCAGTAAGTCAGTTTGCTGCCTCGCTGGATGAAAGCTCACAAGTGACTCGCCCTCGGAAATTAGCTGAGGTTTAATTCTTGATTCTCAGCCATCTGCCCTGGGAATTGACTGGAGCTGTTAGAAAAGCCTGAGCAGGTGTAGGGGAGGTGACAGATTAAGAGAACAGCAAGACGTAGAGAGGTTCTTCTGGAAACTGCCAGGAAGCAATTAGGATGCAGAATGATTTATTTAAAAAGCATTTAACCAACAAGAGTGACACATGCTGTTTGCAACAAGGCTGCCCCCTGAAAAGGAAACATTGCCTTGAAAAGCTTGGACATGAGGACCAGGAGACAAGCTGAGAACATGGAATATTAACAGAGTTTTAAAGCCTGAGTAGTAGATGGAGAAAAAAAAATTTTAAAAAAAAAAGAGGAGGAAAAGTCCTGGAGAAACCAAAACCAAAAAAAGAGCGGATGAAGTAAATGAGTTTTTAAACCTGAGTAATAAGAAGTAGCACCAGGCTTTCCAGGAGATAATTTTTGTTTATAATTAATCTAGGCACTTGTGTAGCCCATCATGTTATAATACATGAGAGCACTTCACGAGCAGTAATGAACTGCTGCAGTGAGGGAAGCCCTTTGATAGCTCATTTCCAGACATGTTTTCACCTCCAGGGCATGGACCAACCCCAGAGCAGCCTTAAGGAGTTTGTAGTCTTTACCTGAACATGAGGGTTTTGATTTAAGGAAACAAGGAGCAGAGATGGGAATTTAGGTCACCTTAGTGTCTCTGTAGTGTCCTATTTTTAAGACTTTCCTTTAACTTTATGCCTTTCTTTCATAACGTGTAATTTCTGGATTGGCAGGTGCAATCAGAGAGTTTGGCATCTGTATGGCAGAAAATGCAGTGTCAGAATGAAAGGACAAAGGGATATTTTAAAAAAGTAAAATGACAATAAAAGTCTTCTCGGAAAGGGTGGATGCTGAAAGGGATACCAAACTCATTGCAAGCTTCCTTTTCCAAGCTGTATTTCAGAGTGCCAAAAGAAGTTCCATGTATTTCAATTTATTTGCAAAGTCCCATTTCCCTGTAGTTTTTCCGGCTTGCATTTGGGGTAAAGACTGAATTTTGTTCTTTTTCAAATCAAGGGGAGAAACTTTTATCTTCAGGCCTGGCTCTAAAAGACACTGGACAGTGAAGAGGTCTTTGAGTGATCCTATCTTTTGCAGCAAAAGACAGGAGAATCCAGGCTGGATTGAAAAGAGGCACCCAAAGCAATCCAAGCACTCTTTCTTCTATTTTTATTTTTTCTTTAAAGGCACAATTAGAGAGGGAGAGACAGGTGTTTCTGGGGCACACAAAAAGCTATTTGAAAGCACCAGGGGCCTGCATTAGCTGGAACTGCTTATTTAAATAAGTGGCCAGAGCTTTCAGCTCGGCTGCTGTGCTTCCATTCAGATGTCTTTTTTTTTTCCCCCGCTGTTCCCTCCCCTCTAATTTGAACAAGCAGGTTAATTTGATGAAATCCCTGGCTGCATGAAGCATATGCTGTTGCCCATACCAGGAAGGAGGTCTCCCCTTCTCCCTGAGACGGACACGCGCAGGGCATCGCTCTCAGATGTGTGCTGCAGCAGGCATTTAGTGGAGATTCTGCTTGGGTTTAGGATTTGTATGATTATCCAAGGAGGATTTTTGCCATTGCTGAGGCAGAATTCCTTGTTTTCAGGGCTCTGCTATTAATTCATCTCAGTGGTGGTCAGGAGTTAATTAAAACATGCAGTCTGTGCTGGGTAGTGCCTGCCTTGGAATGGTGCTGCTCAGCTCTGTCTGCTTCCAGCTCAGTCCAGTAGATGCTGCCAGGTTATCTAAAACCGTGTGCTTTTAGGCTGGTGGGAAAGAGTGAAGAAAAGAGAGGAGCAGCCTTTATTCCAGCTCAAACAATTTATTCCAGTTTCTCCTTGCTATAGGAATCTCCAGCAGCCCTGGGTGAAACACTGCTCGCAAACTCTGTGCCCTTGACTGCCTGTAACCCCCATGGACTGGGAGTCTGTGGAGGCTGCTAATATGATATTAAAATGTGTTCCTGTAGGGAGGAACCCACTGCTGTTCTAAATGCAATCAGACCTTGGGAAAAAACATCCATGGTCTTCTGATTAAAGGCCTTTTTCCCCCTGTGTGCTGCATTATCGCACTCCCTACTTTATAGATGTTTTTCTGCCACCTTAGTCTGTTCTGGTGGCTTTACTGGGTTTACACTGGTTTACAACACTGCTTAAGCCACTGTCAGATAATGAAGACACATAAAATTATTTTAGAATTAATCTCTATGTGTTGTTCATGGTGAATAATTTAAATAGTCAGACAGTGCTGCACATCTGTAACTGGTGAATGACTGTGAGACCAGCGTGAGCACACTGGGAATTTAACACCACTCTTGTGCCACCTGGACACATACACAAGTCATATTTCTTACCTTAAGAATGTCAGAAATTCTGAAAAATAGTTATGAAATTATGACAAGAAATTGGAAATTACTGAAAAACAGTTCTGATTCCTGGACAAGACTTTGGATTGGATTGTCAAAATTATTAAGAGGTCAGAAATTACTGTCATTAGAGTTATATTATGTGTGTATTTATAGAATTTATATAGTTATCAGTGAGGCTAACCTTTCATCAGAGATCCTTCCCTGTGTTATAGCACTCTAAATTCACTGATTCTTCTTGATTTTTTCCTGGAAACACATATGAATGTATACAGTGGGACACTCCAGACCCAAGCTAAGGCCACCAAAGCACATAGATGCCAGGAAACTGGCTTTCAAAACAGCAGCCACAGACTTGTTAACCCCCATGGCTGGTATTTCTAGCGCCCAGTGCACCAGAGTTAAAAATTCTCATTTTCCCCTTGATCATGAGACTGAAAATGGCAACCATGAAAGCTGTGGGGTTCATTTGTCTCTCCCTTTGCCCAGCTCTAGCCATCTGTCATGCAAATTATTGTAAAATCTATACAGATTAACTTGTATATAGATACTTGTGGGAATATAGAAATAATGTGGGAATATAAAAATATGTGGGAATATAGAAATGTGTGGGAATATAGAAATACAGGTCTATATTTATACACACAGTATACTTATAGATACATAGATAAAACTATCTCTGGGCAAATAAAGTGAGGAACAGGGGCAAAAATCTTCTCTAAATGCCGGGATCAGAGAGAGCTCCACACTCTCTGCCTGTCTATGATAGCAAGATGAATTGTTTAGGTAGGATCTACAAGGCTTTGCCAGGAGCCTGCGTTTGCTGGGAAACTACCATTGAGCTGGGCAGTAAATGCTGACTCTTTTAGGGTTTCCACTCTTTTGGGCTGGAAAAGGTTTGGGGAAGTGTCTGACAGCACTGAGGCTGTGCTGAGATGATCCAGGGAATGCAAAAGGGAAGAGTTGCCATGTGATTGACATCCTAGGCCATGAGATTAGTGAGATGTGTGTCACAGGCTGAAGTCTGTGGAGGCAGGATTGCACACGCTGATTTATGAGGACCTCTCTCCCCCTTAGAGACCCTCGTTGCTGGCCAGGATGTGCACTGGACTTCAGGTTAGATAGAAAATTCCAGTGACAACGTTGTTCTGGGGACTTCAGGGGCACCAAATGAGCAGCAAGTCAAGGGGATAAGGAACAGTCTAGACCTAACTATTCCTTGATTAAGTTAAATGGAAAGCTGTGAAATCTTCTTAGTAAGATCTAGCAAGTTCTGGAAAGACCTTCAAGGGAAATGCTGGAAGCAGAGCAAATGGGAGCTGTGATAAATCTGCTTGGCTCAGAAGAAGTGCACAGGAGGATGAGGGATTCCACACCTTACCTGTAACCTGTCGTGTAAAAGGTGAAGTTGAGGTGAAAGCTCAAGGTCAACAGCAAATTGGGTGTTTTATGGGAAATGGTTCCAAGCAATAGTGACTCCTTAGGATTCACCTGCTCTCCACCATGTTAAAGTGCTGCCTGGACTTTAGGGGTAGGTTTTTCATGAAAAATCTACAAAACTATTTGCAAACAGGTACTGAAAAGATTAGAAATATGTGTATGACTTGTTCTGAATCTGGAGGTTACATTGACCCTAGAGGTGTTTTCTGGGTGCCAGCACATTTTTGATTCTCAGCAGAGCACAAAGCAGAACTTTAGAGCAGCTCTGGGCTGCATAGCCTTGCAACAATAAGAAAAAATAGTAGAAATAGCTGACTTCACCTTTTGTTGTGATTATGTGGAGCAGTCAGCACCAATTTTGAAAACTGCTTGATTTTTTTCCTAAAAATAACCTTCCGGGTCACTTTTAATCAAGTCCAAATGGCCAAGTCCCTGCGTTAGTAATTCTCCTATAAATAAAATTTGACAGGGATACCTTCAAAACCAACATCCAAGCATTTAAACAAGTTGTCTCAAACTCTGCTCTGACTCCAGCCTTGTAAATCACTGCCAAATATCACACAGTTTCATGACTTAATCCTCTGCAGAGATATCTAATGCTGTGTAAATCTGTGTCAGGAGGGCAACACCACCTGTGATGTGTTTCAGGGTGACATTTGTGGCACTCAAAAGAAAATGGGAACCCACTCAGATCCAAAATCTGGTCTTGTAGGATTTGAACCACAAACCTTCTGCCTTGGGAGAAAGGGCAGTTATAGGACACAAATCCAGGATGAGGGAGGAATCATGCAGGTGCACCAACCAAAGCAGTTTGAAGGCCTTGATAAGATGTGACTTTCAGTCGTCACGGGTGAAACTAGCAAAGAAGGACCTTGGGTACCCTGTATTTGATTAATTTTCATTTAAATATCTACGTTCATTTTACGGATCAATTTTACAAATTAGTGAGCTTCCCTTGTTGTGTGAGTATGGGGATCTTGGTTTCTATCTCTGAGCATACAATCATTGAGCTGTTTTTCTTATACCTTCAGCCTTTCTGCATAGGAACCTCCAAGCCTTTGTGAGGTTAAGGTTGTTTTCTGCACTAAACTTTCCACCAAAGACAGAAATATGTGCCACAGTGTTATTTCTATCATGATTTCTCCGTAATGCCAGTTATTTTACAGTTTTAAGATGACTTAATTGAATGGCTTTAGTATATAACTATGGTGCACATTTGTTTACTGCTGTTAGACAAATCCTCGGCCCTTTCTCATTATTTAGGCAACATTAAATTAGTGGAAAGAGTGAATAAAAGGAGGAGGATTTGAGCTCTATGTTAATGCAGCTTCAGAGTACAGTATGTAAACCAGGCTGGGGAGAAACAGGGAAGGCAGAAAATGGGTGCATTGGTGAGCTGAAGATGGTTTTTAAGTTAAACCCAGATTTTCATCTTCAGCTGTGAGCATTGGGTGAGCAGGATTTGGGTGAAAGGAGCACGTCAAACCTATGGCACTGCTGACTCTAAAATGACTTAGGCGTCATGCTCAGGTCACAGGTTCATATCTGCTTTCCTAGAGATGGAAGCAAAGGCTTTGCTGGCGGTTTTTACCTCCCCAGTGTCTACAGGGCCTAAGACATCAGACCTTGAACCCAGTCTGCCTGTCGACTGTGATGTTCTTACAGGGCATTCACTACTAAAAGGCAGAAGTGTTTATCAAGCCCTTCCTCCCTCCCCAGCTGCTGGGTCTGTACACAGGAGGTGAGTCTGTGTCACACCTTGTTAAGGAGTGACATGTTACAGGGTGACAGCCAGCCTCTGTGCCACTTAGTCATCTGCTGAGGTGGGCTGACTTATCCTGTCAGAAACCCCAGCTCAGGCTTGGTTTCTCTGAGACCTCCTGCCCTTAGTCACCCACATGCCACAGTAAAGCCATCAGCAGGTAAATAATTTAACAAATTGAGCAACTTTTTACAAAGGTGCCTAGCTGTGCAGACAGCACTGGTATGTAAATAAATGCATATTCAGGAGAAAGGCTGCTCCAGAGGGAACACTGCCTTGGGACTTAGGGCAGGCTGGTCTTACCCTGATTTATCCCAGACCTCATGAATGGTGCTGGGTTGGTCAGCCAGCAACAGACTTCAGAGTAAAAATCATCCCATCCCAAAATTAAAAGGAAGGTTTTCCTCCAGATCTGTCAGTGTTCATGGGGATGCTGGAGTTTCCTTACACTAAGCACCTATTTTTTATAGTGTAGAGGAGTCTCTGCTTTTAGGCTTAGCTGCTATCTTGAAAATGGCAACAGCACCTACTCCTCACAGATGAGCTTTGCACACTCCCATTGGTGACAGTGAGATATCCAATACTGTGATAACTGGGGCTGTGAAAATGGTAAGTAAGAAGAAAACAAATTAAAAAGGAAGAAAAGAAACTGTGATAAGCGATATACACGGATCTCTCCTTCTAAGAAAATGGTATTTCATAGTATGTGGTAATTAATTCTGGTTGGGTTTTTTTTGTTGTTTTCAGGTTTTTTAATACATGCAGACTGGCATGATACCTACGGTGTTGGAGAGCTGTTTGTTTTCACTCCTTGCTCAGTAAGATTTCAGGCTGTGAACACTGATTTGAGCACGCAAAACCCTATTGCTCCATGTGTTCATACTCTCCACTGCCACTCAGTTAATCCAGAATCCAGTCCTGTGCCTGATACCACCCACATTTCCGACCAGCTGGGGCACTACGAAAGCTCTGAGAACATGAAGAGCATGGGAACCCCTCCATGCTGCTTCCAGATTCAGGAAATTTATTTCAAAGAAATAGTCTTTGAAAGGTATGAACCTCAACACTGAGCACCTGTCGAATTTCCATCTCCTTTAGAGACTGTGCAGAAACCAGAAAAAGTGAGTAAGAGCAGACTAGAAGAGCCACACATATCATTCTTTTACGGTCTGTGGTACAGTCATGTCTGCCAGCAAGCAGAAGGCTTGTTTCCAATCACTTAGTTAAAGACTAGTGATTAAATGTAAATACTAAAATCCTTTATCTCTGCTGGAAAGGGTTAGACGTGCTTTCTTCCAAAAAACTCTAAATTATAACACTTACCTGACTCATATTTTGGGTACTGGAAGATACGCACACCTTGGAGAGTGCACAGAAAACAGCATAGAGTGGTGGGTCTGTAATGGTGATCTCCTTTCTCACCCACTTTGTGAAGGATCATCCTTTCTTCTGTGTGGATCCGATGTAATGGCTCTCATTTAAGACTTTCTTCCCCACTGTTCCACTAACCAGCTGTTTCTTTCCAGGGAGGAAAGTCAGAAGAGAAGAAAAATGGCAGGACTGTTCTAACAGAGTGACTTTTTGCTTTGTGTCTCCATCCAGGTCTCTTTAATCAGCCTCGTTGCCAACACTCTTGGATATTCTGAGATGGGTCCCATCAAATCCCTCAGGACCCTCCGGGCCCTGCGGCCACTGAGAGCATTGTCACGGTTTGAAGGGATGAGGGTAAGAGGACACAGAGCATCCACCAAAGTTCAACTGTGTGGATCAAGATGTAACAGGGAACTGTTTCACGTGGTTTTGTCTTCATTTTGTCAGCCGAAGGAAATGAATGATAGTGCTGTACCAAAGCAACAAAGAAATCCCTCCTTGGTCTTGATTTCAGTTGTATCATTACATCTTTATCCTTGGGTGGATTTAATGATAAACTAATCCTGCTGCCTAACTTGTCATACTACGCCTTAAAAAACAGCTTTTTGGATGAGGAAGCATCTGGCTATCAATTACCTCTCCATTATAACGTGTATCAGGGGAACAACCAAGCTAAAGTTTGCTCCCTGTTTTTGACATGCATTAAAATGAGACTGACTAGAAAGTTCTTAAAGATATTTTCACTAATAATTAAAGCAAAAATTAGAAATGCTAAAGATAGGGAAAGCAGTGAATGAATGATTTTTTTTTCCTTTGAACAGATTGCAGTTTTAATGAGGAATGTCAGGATTCACATTAAAACCGTATAGCTTGTGCTTGTTGCTCCATCTTGTGCATCCATCTCTTTCTTTTCTGCATTCCTTTGCCACCGTGGCTGTATTCCCACAGCATACCTGTTTATTTTTTAAACCTACCTGCTAACATGAATCAATTATTGTTTAGATAAGCACTTTATTTAATGCCTCACACCATGCATGACTTGCAGGTGGTGACAGCTGCGTTTTGTATGAGCTGAGGTTACTGCTAGCCTTGCAGATTGCATAGCAAGGTAAAGCAAACCTGTGACGAAATTCTGTGTCAAATTATACTGATGATCCCAAATCTCTCTGCTAGGCCAAGGAAAATGCTACATATTTCACAGTGTTGCATATTCGGGGTAAAGCTTTCCTGTTGACAAAATTTTGGTCTGAATCATCAGTGATTAAATGTGTATTTCATGCACTGAGCTCCCAGCAATGAACTGTTCTCATTGCAATGCTCTTACAGCAAGAGACTGAAGGCTGGAGAACCTAACAATTGAGATGAGCCAGGTAATATGGTGATATAGCAACTTAGGAAAATCCCATATCCATTCTTTTCCTCTTCTGTGGATGACCAGATTTGGCAATATAACTCTTTGTTCCAAAGATTTTTTGATTAGCTAAATCATATTGGTTTTTTGTGGATAGAGATGAGGCAAGTATTGTTGCAGACCACCTCTGTGTTAGTACTAAGACAGAAAGATTCAAAAGGCTCTGTTCATCCAGGCACCCAAACCTGAACTGTTTTGTTCACCACAATCTTTCCAGCAGTCAGGCAATATTTTAAAGGTAATTGAATAAAAAAAAAAATGCAAAGTGCAAAGACACAAAGTGAGTTTGCACTACTGACAATAATTAAAGCTCTCACTCCTGTCGTCTGATGACCTCACTCCAAGTCTTTATTAAACATTCACGAATGGATCTATTTCAGCATTCGGTATTAGCAAAAGCAGTAATTTAGCTACCAGAGTGATTTGTGCAGGGATTCTCTCAAATCAGTTTAGATCTGGCTTATGAAGGCTTAGTTTTTACTGGTGGATTTACAAGCCCAAGTGAAACTTAACGTGTTCTAACTAACGATTGTTTACTCATGATTTCACATCAGTTTAACTAAATTGGATTCAGACCTGAATAGCAGTGGGGAGCTGAGCCAAAAACATCAGAAGAGCATTAGTAGAATAGGGAAAAAATAACATGAAAAACTCCTCATTTCTCTCTGAGAATAGCAAGAGGCTGGCTTGGTGAAGATCTTAACATGGATCAGCCCAGCAAATTTCCTCCCAGCATGCTCATTCTTACAGGCCCCCAGTCCCTGAGTCCATATCCCCTTTTCTTTCCAGTACCATTGCTGCAGCTGAAATATATTTAGTCATTCTGAGCTATCAGAGGTGGTGAATTAGCTTGTAAACCATGATAAAGTATAATTGAGAATACGTGCCACTGGAAAAGCAAATCATTTTAGTTTTAGTTTGTCTAACCACACTTAACAAGACTAGGGACAGTTAGACCTTTCATTATTAGGAGTTCATATGCTCCAAAATGCACAGGAAAATTGCCAGCACAGCGATGGATTAAATAATGATAATGTTGAGAAGCAAACACTGACAGTGAGAAAATAATAATAGTTTGCTCTGTTATAATGCCTTTTTCTCGAATAACTGAAACATCTCTGCAGGGCTAGAACAGGAGCAAGAAAGTTCTCATTTACTGCAGTAAGAGACTTATTTCATCAATGTTGTGCCTAAATTTTGGAAGCAATTTTCCCTGAGACAAAGGCACAGAGTAGCACTTGGGTGGCCAAGAGAACCTGTTGCTATCGGACCACAGTCCTCTCCCTGTCTTCAAACAGTCTGGGACCTGTGCAAATTTGACACAAGTCTCAGCAGCTCCCATGCCATGAGAAGTCTGCAAAATAAGGATGAGCTGATGCCATCCTGCCCCTCAATCCCCCAAAAAAGACCACATAAAGACCAGGATCCCACCTGGCAGTTACTGTAGACCCAGAGACTTTCCATGCATGAGCCCAGAATAAAGTTACTTAGATCTGCCTGTCCCAAATAATAACATCTCTCATGTCTCCTCATTTGTTGTCCATCAAGGAAGTATTTCAGAGGTGGCACTTCCCTGCAAGGGAGGTTATTGCAGTATTTCAGAAGGATGAGGGGGATGATGACATTTAATGTGAAAATGATACTGGGCTAAGTCATGGTGAGACTGCTACAAGATATATGCAGGAAAGAAACAGCATAATTAATGCTAGTTAGCCTGATTTCATGGGAATAGTTCTTCTAAAACTGATATGGGCCTTTGATTTGATTACAAATTATGCTGATGACGGTAACTGTGCTGATACAGAATCCTTGGATTTCAGAGAGGAATCTGATACCACAGGACATTGTGATGGAAACATGAGCTTTGTACCAAGACAAGTAAACACGTTTTAAAAGGGTTGATGGATCTCAAAAAGTAATTGTAAACAGTGACCACACTGTAAATTTGGTGATGAGTGTCTCAGGGTGAGGGATTGTTCAGAATGAGAACTATCTTTAATCTGTACTTTAACAGCATCTGGAAGAAAACATAAAATCTTTGCTGACAACACTCAAAATGAGCGTAAGTGAAAGTACAGATAAGGGAATTGTGCTGGCTGATCTGGATCACAGTGAAAAATAGATCTATTGTACGACACACATTTTAATAAAACCACATACATCAGCTACCTCGGGAGGAGGAATGTAGGTCACTCTGGGGGGTGTTTCTTGGAAAACAGCAGCTGAGAAGGATGTAGGGATCAGGATGAGTGTTCAACAGGACACAAGCTTTTGGGCAGGTCTGACAAAGGAGGTGACTGAGAGAATCCTTGAATATGCAGGGAAATAACCCAGCAAGCAAAGGGAGAGTGAAGTGCTTCAGCACTGGAATTCCATGAAAGTGCTGGAAAGAGGGTGTTAAAAATGGGAAAATCTCTGCAGGGAGCTAGGAGTGTGATTAAAAATCTGAAAGAACCACGATAACTACAAAGAAGCTCTGATTTTTTAATTACCCGGAGCAATGTGCAGTGGTAACTCACCCCCAGTGAAGATGGGAATGATAGGAGAAGACATCTAACAGCAGAGGCCTGGAGTTCAACAAATTCCACCTCAAAATGCAGCATCTGTTTCCAACACTGAGGACAAAGGGCACCAGGAACAGATTATCTAATAATACATTTTCCCCTCCGTTATTTGACATCATGACACTGTAAATTAGATGTCTTTGCAAAAGCTGTGCCTGAGCTTCACTGGGAGTTATAGTCTGGGTCTGAAATCACTGCGAGGAGTCTGATGGGCTCTCTCAGAGCAAAGGGAGGATTAACTCATCATGCAAGTCTATTTCTGGATTAAAAATCTGAATCAGCTTTGGCTGAGGAGGTTGTGAGATCAAGAGAGCTGGGCACCAAACACAGCTTGCAGGTTGCACCAGTCTGGGTTAAAGCAGAGGATGGCTCAGTTTCTAGGCTGTCCCTAAAGAAGTCACTTGGAAGGTGGTTTCACCTGTAAAGGTATTGATGGAAACCAACAGGTGTGAAACCTTTTTTGATACGGGGGTATATATGCTGCTATTCCTATGTGCAGCAGAGATTCATCCCTTTCCATGGGAAGGTTTGCTGCTGAACTTTTAACACGAATTTATGATAATAACCTGCCTTTATGTATCCACGTTTTCCTCTCACTTGCCTCAGTGCAAAACAAGAATGCTTCCACCAGAAAAAATGGTATCACACTGGTGTAAGAGCAGAAGCAGGGAGGGAAGAATGAACCCCCCTGTTAATAATTCATTCAGGGAGGTGTTGCAGGATTTGCTCCAGCCTCATGTCGTGTTTTGTTATCTACAGGCCATTGAATATAACTCGGCAGAAGGAAAAAAGCAGGATGTGGGCATGGCCATCAGTTGTGCTGCTGAAACCTGGATGTCTGTGTCCTGTCACTGGGAGCTGGGTTCAGCAGCACATGTAACACAAGCGCAGTGATTTTGTGCTGGCATGGGTTAAAACTGAACAAAAATATTGTTGTGCGGAGAAGCCAACGAAAACTACTTTGCAAGAGCCAAGGCTATATCCAAACAAGCCCTTGATTTGGAAATTATTTGGCATTTTGGTTAACACCGTAAATTTGGTCTAAAAACGATGAGGTTAGAAATTGATTGACATCCAAAAATGAAAGATAAAATTAGCAAACAAAAAAAAAAACCCAAGAAAAGTCATCAGGAATGGGCCTATACAGAAAAACAAAACAAAACAATTGGTCAAACAGCTTTTCCTGTGTGAAAATCAGCTGCATTCATAAATGCACAAAATATAACTCTGAGTTTTGGAAGATCTACATAATTTTGTATTGTGTACTGTAGAGGAAGCTGCTGCTATACATGCGTGAAAACCATTTCACTCCTCCGGGTATTTTTCTTCCGCAGCAATGCAAAAATGATGGAGAAGTGAATGTTACATTATTAGCTTGTCAGAAAATTGGACACTAACACAAGAGAAAAGAAGAGCTGACATTTTCCGTAATCAAATTCACCAACTGAATAAAGTTTAATTTTTATGGATCCATATCACCTTGTCTCAGTTTCAGAAATGTAGATGGAGAAGAAGAACTGAGTGGCCACCTATCAGATTTTGATCTCCAAAGCATGAGGCAGGGATGGAGACAAATTCATGTTGTGGGGTTGGTGTCTGCAGCAGTGCTGGGAGGCAGCATTGCCTGGACCATGCAAAGGCAGCATCTCCAAAGGCTGTGAACATGGAGAAACCTGGCTGGCACAGGAAGGGGGAAACTACATTTTGTGATATTCCCCCAGAAAATGTCTTGCACGGTGTGACTCTTGGGGTGTCCTGTGCAGGACTGGGAGCTGGACTCAATCATTCTTGTGGGACCCTTCCAGCTCAGGATATTCTGTGATTCGCTGTTTCTTTAGTGTAAGATTTGGCATGCAGAGATGCCTTAACCACGTTAAACCACAACGGTGCTCAAAACAGTAAACACTGTGCACCTTGCCTGGTTGATGTAGTGGTATTACAGCTGCATTCAAACCTGGCAGCTGCAGAGGGTCTTTCGATGGCCTGACCTTTGTTTTTTTTTTGTTTGGCTTCAGAATGGTGTCCATTTCCAGTGCCATCGTTGGCACACCTTAAAAGCTCCTTCTGCTTTTTGTTTTAATGTATGATTTTATGCAGGAGTTTACAGCCCTGCCTGGGTTAATGTGTAGGAATTTTACAGCATGGCAGAGGAAAAAAATAACGATTTTTTTTTTGTTAAATTATAATGATTTCACTGTTTTAATCATGCATACTGATCAGATAGGGGAAGCTGGCTCAGTACAGCATGTCTCAATCTGTTATTATTTAATTAAGCAAAATTTATCACAGCTATAGTTCACAACCCACTGGCTACAGAGGCCTGAGTGGAGTCAAAGATTTCAGAAATCTTTTTTTCTCTGTTTTGAGTCACTGTAGTGCACCCCAGCCTTTTCCAATTAACCACATTATTATGATAGTTTTACTGAAGTGTACTATCCAGAAAGATTTGAGCAGTCAAGATGACTTCTGAATTCAGAGAGTCCTCTTGAAAAAAACATCGTCCCTTGCATGGGATGCCAACAGATTCGTTCTTTGACTACCAAAGGGAAAAAACAGTCATGTGTGAGGCCTTTGGAGGTGGTCTGGCTCCTGAGGCAGTGTCAGTGCTTATCCACCTGTCACCATGTGAGGGCTCAGACTCATTAATCAAGGGTGCACAACAGCTTGTTAACGAAGTGTCCGTACAAGTGCTGACATTAATTCTGTTTTCCCTTTCCTGTTTCCCCCAAGGTGGTGGTCAATGCCCTTGTGGGAGCCATCCCTTCCATCATGAATGTTCTACTTGTCTGCCTCATCTTCTGGCTCATCTTTAGCATCATGGGAGTGAACCTCTTTGCTGGGAAGTTTGGGAAGTGCATTAATAAGACAGAAGGAGACATGCCTTTGGACTCTAAAATTATTAACAACATGAGTGACTGTATACTTTACAACGTGTCGGGCACGTTTTACTGGACAAAAGTCAAAGTTAACTTCGATAATGTTGGTGCTGGGTACCTGGCTCTGCTACAAGTGGTAAGTGTGACCACCAGAAACTAATGGGCAAATGTTGCTTGTTCTCATTGAAACCCTCTGTTTAAAAGCTCAGGTTAACCTCTGGGCTTTTCTGGGTTTTTCAGCGTTACCCATCAGGACAATGCCTTTCCTCAAGTGTAAATAAATAATATTTTGCATATGAACTTGGCCTAGAGACATTATGGCAGTTTCTGGGTTTAATTTGAGTTCCTGCTGCATCACTCGTACAGTTCTCTGGGAGGTTATTGGGCTACTGAGGTGAATTAAAGAACATTTTGTCAATATCATAATCCAGAGAAAAGTTCAGTTCCAGGAAAGAAAGCTATGGTCCAGGAAGGACTGTTCATGCAGACAGAATGCACTGGCCTTCCTGAACAGCCTGGGATTTCACCATATCCTGCTGTTTCCCAGCTGAAGTTACCACATAAAAGTGTAGTCTTAATTTATGGCCCTCTGCTCACTTTCCATTTTTGAGAAGGACACTGGTGCCTCTCATTCTGGTTCCTTACCTTGTATCCACCTGCTAAAATAATGAGTCAGATTGAATCTAACTATGGGTCATGGTGGGGATCAGGTTGCTGACACTGCCCCCAGCCCAGCCTCTCCGGGAAGGTGGCAAGAGCATAGCAGAAAAGAGACTGTTGAGGTTCAAAGATGATGGCAATATTTGAGCTATGAAGGCAGAAGGAAGCCACTTCTACAACCTTTTTCACTATCAAAAGTAAAATATGGATAAATGGGTTGTATGCACTGAGATTCACTGTGTTCTGACACAGGACAACCTAATGGATGGAGCCACAGGAGACTCCGTCTTTTCCAGGCTCTGCTGCTGGACTTCTGGGTGATTTCAGACAAATTGCTTTGTGTTGCAGTTCCAGAGGGCCCTCATGTAAAGTAGTGCTTATGATGCTTATTTCCATTGTTCCTAATTTGCTCTGGAGCCAAATGATGACAGGGGCTGGATGTGCACTTGGAGTTGTGTGTTGCATTTTTTGCATACAGTTGAATAAGCTCCTTGCTGCATCTTTGGACAGGGAGGTTTCTTGAAACACCTGTGATGGCATTCCTTGATTCTGGGATAAAAAATTGTGTGCTGGGAGCTCAATTCATTTGTCACATACAGCATCCACCCTTTGCAATGCAGCAGGGTATTGCCCTGTGCTCCCTCCAAAGGTCCCCACTGATCTGCCAGCACTTCTCCTTCCCGGGAAGCAAGTTTGTTTTTCCCAGATCTGGTTTTCTCTGTTAAAAATGCATGGAACAGCTCCATGAAGCAATTTTCCATTCTTGTAGAAATCCTTATTCTTATGCATGCTTTTCCTGGTGCACAAACACTTGAGTTTGAGATCTTCTGGCCACTGTCCTTGAGTCTTTGCTTTCACACCCTCTGGAGAGCAGAAACATTGGAATGGGCACAACCACTTTTGGTTCTCTCCATGACATAAACTTGCTGAGAGCAAGAGCTTTTATTTGTTGCATCTAATTATGATATTCGGCTCAGCCATGTAGGGTAGATCATTTTGCTTTGAACTTTCTTTAATTAGGTTTTCTTTTCTATATAGTGTTTTCTTTGTCCTTCATTTAAACATTCAATCCAGCCGAGCAAGAATTTCCAGATTTAAAATATTGTGCCTTACCTGAAGTTTCTTAATTCCTGATTACATAACAAATGCCTACTTTTTGGGGGGAGAGAACTCCATCAGAGTAGTAGCTATTCCTTCACCATTTCTTTTATAAGACTCAAGCTCCAGCTTTCTGAAAATTTTAACATTTCATAAGTTGGCATTTCCTAGGGAATATCCCGAAGCAGCCTTTTCTAGTCACTTCTGCTGGGATCAGTGGTGGCCGAAGAAACATAACTGGTTGTAAGGTGGATCTCAGTGCACATTTGAAAGGAACGGGCTAATACTGCTCTTTTTCGGCTGAAAATGGATTTGATGACCCTGCAGGTTTCTTTCAAACCTGTGATCCTTTATTGGGTAGGAGAGAAATAGATTTTCCGGTTGCAAAAGTACAAAAGAAGTGTTATAAACCTAGGCCTGGTCAGGCTGAACAAACTGATTTTAGCAGGAAACAAGCTCAGCCGCTATGGCAGGTGGCAGCTCCTTCTTCACAGAGGAAGAGTGGGAGCCAGATCCCATTAGGGGATTGATTTTGGCTTTAATCTTGCACCTGGATCTTTTATGTCTGCTGGTAGCCACAGGCAATAAAGTGAAAAGGTGACACTCACAGAGAAGGGGCCCAAACCTCTGGATCTCCTTTGCCAGGAGTGTCGATTACAGGTGCCCCTTGCCAGATATTCTCCATAAGGGGTCACATTTCATGAGCCAACCCCCCGTGGGAAATGCAGCGGCTCAGCTGACAGCCCAGCTCTCCTAGAGAGACAGACACCTCTGTGCATCCCTGTGCACAGCAGGGCAAGGAGGAGATAAGCATTTGGGTTACAACCCTTCAGGATCCAAAACATGAGCGTTTAAGTGCGACTTGTCTTTTGACTGCTGACATTTTCAGCTGCCACAGCACAAATCCAAGTGAAGTTACTTTGGAATGCCTGAATGTCTGGAAATCCAAATGGAAATGTGAAAAACAAATCTGCTCGATGTTCTGTCTTCTTCAGCAGCATATCTGAAAGAAATGGAAGTTGCTGCTGTGGAAACTTTAGGACATACGTCTATCCAGAGGCAAGCTTTCTGAAAATGTAATTTAGAACTGCATGAAATTTGCCCCACATATCTTCTGCTCTTTTCCTACCTTGACTGAGATCCTGAAGACACCACTTTGAGTTAATGAGCCTGAGAAAACATTCATGTGAAGTCGTATCAAGCTCCTCCAACTAACAAACAGGCTGTCCCACAACAGGTTACTAAAATGAAGGAGGTAACTAATCCGCTCACTCTACAAGCAAGAGGAATGCCTCATTCATGGGGAGGGAAAGACCTTCATTATCACAACTTTTGACTTGCGGGAAGGATGATTCACTTTCCTGGTGATTTCACACTCCTAAAACCCTAATCTATCAGGAAAAAAGGTCTTGCTACAACCCAGTGCTTCAGTAATACTTTTCCTGTATTCCAAATTTGCCTAAAGTATCACAGCACCTATGTTCTATTAATCTGTATTTGAGCTGATCAAAGAAAGATCTTAAATTTCCAGTAAGAGTTTTGCATTTCCCTTGTTTAATCCCTGCCTTCCACCGTGTGATCACCTCCACATATTTTTTTTGCGCTGTATTTTGAAATTTCAGCCATCTGTTGAAGAATACCCAGGAAATAAGTGGTCTTTCTTGCAGCATCTGGCTTGTTTGGAAAAGTTCTTCTTAGGCAGAATAGACTTAGATTGAATACGTCCAACTTACCATTGAATATGTCCTGTTAACTCTTTGTCACTTTGGGACTCCAGATAAGGAATGGGGAGATAACAGAAGCACTCCTAGACCAGCACAGAGAGCAGGAGCTGCAGAGTTAGAGCAATCAATCCCTCATGCCAGGTTTGATGTCCTGACTGAGCCCATAAATCAGACACAAAATGGTCATAAGGCAGTGGTGTGTGTCTAAAGTTACTGTGTTACACGATCTCTTGCACTTCTGTAAACTGCAATGCCCAATTTTATTGTCACTGGGGATGCAAAATGTGCAAAAAATCTCTGGTTTAGCTTTAAGAAATTTCTCTCATCAACAGTAATGCCTAAAGAAGTAATGTGAAGGCCAGTGTTTCAGCCATCAAAAACAGATGTTTTTGTTGAACAATTGCCTTTTCTAGGAAAAAAAAAAAAGCCAGAAAAAGAAAAAAAAAGAAAAAGAAAAAGAGAAAAAGAGAAAGAGAAAGAGAAAGAGAAAGAGAAAGAGAAAGAGAAAGAGAAAGAGAAAGAGAAAGAGAAAGAGAAAGAGAAAGAGAAAGAGAAAGAGAAAGAGAAAGAGAAAGAGAAAGAGAAAGAGAAAGAGAAAGAGAAAGAGAAAGAGAAAGAGAAAGAGAAAGAGAAAGAGAAAGAGAAAGAGAAAAAGAAAAAGAAAAAGAAAAACCAAACCTCAAAATCTTACAGATTTAAAGACTCACTTTACTTTAAGGCACCATTTGGTTTGAGGGCAGCCAGTGCCACCCCACCTATCCTCCTCCCCACTAATTTGCTGCATTGCAGCTCTAACCACCAGTGAAATAACGAAATGTAATCTCATCCCAGGATGAGTTTATCGGTAGATAATCTCATCACATGACAGTTTCAGTAGAAAATGGTGTTTCTCTGGATAGCTTCCAGGCAGGATAATATCACAAACACTCCCATGAAGATTTTGTCACTTCCTTATCCAGAGTGTAAGTGGTTACTAATTCCAGATAAATAATTTCTTTTCTCAGTGTTATATTTCTTTCATTCTGAGTATCTTTTACCCTCTGCAGTTGAAGTGCGCAGAGAAGCTTTCCAGATGCCCCACGGATTTTTAATTCTCTTGCTTCTGGACAACTGGGGGAAACAAAATCACAGCACTTCATCCTCTTAATATTTTTTTTGTCAGATCACTTCAACATCTTTTATCACTATAAGCCACTGTGCCTTGCAGGAGAGTCTCTTGTGTCTGTGGTACACATTGAGGGGTAAAATAGCTGCTCAAGAGAAAAGATTTCCTCCCAAGTGGGAGAAAAGTATAGGCTAAGATCATATCGTTTTGTGCCACAGGGAAAGGATTTCTTGTTTCATCCCGGCCACCCTTCCTGAACAGCACTTTGAGCTGAAAGCTCTAATGGCACCAGAAAGTCTTTCATCAGATCAGAAAGAAAATGGCAAAAAAAGGAAAATATTAGAATATTTAAGGAGTGTCAGCGTGAGAGGTTCAAATAATTATTTGTTTTAATAAAACTGCTGATCGTTCCTGTAGATACTTTTCGTGTAAAGTGGTTTTTAACACACAGCACCATGGAAGAGATTTTCCAAAGCGTTCTGATTTGGGGCGTTGGGCTAATCTCTTTAAAGCAGTAGATAAGAATAGGTGCAACCTTTCAAACACTATTTTATATATACTTCCATGAGGAATGTCATTGATCTCTTGTACATTTTCCTTTGGCTCAGTAGCATTCAGAAGGAATTGGGAAGGCAGCATTACCTCCAGGACTTAATATAGTAATAGAAAGTTCTAAAACCACTGAGTGTACCCACCTCAGCCCAACTGCCTGGATGTGTCTTGGTAACCTCCGGCCAAATTCCTACTAGCATTATCTGGAATTGCATGCCTACACAACAGGGCAAAATTCAACTTAAGCGTCAGCAGGATGTAAAAAAATATTTGGTACGGGTCTTACATGCATGCCAGCCTAAATCTGATTAAATGAATAAATCTAAAAATGCCTCGTTTTCTGCTCACGCTGACTTAGATTCAGGGTAAGTTTAAACGGGTCAGAAGTCAAATGAGAAACAACCCTAGAGAACCCACATAAAGGCAGTGGGGCTTAGGCCAGAGTCAGACCTAGCGCCAGGTGTGCTTGGCATCAGGCTGTGTCTCATGAGAGGCATATATGGAGATCGAAGAGTTGTGGGTTTGCTGCAGAATAGTAAAAGTCACTTCCATGTGTTTCTCATAGGAGTGCTGTCACTGCCCTTTCTGCATGGAAGGGTCCAGTAAGAGACACTGCCTTCTGTGAAATCTTTCCTTCTTTAAACAAGTATTTTAAAAAAAATAAAACTCTTGACTTCATGAAGCTTAATAAAAAGAAAATCTGAACAGTAAAGCAGATTGAGTTTCCAGGGCCAGGCTCACAGCAGGTGTTGATTGCCTTTTCTTCTTTCAAGTCAGCTGTGATTTATGCAACTCCCTGGGCTTTAATATTGTTGTGATTTGCCCTGGTTTAGAAGAGGCAAGAATCCAGGCTTCAGCAGTATATGGATGGGATCCAGCTAACCTGGTCCAAGGCTTGTGCAGGACAACATTCTTTAATGTTATGTGTAGCCATATCTCTTCATTACTTGAAATTTTTAAGGTCAAAACTTCCAAAGGTTTAATTGTCATGTTTTCTCTCCTTCTTAAAATCTCTTCTGAAACTGTCTCTTTTATCCCTGCAAGTGCAAAAAATCAAAAAAAACATAAATGAGAAAATCCAGGAGAAAACCATTCCGGAATGAATTTAAATATCTGAATGAGCATAAACTCAAGGATACATATTAGATTGCAAGGCAGGCAATGTATTAATTGTGAAGCACATGCTCTACATTGCATTTTGAAATTTCATCAGAGAGGTTGATATCATTTCAGGATGCACTTGTTTAATATGCTTATGTTTTATGTGGGATGTTTTTCAGGCCACATTTAAAGGCTGGATGGATATCATGTATGCAGCAGTGGATTCAAGAGAAGTAAGTCTCTGCAAGGAAATAAATAATTACCTCTTCCATTGCCTTTTGCAACACTGATGATGCTTAACAACAAACACAAGAAAATAAAATACATGCAGGTTGCCAGTCCCTGTCTTACTCTGGCTGGGACAGTTGCAGACCCTCATTGTAGCTGTACTGAAGCATTAAGGTCCTGAGATTAAAACAAATGTAGCCTGTAGTCCTCCACGACTGATTTATCTATTCCTACTGCAGAACTTCAGCACAGAGAGGCACCACCAGAGTGAGTCTGAGTCTACCAAAGACCTAAATTGTCCTCTCTGTTTCTTCCTCTCTCCCTGTTTGCTGCCATATTTTCCAACTTCTGATGACAACATGTCTTTAAAAGTGCTGGGTTTAAATTGAATTGCCCCGTGAGACAAATACTTAACCCTCCCTACACCCTCACCTTGAGCAAGTGTCTTTTCTGCAGCCAGCAGCTCCACTGAAGGTGTGTGGAGAAGCTCCTGGCAGACAAAGAGGGTAGCGTGAACTTCCAGCTCTGACTTGAGATGTGGTAGTAACTGGTGACAGCTCAGTTCTTACCTGAATCCTGTTCAGCTTTCAGGTTTCCTCAAACACAAACAAAAAAAGCATTTCCCTTGCTACACCATGTGTGGTTTGCTTATCTTTTTATTGTAAGATCTATAGTATTCTTTTCTTCTTTTAATTATATTAGAGGAACAAGTTTACACTTACTGTTAATTTTTGAGGCAGCTGTCTGGTACTAGGAATTTGACAGGCTGAAGTTAGGGCAAAAGTCAAGACCTAAGGGGAGAAATAAGGGGTGGAAAAACTTTATGGCACCATAGGGACAGAGAAGTACCTTGGCATACTACAACTCATGATGATGATTTATTCTGGTACTACATGTACACATGTATCCTCCCTGCTTCTGAATGAAACTCACAGATTACCCACAAGAAAATATGGCATTTAGGGAATGCAAGTTTCTGGCACCTTGTTTAAATAAGGGGATGATGGGGACAATCTGAGCACCGTTGCCAAACATGGCAGAGGTGACTTGAGGTTATCTGACTGTGTTGCTCAGTTCTTCAGCAAGAGACCTTCTTCCATTCCACCCCTCATAAAAAAAAAAATTGTACTTAAAAATACTGTGGTTTTCAGTAGGATTCAACTATACTGCAATCATACTTCTGTTTTATTATAAGTACCATTAGTTCATATAGGCATTAGGATAATCAGCAAATCGATTCTTTTCCCCTTCTGCGTTCAGACTGAGAACATTTTGTAGGATTTATTCTAGAGTTGCACTTTCTGGAGCAGTGTGATCTCTGTGAGAGTGAATGTTGCTGAAATGACGGTGGCATTGCAGATGTCGGTAGTAAACTTTAGGAGACCGAGGAGAGATGACTCTGCTCACGGGAGTTACAGTATTTTTCTCGTGTTTCATAAATTTTATTTCCAATGGACAGCTTTGTTTTGACTGCATCAATATTTTGATGTGTGCAGAGGTGGTGTCATTTTCACATTTTCCCTTTTCCCTTTACAGTACGAGGAGCAGCCTGAATGGGAATATAATTTATACATGTACCTTTACTTTGTGATTTTCATCATCTTCGGGTCTTTCTTCACATTAAACCTCTTCATCGGTGTCATCATTGACAATTTTAACCAACAAAAGAAAAAGATAAGTAGTGCATATGCTGCACATCATCTTGTGACTGCTGCAGGGACCAAGCCCAGGAACAAATTTATCAGCAATGACTTTGCCACTGTAGCCTTGAGATCAGCAGTGGCAGAGCAGCTGCAAAAACCACCTTGCAGGACTTTTACAAAGGCACAGCTGTAGCAGTCCCTAATGTCCCCAGAGCATGAGCATCCTGAAAATGTAGGGTGGGGGACTCTATTCCTCACAGAATGCAGCAAAGCAGCTCCAGGCAGAGGGGATCTCTGGCACAAAATTTGACACAGGGGCACAGACTGGCCTGGTGTCCTCTGTGCACAAACACCACCGTCCCTCTGAGCAGTCCAACCTGATGAAAGCTACATTAAAAGTGAAATGAAATAGAAGAGGGTTCTGCCTTGAACTTTGGAGGGTGGCGGAGGGGAGCTCTCTTCATCAAAAGTAATTGTGTTGTTCTCACCCTATACTTAGGTGGCCAGGACATTTTTATGACAGAAGAACAAAAAAAGTATTATAATGCAATGAAAAAGCTGGGATCTAAGAAACCTCAAAAGCCAATCCCAAGGCCAGTGGTAAGAACGACATAATTCAGTTGAACTTCGTGTAATAGCTGAATGTTTATTTACTAGAATAACCACCCTTCAACTCTCCAGTGTAGGAAGGTTTATTTCTCCCAGATGAATGGCACTTAGTAATTATATGTTTTGATTCTGGATGATATTTGCAAATCCAATGACCTGTGGTACAAAACTCTCACTGTTCTGCAGCATTGACTAACATTGTAATTTACATGTGCCATTTACACATGCCAGTGGCCACATGCCTGCTCTGAATAAATTCATGGCCAGTGCCTTGTTTACAGTAGTTTCAAAAAGCATTAGGAGCAAATGGGTTTGAAAACTCCATCAAAAAAACATTCATCATCACCTTTAAGTTTATGAAGTTCCAATCAGATGCAGTATATTGTCTGTTTTCCTCTACTTTCTGATCAGTCAGGAGACAATTACATTATCGTTTTTACATGGCTCAAGTTTGCTAACTAAACCTTATCCCTTCCCCCAGAATAAATACCAAGGCTTTATTTTCGATGTCGTCTCAAAACAAGCCTTCGATGTCTCCATCATGATCCTCATCTGCCTTAACATGGTTACCATGATGGTGGAAACGGATGACCAAAGTCAAGAAAAAGTGAATATCCTCCATAAAATCAACATGCTTTTTGTTGCCATCTTCACCGGGGAGTGCATCTTCAAAATGCTGGCTCTGCGCCACTACTACTTCACCAATGGCTGGAACATATTTGACTTTGTGGTCGTGATTCTGTCCATCGTAGGTAGGTGACCCTGGATTTTCACCCAGACTCCAATGTTAGAAAGGCAGGCGTAAAATTAATTGACAGAGTTAAAGGATTTGTGCAATAATACATGCTTTCAAATCAGAGAATTGAATCCTAAACACGATTTTAATATGTAATTATAATCTAACATACATCTGCCTAACAAAAACAGGTGTGATCAGCAAAATTAGGAGGTTTATCAAACCATACACTTAATGGTTCATGGTGACGAAACACGAACTAGCCACCACATACACTTAACACCAGTTCTGTCTAACAGCCAATGACAGAGAAGAAAAAAGCCACATGAAAAGGGCACATGTGGATTGCTATTGCTTTGCTATTTGCTTTTTATTACAAAAATTTGAAATAGTCCTTCAGGGCAGGTTTAGGCAACGCAGTGAGTTTGACTTTTCTCAGCTCTGTTGTCACTAGACCTCCACACCTTCATATATCTGAGGGATGAAACAGAAAGACACAGTTTTATTGTTAGTTTGTGCCATTTGCTGTTCTGCAGCCCCAAACAGAGATGTATATTAGATGCTAAAGAAGTGCAGGGCAAATGAATCCGAAATCCTACGAAAAGAGTTTTCATTGAAGTTGGAAGTAAAGTAGCAACTGAAAGATGCTCAACAGATCCAGTGAGCAAACAGAGCTCAGAAATTCAACTCTTGCAAAAAAACTTTCCGTTTTGAGGGAGGGAATAGGTGAATGAGAAAGTGTCATGTTGGGAAAACAGAGACGTCTCATTGCCTGATACTCCTGCTGCTCTGAACACCCTAGAGTGGACTGAGGAACCTGCAAGATCCTGATGAAGATCTCTGGTGCTCAGAGACACACCTGTGCTTTGGGGGCATTGAACAGCCTGGATTTCACAGGTTTGGGTCACCCAGGGAACATCACTGCCACCAGAACCTTGAGGTCAGATGCTCTGGATATGCCTATAGCAGGCAGTTAACCAGAGCTGTCATGCTGCTCACAATGCTGGCCCATGATCAGCCGGATTGTTTCAGTGTCAGAGGCCTTGGGCCATCCCAGAGAGACCTTTTCCTGTAGGAGACACGAGCTCAGCACAGCTCAGTGCAGACAAATTTTCTGGATCAAGTGCACTGCTCCTGCAGGAAGAGTTTAGTACAGGGGTGCAAGCTCGGTTCCCTGCTAGTAGAGCCTTAGCCCTTAGTTCCCTCCCAGCCCATCAGGGAAACTGGAAAAATTGATAAGCAAACAACCAACCAAGTGGATACACAGTAGAAACCTGCGCTGTTCTGGTGGTGGCTTAAAAAAACCAGGCCAAGCACACTAGCATTTCTGACTTACTATTTTACAGACAAAAATATTGTCATATCAGACAAATTCTGACCATCTGCATGCAAATTTCTCAGATGGGTCTTGGCCAAAGCTGCAGTTATTTGTGTCTTGAGTTGATCTTGGTTTCTCATTACCAAAAGAAAATCTTTCCCTTAGTAAAACTGCCACTACCATTCTTTGCTTATAGTCTCACAAGTTTTTATGGATTAAATGGGCATGAAAAGACCGACAATGCCTTTCCCTTTATTGTGGGCCTTCCAATCTGGGCAAATTTCCATTTATTTTCTCAATAATCCTGACTGATTGCTTTAAAGGAAAGCCTGGGATTATTTCCCATGCACTAACTCACTGTTTGTCTCTTTTCTTTCCAAGGCACCGTACTTTCTGACATCATCCAGAAATATTTCTTCTCTCCCACACTCTTCAGAGTCATTCGTTTGGCTCGGATTGGCCGGATCCTGAGACTCATCCGGGGAGCCAAAGGAATTAGAACTCTGCTTTTTGCCTTAATGATGTCCCTACCTGCTCTGTTCAACATTGGCCTCTTGCTGTTTCTGGTCATGTTCATTTATGCCATTTTTGGCATGGCTAACTTTGCCTATGTGAAGAAGGAGCATGGGATTGATGACATGTTCAACTTCCAAACCTTTGCTAACAGCATGCTCTGCCTCTTTCAAATCACCACGTCAGCTGGCTGGGATGGTCTTCTCAACCCTATTTTAAACACTGGACCACCGTATTGCGACCCAAACCTTCCCAATGCAAATGGTTCAAAGGGAGACTGCGGGAGCCCTGCTGTAGGGATTTTATTCTTTGTTACATATATCATTATATCATTTCTCATTGTTGTAAACATGTATATAGCCATTATTTTAGAGAACTTCAGTGTAGCCACTGAGGAAAGTACAGAGCCTCTAAGCGAGGATGATTTTGATATGTTCTATGAAATCTGGGAGAAGTTTGACCCTGAAGCCACTCAGTTTATTGAGTATTCTGCACTTTCAGACTTTGCAGACGCGCTGTCAGAACCTTTGCGCATAGCGAAACCAAACAAAATCAAACTCATAGCGATGGACCTGCCCATGGTCAGTGGAGACAGGATCCATTGCTTGGATATTTTGTTTGCTTTTACAAAAAGGGTGCTAGGAGAATCCGGAGAGATGGATGCCCTTAAAATACAGATGGAAGAAAAGTTCATGGCAGCGAATCCGTCTAAGATCTCTTACGAGCCGATTACAACGACTCTGAGACGGAAGCAAGAAGAGGTCTCCGCCATCGTCATCCAGAGGGCCTACAGGAGACATTTGTTCCGGCGCTCCATGAAGCAGGCATCCTACTTGTACCGGCACAGAACTTTGGAAAGCAGCATCCTGGAGGACGATGCGCCTGAGAAGGAGGGTCTCATTGCGTTCATGATGAACGAAAACTATGGCAGGCCAATAGACAAATCAGAAACTCTGTCCTCCACCTCTTTCCCTCCATCCTACGACAGCGTCACCAGAGGCACGAGTGAAAACCTCCAGCTGAAAATAACAGACCTGAGCAAAAGCGATGAGGCTATAGATTGTCTTCTCTCACCCGACAAGGATAAAGAATCAATTGTTTAAATGTTTGTTTAGAATGCTTTAAAACATTGTTTACAGAATGTAATGCTGTAACTACACGATTGAAGCAGCCTTCTTATTAAAATTAGTTGCAAAAGAAACAATGGAGTTTTTACCCTTAACTACAGGAGTCTAATAAGTCATATAACCTTTGACCCTGCTCTTTTTGACTTGGCTCAATATTTATATTTATATATGCACAGGAAGATTCTTTGCAGGGTCATAGCTGTTATATCAATGGTGTGAATAAGAATAGGCTAGACTGTAAAACAGTAAACACAGTGTATATCTATCCACAGATAAAGCCTGGCTGTATACATTCATTTAAGGTCTTACTTATATTAGTGTGTTTACTTATGGCGATGTATGACCTTGCATTCTAAAAAGAAAAAAAAAAATCACAGCTGCTGTAGCAAAATGTAACACTTACTGTATATGTTGTGAATGGTCTTTCATAAATTTATTATATTTGATATTTTTTTACTTAAAAAAAAAGTCTCTTTTTCCATGGAGATTAATGATCCTTACACTCTTCATGATGAACTCTGGGTCAAGGTAATAGGAACTTGCGGAATCCCCATCGCTTGAAGAGGAAAGTTGTTGCAAATTGAAGTTTCAAATTAGCAACCTTTAAACTGTTGGTTACACTAAGCCCTCCCTCTTGGGACTTGCAACTGCACATCAGCAGAAACACACAAAAAAAAGGAAAAAAAAGACCAGAGAAGCAAATGATGTCAAAATAATGAGAGAAATGGCTTGTTCTATCCTTCAGGAAACTAGACAATAATGGATTCTGTTTGTAAAACTGTTAATAAAAGCACTAATTTTTTAGTATGTTTCAAGAATCTGCTTTGAAATCCGCAATCAAACTCGCCATAGAAGTAGTGCATCACGTTTGTGTGTAGTGATCCAAAGCACCATCTAGGCTGGCAAAGTTTCTGTTAAGGTAGTGGGATAGGTTACATTTTCCCCAGGAACACTGAGCTAAGCAGCCTTATTTGGAACTCCGTGCATCAATATTACTCAAAAAACAAAATTACTACTAATATTACTAATAGTAATAAATCAATGCCAACTGGGCTGTGCAGAACGGCTGCGACAGTGTGATCAAGAAGGTGGGAGGGGAATTGCCTCTGGATCTGTACATAAATTTTGAAGGTTTGAATCCTTTTTACGCAAGGTCCATCTTTCATTTTCTCAGATGATACAGTTAGATTTCTGGGGAAGGACAAGAAATACAGGAACCAATAAAAAAATCTACTAGATAATAGCTATATCCTCATTCCTGTAGGCAAAGTAATATTTACAGTTGATGTGTCCTTCAGCTTCAGGCCAAAGAAATGACAATGGGGTGAAAGGTGGATGTGTGGCTGTGGAAAAGTATTAGAGGTTTTTACGTGCTAACATAGATTATTATTTATTATCCTTCTGCCTCGATAGAATGTGAGAAATTATTTATGGAATATAGAGACATGTCCATCATTACAGACAAGTTCTTTCTTTTTCACCTTCAGACTGATTGTACTTGGGTTTGGTTGGACTTCATGGAAAATCTTGAGATTTCTGTAATGAGCCATTGCACTTTAAGGAAGAGTAATTGTGCTTTTTCACGTTGGAGAAGCAAAGATACCAAGAATGTATTTGCGGTGTATTGTCATTAACATTTAGTTACATCCCAGGTTGTAAAGGAGTCAAAAAACCACATGGGGTTGGCAACAAGAATTAAAACAACATGTTACAGTCAAGTTTATCTATGGCCATTGTTATCTGTCCTCTAAACAAGTCAGAATATGTACGACAACATGTCAAAAGGATGACAATGTATCTGTGTAAATATGGGCTAATATATTCTCTCCATTCGTTGAGAGGTGTCTCAGGCATTCACTTGAGAGTGGTCTATCGGTTAATTCAGAGGATTTGCCATCAGGATTCCTGGGGTCTATTCCTGATTCTTACTACATGATTTTTAGGCAAATAATTTAACCTATCTGTGCCTCAGTTTACCCATCTGTAAAATGGGAATAATAATACTTACCTACCTCACAGGTGTGTTATAAGACTTTCTGATTGCAAAGTGCTATAAGGGAATGAACCATACTATATAAGTATTATTATAATCATGCTCTCTTGCCCTTTTGACCTCATGTCTATGGTGTATAACATAGGGCTGTTCCTCTGGGCATATTGTTGCCTTTAAATCTTGTATGTAATTAGATTCTAACTTAAGGCGACTACTTGTCGTTCCTTAAAGTGAAAACATTCTTTATTCTTTCCCTCCTCCCCACCCCTCACCTCCCCCAAAAAAACAGAATTGCTCACGGCTTCTCAAATTAGAGAAACTTTATACAGATTCCCTGTGTATTTATGCTGTAATGTTATTCTGACTGTACATATCACCCAGAAAGAGTATGCGATTTTTATATTTATATGCATATATATATATACACACACATACATATATCTATACATATATATGTATCTTGTGAGTTTATAGAGTGGCTGACACTCAGAGGACACGACTTACTGATTAAAATGTTTTCTCCTCAATGGGATTTATCGATCATTAGCAACAAGCTGCTGCCTATAATGAAACTGTTTAATTAGAAAATAGTACATTCATTACTTGCTGAACAAGCATTTATTGGCTGACAACTAGCAAAATTATTTTCCTTTCAAAGCTTTAGAATGAAAAAAAAGAGAGGGAAAATACTAAGGAAAAGGAGCATTTCTCATGTGATTTCTTTTCACGTACGATGTAAACTGTTTGAAACCCAAGGAAAACGCCAGCCTGCACTCAGAAGTGAGTTGTTGGTTATGTTGTTTTACCAATATTTTAATTATTTGCAACTTATATTAGAAAATATTCAACTGCTGTTCTTATTAAGAGTCAGGCCCAGTAATGAACGGAATGTAAAGAGACAATTAGCTGGTCACTGATTTTGTTAGAGAAGATCCCTTCCTTCGGTCATTTCACCCTTGAGTTGAACATTTTAGTGTCATTGCTGTGAGACCCTGTAGTACTGATGTAATTACAAATGGTTCTTTTACCCAAAAACTCTAAAAAAAAAAAGTAATGCAAAAAAAAAATCTGAAAGAGGGTCTTAATTCTAGATGTTTACAGTGCAACTTTCTAAAACTGAATTGTAAATTACTTTCGAAAACCTTTGTAACTGGAAGGTTGGTTTTCTATTGGGTTTTCTACTGTTCTGTGGCGCGTTTCTTTAGGGATGAAGAGGGAATGGTGTCTTTGTATAGGATGCAGAACTCCCCTCAAAAATGTCAAATAACCTCACTTGTAGATCTTTGTTACTGGAGATGCCGATCCGAATCGAGCCATGATACAACCTCCCAGTGCAGTGATTTAGTTTAAGACACTAACACAATAGTTGGCCCACACTGTCTATAAGCATGGTGAGTGCTACCATTTTTTCTGTTGATTTGTTCAATAAAGGCTACCACACGAACCACTCAAGTTACAAAAGGAGCAAGGAAAATATCAGCCAATATCATAGGACATATTAAGCTGTTTGTACCTGGAAAAATTCAAGTTTATTATGTTTCTTTATTAAATAAATAAGGATAACAAATATTTCCTCTGCCTTTTTTTTTTTATTTTTGTTATGTTATCAACATTTATGTCATTATTTCTCTGACTTTTTCTACATGTTTGTTTGGGAAATGCATGGTGACTTTCGCTAGGAGGCTTGTTGATGAAAACCCCTCCACTTCATCTTACATTGGAAGGCAACCTACAGAGCATTAAAGGCTTGATCCAAAGCTTGTTGAAATCAGTGGAGAATTTCTGGCTACATCAGATGAATTCGAAGCAGATTCGAAAGTCTCTCTTCAAACAGAATCATTTATAGGATGAACCCAACATTGATATTTCAACTCATTCTGCCCAGTAGAATTAGCTGGAGGAGGAAAGCTAGTTTGAACTGCAATGAAAAAATTCAGTCAGACCTTCGAATTAGTTCAATAAAATCAGTTTATAATTATATTTTCTATTAACCTGGGGCAGTCTGACTCGTGGAGACTTTTTTTTTAATAAGCATTGCTAAAATGTGTCATATAATAATTTGACTTCTGAGTCAATGTGTATAGAATAAATCTGTCAGAAATTCAGGAAGATATTTTTGGTTAGAAGGAGCAGTTTGCTGAAATGAGAATTCTCCGTGTGGACGTGTCAGGTTAGTTAAGGAAATTCCTGGTTAGAATTTGTGGTCAAAATACCCATGTGAAGGAATTTCAGTGTCATGATCTCCACTATGAAGATTTTCACATCTAGATTTTTACCAGAATTACCTAAGTCCTATAGATGTGTTCCCATCACTCTGCTAGGGGCTGCTTTGGGTTACAGGACTCTCCTTATTTTCATGCAGATATTAGGAAAGTTTCTAAAGGCTTTCAGATTTTCTAATTTTCAGGATGAAATTTTCAAAAAACCCCAAAATTTGCCAATTGGATCTCTTGTTTTTCAGCCCTAGCAAGGAACCTGGAGGACTGGCTCCTCAGAAAATGTGGATTTTTATACTTATTTTTTTTAAATCATGGAATGATTTGGGTTGGAATGAGTCTGAAAGATCATGTAGTTCCAAATTCCCCCTGCCATGGGCAGGGACACCTTCCACTGGACCAGGTTGCTCCATGCCCCATCCAACCCGATCTTGAACACTTCCAGGATAGGGCAGCAGTAACTTCTCTGGGAAACCTGTTCCAGTGTCTCACCACCCTCACAATGAATAATTTCTTCCTAATATCCAATTTAAATCTACCCTCTTTTAACTTAACTACATTAATAAGTAAAATTAAGTTGGTTTTACAAAGCAGCAGATCTATTAAATCAAGCCTCGGTGCAATCCATGAGGTTGGAGTCAGGGCCTGCAATTTCTAGATTCATTTTAAGATTTTTTTCTTTAGTGGTTTCTGTTCCTTTTTACCTTTGGTGTAAATTGTCTTGTTAAATACCAAGATCACGTTGGAAAAAAGTCGGCATTATGAGAGAGAGTTAACAGCAGCATGGGCAACCCAGTCAGTTTTCTTAGGAAAAGTCACGTATTAGTCATTTATTTGAGATTGAAAGGGAATTTTTATAGTCAGAAAACATTGCTGCAGGAAGGGGAGAAATAATGAATAAAAGCTTTGCAGTGCAAAGCCTCTGCTGGGCTCTAAAGGACGCCCGTGTAGGACGGCAGTGTCGTGTTTCTGGCACCAGGAATGCGTTTTCCTGCTGTGTGCCAGGGGTGTGGAGACTGGAGCAGAACTGGATTTATAACTGGAGAAAACAGACGGGAGCACGGCACGCGGAGGGAAAGCGCCGGACGCCTGCGGAGCGGCTGCTCCTTCGTGTCAATTCTCCCAGCGAGCTGTGAAAGACCGTCCGTGCCGGGCGAAGAACAAACATGGAAATCCTTCTGAGTGTTTACATATTGCAAAGAAATAGCAGCCGTGTCAAAGGGAAAGCATGTGAAAGCAAATAGTCCTCGGGGAATAGCTATTGGCAGCCAGCAAAAAAATGCTTCGGAGTCAAACGTCACCGATAACCCCACGAGGGCTGGAGGTGTTGGGCTGCGGCGCGGGCATGGGTTTGTCAGCACCTCCGCCTGAGCTATTTTAGCCAGCTGACAAACAGGGCTTTGGGCAGCTCCTGGCCCACGTGCTTTTGCCATGGCAAAGTTTCTGAGACCGCTGCTGCGGTTGCTTTTCCCTGGACTCTCGTTGCTTCGCGTTGGGTTGTGAGTCCCAGCCGGGTCCGAGCATCGGAGGTCTTTTTTACCTAGAAAATAGCTGCACAGTTCCAGAAACCACAATCCAGTGTTCAAACGTCAGCAGAGTGGCTTAAATAATGAGATTTTAATTCAAAAGAGTTGTCTCCTTTTCTTCTTTTTCTCGTTATTATTATTACTACTGCTATTACTCTATTACTATTACTTTATTTTTAATACCCCAAAACTTCAAGTTTATATGATCTGGTCATATTTTCAAGCTTTCTGGTTTTCTAACAGCTGTGTTAGTCAAAAAACTGGGGCTTTGAGAGAAAAAGACAAAAGACACAGACAATTATGATAAAACTATGCGTGATTCTAAAAGAAGTTTGAAGGTGACTTGAACTATGTAGCTCTACTTTAGAACTTCTGTGGCTTCTGTGGAATCTCAGTTTCTCTAAAGCTAAGGGGAATTTAGCAATTCCCATAGGGAAACCAGGTTTCTAACACTTTTTTTTCATATAGACTGTCCCAGTTGCACAAGTTTGTCTTAATTCTCTTTCCAAACTTGCAAACCAAGCAAAAACAAAATAATTTTCGTTTTTAGCTCAGGGACAAGCTGTGTTCATTATAAGAATTTCTACAGACAATACAAACCTGGAGTCACGGGGCCCAGTGCAATATAGGACGGTTCAGCCCTTGGTGACAGTCTTGGTGACATAGACTCATTGAATCATGGAAGAGTTTGGGTTTGAAAGGACCTTTAAAAGTCATCAAATCCAACTGCCCTGCAGTGAGCAGGGATACCTTCCACTAGACCAGGTTGCTCAGAGCCCCTTTCAAGCTGGCCTTGAACACTTCCAAGGATGGGGCAGCCACAGCTTCTCTGGGTAACTTGTTCCAGTGCCTCACCACCCTCATTGTAAAAAATTTATTGCTTATATCTAGTCTGAATCTCCTATCTTTTAGTTTAGAACCATTATGCCTTGTCCTATCACAACAGAACTCCCCTAAAACATTTATCCCCATCTTCCTTATAGGTCCCCCTTAAGTCCTGACAGGACGTAAAGGCCCAGGAGCCTTCTCTTCTCCAGGCTGAACAACCCCAGCACTCTCAGCCTCCCCTCATAGCAGAGGTGTTCCATGCCTCTAATCATCTTCACAGCCCTTGTGAACATCTTGGAGTGCAAAGGAATTTCTGGCTCTTGGGAACCAACAAAGTCCTACTAGAAAGAAACCAGCAGTACGGTTTGTGTTGGTGGTGCCTGAGAAGGAGAAAAGCTCACTGCATCATGCAGACCTAGCTTTGTAGAAAATATCTGTGCAACGGCAGCCCAGGCACAGGGAAAAGTCGAGCTTAGGTCCAAAGCTGTCTCCTTTATGCGGGCTCTTTTCTAAACAAAAAGCTCACAGTTTTTCTTTGCAGGGTCTGCAGCATCCCTGCAGGTGTGCTCTGAACCTGCTCCCAGCAGATGTGGAAATGTTGCAGGCTGATCTAAAGAGATTTTTTTTTTGTCAATCTTGGAGGGGAGGAATTTGATATTCCTTTTTTACTCTCCAAGACTGTGGACTACAGCTTGGAGCCACAGCCATGCTAAACCTTAAATAGGAGTGGACATCACCTCCACCTGTCCTTGTCTTACCCCACAGGCCAGACAAGGCAGAGAAAGAGCCAGTGGGAGCTTTAATCAAATTCCTTTCTCTTATTACAGGGGTGGGGACTGAAGAGATGCTCTGGGGCTTGGCTGGGTTTGTTGCCGTCTGCATTTGCTGGCAAGTTTGTTGGAAAATCTTTGAGGCAGAAGAGAAGTAGGTCCTCCTTGTGAGGAAGTGGGATGCTGTGGTTTGAAGGTGGGTTGTTCTGGATGTTGCAGGAGGAGGTTTGTAGCTGTGCCAAGTGCTTCAGCACTGCTGTGCTACAGATGTGCAGGGTCTTCCTTAAAGCCTGTGGTTGAAATGGGGGTAAAGATAAGTGAAATGGGGTAAAGGCAGCTGTTTCTCTTGTGCAGTAGGAGAAGGGAGCTCTTTACCCAGGCAGGGAAGATATCAGCCTTCAAAGGCAGGCAGGTTCCTCTCAGGACCCACCTGGCTACCGCTATGGCAATAATAGTCACAAGGTCCATACGCCTCTGCCAGTGTCTCTCCCCCGGCCTGTTTAAGTCCGGTTTGGTTGAGGGATGGAAGTCTCAAAGATAAATGAATTCCTATGAGTTTTGCAAAAATAATCAGCTGAGGAGGCTGTGAGATTTTGGCAAGCAGGGAAAGTTTGTAAAAAGAGCTCAGGTCTTAAGGAAAGATAAAACATTTTCACAGTGAGAGCAGGTCATATAAATGCCTCACATTGTAGGGGGAACAATTAAATTGCATTTTCTTTGCCACCAAGGACCACCAGTTCCATGGCATGAAACACAGGAAAACAGGTGTTGTTAGTTCTGGTGCCCTGAGCTTTGTTTGGATTGCCTTCATTATCCAATGGGAAGGCACTTGAGATGGAAGTTATTTTACTTTTTGTTTTCCAGGAGGAGCTGGGAGGATGGCCATGCACCTTAGAGGTAAGATCAACCTTATACCTCTCTCCATGGCCATACAGCTGTGAAGTGCTTCTCAGAAAAAGTTGAAGGAGTGGAGAAAATAGTGGGACAGGCAAGGTGGGGATTAGAAGTTTCCAAGTACCTTGATTTGCTCCAGTAGGAGCAGCTGCTGAATAGCATGGTGGGCAGGTGAAGGGGGTAAGCTCAGTGGTGATGACGCTGCCATAAATCTCTCACAGCAGGTGAGAGTCACCTGGGTAGCATCAGCAGTGATGCAGCTTGTGAGCAGCTCAGGGCTGTGTGCAGTGCCACGACGGACACCTCCGTGTGTGCACAGCACAGATAACTGCTTATCTGCATGCCTGCTGCTCCAGGAATCATTTATCTCCACAGAAATGCTGCAGGGCTGAGCTGGGCAAGCTCTCCAGCCCCAGGGTTTCACTGCACTGTCCTCTCCAGGCAGCGAGAAGGTGCAGAGGGCAGCAGTCTCGATGTGCTCCTGTCAGTGGGGCTCCAGTGGTTGCATTCACCTCCCAGAAGGTGCATCACAAAGCACTGTGATACAGTAAGTCAAAAGAGAAAATGTGGTGGGCAAGAAAATCTGTCCACTGGAAATAAGATCCTCTTTCATTATTTGTTTTTTAAAACTCACAGCTGTGTTGGGGAACTTGGACTCAAGTCCTCTTTCCCCTCACTGTCAGAGGAAAGCCTCTCTGAAACCCTGTAATATTCAACCCCAGTGATGCTACTCCAGTGAGCAATTAAAAGCCAGGCTGTTTTTCTCCTTTCCTTACATCAGGACACACTGCACAGCTGGATGTTAGTATAGGATGCAAAAAATACCCTCAAACCACCACAATTAAAATTATCTTGTTTAAATCCAAAGTTTTTTGCCATTCAAACCATGGTGAAATTTCTTTTGCCAGGAGTGGCTGTCTGGCAATAAAGCAGCTCCTTGCAATGGCATTTGCAATAGAGCTGGGCTGAGTGAATTATCCTACTGTCCACTGAGAAGACAACAGAGGCCAGAAAACACCTAACTTCTCACTTGTGGAGGCTTTCTAGGCTTCAGGAAGGACATCTTCCTTTTGCTTCAAAGTTGTAGTAGTTAACCAGAAAGGGAAATGCTCAGCTGAAATCATATTTCTGACCCTATTCTGAGCCTGACATTGGACTGCCTTAGTGCAGCCAAAGATAAGTTGTCCACCTTGAAAACAGGAGTGCCTGGTTGGGGGTCCGCAGGTCAGGTGTGACCACCATGGATAAGGCCCCAGTTTTTTACGCCACTGTTGTCCTATCTTGTTGCACCATGAGAAGGTCTTGCCTTACACGTATGGTATGCATATGCCAGAAACCTTAAACCCACAAAGGCTGCAAAGCTGACTTTTGGGTAGGGTCTTGAGGGCCTAACAGCTTCAGGAGCGGGAGTGTGAGCCCGCTACCCAGCAGCTGCGATCCCCTCTCACCTCAGCCTCCCTGGGAAGGATGTAAGATCAGCCTGAAGATTAGTCAGCCTTCACATTCTTGGAGTGTCTGGCATAGAAACACTCCTGGACACTGACATGGGGAAGGTGAAGAACTATCCAGGCTCCAGAAGGTGGTAAACGTGGCCCCTGTCCAAATCTAAGAAGGCTGGTAAGGCTGTTGCTTTATAAGGTTGCAGAGACACAGGGAGGGGTGACTTTCTGCTTTACACCTCTCAAGTCAGTTCAGTGTTGCAACTTGTGTTGGGAAGGGTGGACGAAGCACACTCCTTCATGCTCAGACTGGACTCCCCTCCTTAGTTTCCTCTGAAAGGAATTTAGTTCAAGTGCTCAGAACTGGTGCGGGGGATTTTCAGTAAAACCGTATCATCACCTCCATGTGGGCAAGCAGGACACGTCTTCCTCAGCATTCTGTCCTGAAGTAAACTCCAAATGAAGTTAAAAGAACCTTCCCAGAGTAAAGAATGAGATGAAACACGATCCTGTAGCAATCTTTTTATCTGATGATGTTTGCAATTATCAATCTGATCTTTTTTAATCCTCTCCATTCTTGGTGTAGGCAGTTGATGCTTGCAAGTATCACAGTTCTGGTCTCAGAGCTGTGTCCAAATCCCTGAAGCCTGAAGCTTAAGGTCCTTACCCAGCTCTAATTTGAGAGCTTTGACTCTCACACCAGCTGACTGTGTGGATTAAATGCATGTAAATACCTTCATAGTGACTGGCAAAACACACTCGTGACGCTATCCTAAATTGGGATGCTCTCCCTCCAGGGGTGTCAGTTTGATGTTATCACCTACTCAGCAAATAAATCCCTTTATTAAAGGAGGGAGAATTCCTGCTCTCCAACAGCTTCTTTAACCTGTAAAACTGTTTTCTCTCCTGCCTTGCCATCACCAAGGCTGGTTTTCTTAACACTGTGAAGATGCTGTTATTAATGCTTCGATATCATCTCTATTTCAGCTCAGCTTGCTGTGAGTCACTCCGATGTTTGCACCTTGGTGCTCTGTCTCGTTGGTCTATGAAAGAGCCAGGATGAGAGTTTCCATTCCAAACACTCATCTCCCTCCCAAGCTAATGGGGTCAGACAGGTCTGTCTGCAAGGCTCAGATTTCCTCAAGGGCTTCATGTCACTGACAAAAGCGATGAGAAGGTGGTCGCTTCAACGTGAATAAAGCATTCCCTGGCTTACGGCTCTGTCTATAGACCTGGGCACAAGGCAGTACCTCACATCCAGCATGAGACATGCTGCATTCCCTCTCGCCTCCAAAATGCTTGAGATGCCCTACTCTGGTTCCAAACACTAGTTTTCTGCTAATTGCCCTGTCTGTAGGCATATACTTCCTTATAATATTAACTTCCAGCTCTTGGACTTGGGTTTTTTACTCTGTCTTTAGGTGAGCCAAATAAAAGTATGCCCTCTGTTAACCTCAGCCATCCATAGTTTTGGAGCAGTGAGCCAGTCAGGCCTGTTAATCTGCATGGACCACATCTTGGGCTGTGCTTCCAGCTCATATAGGTTACATTCCTGCTGGATATCAAAATCAGTCACAGGTTGCTTTTCTTGCCCAGAGGCTAAATAGGATGGCAGGACTAAACTCTGGTTTCCCTGACTGGAGTCTCACCTTCCAACATGCTTAGCTGAAGCAGTCCTTAGTCAGTCTGAGCCCTGAAAATCATGTCTGAGGGAGACTGACCTAAATCAGAGCAGTCCCAGGGATCTTTCCCTGTTCACCTGTCAGGGTGTGCTGCTAAATCAGTGCCTCCCAAAGCCTCCAAACCTTCCTGGAGGAGAAATGGCTGCTGGGAAAAGAAATGTTGGTAGAACAGGCAGCTGGCGATGGGAGACAATCGAAAATTGGGAAGGGTATGAGGGTACAAAGGGATGAAATATGGGTGGCATGGGGTGACCTGGGGACCCCGCCAAGCTGTTAACACAACCAAAAAGCACACAGAGAGCAAGTGCTGCAGTGCTCAGAGCAACTTTGTAGTCTGGATGATGGTGTGGCAGCACTGAAGTCTGTGCCTGGCCGTGTCTTGTTCAGTGGCATAGCAATAATCACTTTGACAAAGGGCTCTTCCAGCTGGGGAGAAGCCTGGGAAATTCCCTAGGACAGGCTGCTCCTCCATCTGTTCAGTCCCAGTGAGAAACCTGGCTGGTTTGTCAAGCCAGCAAGTGTGGTAGATGCTGGTTTGAGAGTTCTCCTTGGTAGGCTCCTAGGAACTGGAGACTTTGGGGAAAGGATGTCTGCTGATTTTTTTCCCTAAAGTCTAACTAATCTCATAATATTTTAAAAAATAAAGCCAGAAAAGCAAAGCTCTGTATTCATGCGTGTGTATACACGGAAATACACAGTTTCAGGAGGAATTTCTGAAAGCGATTCACCCGGAGAGGACTCCTCATCTCCCTCCTGGGCTTTTGAGGACATTTTTCTGAGCCTAAACGTGTTCTTCATTTTCAGAGGTTGGAGAAGGTAGGCTGTTTCATACTCTAAAAATGAGTGCAACATTAATGAACCCAAAGCCACAGAAGGGCTTGATTACACTTGCCTTACAAAGTAACCACAAAATCTAATGCTGGCGGGGTTCAAATGTCTGCTGGCTTGCAAGAAGATGACCACAGAGAATGCAAAGCACCATCTCGCTACTGCTGTCACCACTCCTGGGGAGAAAACCTGCTGGGCCAGAACGCCATCCCAAGCAGCCAGTGACCCAAGATGTGAGTGCAGTTTGGTGTTGTTGTCGATTCCTGCTTGTTAAATCTCTTTACTTTATGTTTATCAGCTATGTTCCTTGTGCTAGAGACGACTCACTTCTCTGTGTGACAGCAGCATCATCCCAGGACCCAAGGACAGAGTGAGACAAATGCATCTGACTCAGCAGTAAATCCACTTTCCTCCTCTCCCCGTGTGCAGCGCGACTGCTGCTGAGCCACAAAGGGTGCTCTGGGCAGCGCTCCCAACAGCAGCTGTCCCTCTGTGCCGAGCAAAGAGGCATCTAAGAAATCTTGGTATGTCTCCTGCCACACTCAGCAGGAAGGCTCAAACTGCACTGCAGGCTAAAAGCGATCTTGCAGCAGGGCCAAGAGGTTCAACACCCAGTCGTCCTTGTCACAGCACATTAAAAGCTGGTGATCACTCAGCTGTGAGCAAGCAAAGGCTTTTATGTAGAGCAAATGTAATTTCTGCCACAGATCAGCGCAAGAAGCAGTGGGCAAGTTCCAGGAGGGAGCTTTCTGCTGACACTTGGAGTCTCTGTAAAGATTGTGTGCTCGGGTCTCTGAGAGGGGGAAACAAGTCAAGGATTCCCCTTTTCCTCTCAAGATGCTTTCCAAAGAGCAGTGGCAGTGGATGTCCTCCAGCCTGGGGGCAGATGCAGTCTGTCCTGTTGCCCATGGCTGGTGTTTGAGGCTCAGAGGGCCGTGGGAGGCTTCATGGAAGAACACGTGGCTGTCCAAGAGTATCAGCCATGCCACGCTGAGGCACTCTCAAGAAACGCAGTAGCTCCTCACCCCTTTCCCTCCCCCAGGCATGAGCTTGTCACTGGTTAATTCCCTGCCAGGATTTCTCCTAACTTTCAGTGAGAGTAGCGCAGCCAACAGTTGGTTTACTTTCAATAGCTGAACAAAGTCCTAAACTCAGATCTTTTGGAAAACTTCATGTTAAACATTTTGATTGAACCAAAACTACGTTTATATTTATTAAGGGCAGCTTTGGCTGAAGACATCATATTGATGTATTGTGCTCAAGCATTTGGACTCCTCAGTTTTCTCTCTGAATACGCTGCTCCTTTATCTGCCTTTTGTTTCATTAAGATTCAGGCTACAATTTCAAGCTTGGGCATCAAGCTTGGGCATCCAGCTCACACCAGATGTCTCCGGCACTGCTGGCAGAATTTATTTCCTCTCTAGTAGCACTCTGAAGCTCTACCATGTCCTGGAGGTGGAAGTCTCCTTTGCCCACTGGGGTTTTTGTAGCACCTAAAAGTGCCCCTCCTTTGTTAATGCAGCAGTGAGCAGAGCTGGGAGCTGCTGCAGCACAGCATTGTGATTGCACAGGCAGGAAAGCTGTCCCAGCTCTGCCCAGATCCAGCCTGCTCCCCTAAAAATCCATGTCAAGCCCAGCCCTGGCCTTGAGCAAAACCAGCCTTTGTCCCAGGTGGCTGATGCTGTAAAGAACCAAGGTCATCTAACATCTCTTCAATGTGTATATTCTAATGTGCTATTGACGACTGAACGATGTCCAGCTTCATGCATATTTGAAAAAGGGGTTGAGAATTATCCTGCTGTGAATCAGCAACTAAAAGCTGTTACCTGAAGCCTGCTTGATCTGCTATAACATTTTTTGGCTCCTCTGCCATGTTTGCTTTGCCCGGAACAGCCTAAGGAAATGACCACAGCCCTAGAGCATTTTGGTGGCTATGGTCATGTCAATAACCACTACAATCACTTGCACAGCCTCCTTCCAGCCACATTGTGAAATGTTGCCTCTCTGGCTATTGCTGGGTCTGTGGGACAGCCAGGGGAGTCATGATGACTTGCAATCCCATTTCTTGTTGCTTTCCCACAGGAGCACAGGAGCTGGGCTGCAGACACATGGCATGGACTGCCCAGTGCCAGCAATGCCGTGGCACCATGGAGCTGCCACTCTTCTGCTACAATCAGGTTCATGAAAAGGTCAGTGCTTTTCCTCCTGTGGTTCAGCACTTCTAATATCCTTGATTAGGTGACTACTGAACCATTTGTGGTGGGATTCAGCTGACAGCTGCTCTTAAACAGCAAATACATGGTCACCTGCTCTTGCACTCCCTATGAACAAACAAACCCTGTGTGACCATCCAGCTCCACACTTGCATCTCTCACTTTAAGGACACAAACCCCTAAGGACAGCCTGCCCATGTGTTTCTGGTGGGTTAGAAAATATTTACATTGCAACAGATATTGCTGAAGCGTGGTCACTTCTGGGAAGCAAAGCAGCTGCTGTTTACTAGGAGAAGGGAGGATTTGTGGTTTGGACAGCGGCTGGAGCCCAAGATTTTATTCTGGTGACGCCCCTGCTAGGAGCTGCAGCATTGCGTAGACATGCCTTTGGGAAACGGGTATCACACAGCTCAGGTGCTGATGGCAGTGTAACCACAGACATGAGGCAGAGCCTTCTGTGCACTGATTCATCTGCTGGCCTGGGGACAGGTTTCAGCCCATGCTGACCCCCACGCTGTTCTAACCTGATTGCTGGAAGTCAGCAGGCTTAAAATGAACTCAGGTATTGCTGGTACCCAGCCCCAAAAGGTCCTGAAATGCAGCCAAAGGGTTACAACGCAGAGTAGCCTTTTGAAGAATCTGTCAGCTTCCTCTCCCCTTTGTGAAATGGGTGAATGGATGGAGTGTATGTGCACAGATGTGGTGGAAATGCAAAATAAGGAATAATTACAGTGTTAATTAGAAGGTAACGCGTGTCTACAGCCCAGCAAGGTCCAATCCTCTCTTGGTTGAGGCTCCAACACATCTGACCTGTCATTGTTCAGAACTGTGGGTGGAGAGGTCGTTCCTCAGATGAGATTGGAAAGTAGGAAGAATCTCCTAGATAGACCTTCCCAAGGGACATTATTAGGCAAATTTTTCCCAGAGAAGTGGTGCATACCCCATCCCTAGAAGTGCTCAAGCTGGGTTAGGTGGGGCTTTGGTCAGCCTGGTAGAGTGGAGGGTTCTCTGCCCATGGCAAGAGTAGGAACGAGATGATCTTAAAGGTCCCTTCCAACCTGAAAGGCTCTATATATCTATGATTCTATGAAATCTAAGGCACTTGAACAACTTTCAGATCTCCTTTTAGTTCCCTTCTAAGAAATGCCCCTTCTCGGTGGGGATTTAGGAAGTGAGTGAGGTAAATTGGGAATTCTGCCACAGCTCCATATGGAGAGATGGGATGTCCCATGGTGTAAGCCACGAGAATGTAGCACTCCCTCTCACCTCCCTGCCTGTCCCAAGTGCAGGCAGCAATAGCAACAGTCCAGGTTTGCCAGATATCAGAAAAAAACAGAAGATGTGAACCTGGAAATGGCCAAATGGGGATGGGTAGGAGGTGGCCTGTTGATTATTTTACTTAATGAGGAAAGGGATCCAGTTGGACCCTATCCCTAGTATGGCTTAGCCTTTTCTGTAAAGGTAGCATAAGGTCACCACTGGTGGCACATATCTCAAACCAGACAACACCAGTGTTACTAGAAATGTTTGTTCATTTAGTCTTATGCCTGGATGAGCTTTATTTAGCAACCAAACTGGATAGGTTTTTTTTAATGGGATCCAGATGTGAAGCAACCTTTAAGCACTAACAAGGAGAGGTTTGAATCCGCCGGGTACAGCTCTTCCTCATCCAACACTTTAACATGATGTAGCAGCCCAGGATTTTCGAGGGATGTGCTGGGAGTCAGCAGACAGCAATGGCTGTGTCTGTCAAACTGCAGGACATTTGGGAGGCTGCATTTGCAGCCCCCTGGGGATGGCAGGGACTGGCATTGATCAGTCAGACATAGAAAGTCTCTCAAGGGTGGGGATGGGAGCAGTGCTGTTGTGAGCAGCAGCTGGAGATTCTCCTTCTGCTTCCCTCCCATCTACCTGCCTGGAAAAACTCACCCAGAGATGGCACGTGAGATTTCCTGGATCAGAGTCAGAGCAGATTGGGGTTGTTCAGGTAGCCTTTTCCTTCTGAGGTGTGAATGCCTCTCTCTGCGCTGTCCCCAGCTTGCTGATAAGGGCCCGCCGTCCCATCCCCTCGGTGGCATCCTGCTGCACATGCCACAGAGCCAAGTCACGGCGCTGGAAAAGGTGATGAGAGACTCGATACCCCAAACGTGTGGTGAAGAAATGCTCAATCAGACGCTGAGCCACAGGAACACACGAACCACCCTGGATGCAGTAGATCATCCTTCCCCAAACCAGACACCTGTGCCTGACAACTGCTACAGTCGGTCAGTCACAGCCCCCAGTGCACCTCCAGCCACACATGGGTTGAGCAGGGTTTGCTGAATTTGGTGGGGTGTTTTGTTGTTGTTGTTGCTTTTAAGGCTGCCTGCTCCCACTGCAGCCTCTGCTCCGGTCCCTCTCTCCCTCCCAGCTGCACAGGATTGCAGGGAAGAGCCACAAGGAGCGGCTGCCTCGCTGCAACCCCCTGCCCAGCAGGGGTGGCTGCATTTGTCAGAAAGCTCCCATTAGTTGTGCATGCCAGCTATAATCTCCCAGCCCGAACACAGCAGCATCTGCTCCAGAGCCAGTGTTATATAACCACAATTGGCCTGTCCAGGGCATGTTAAAGCCACGGGCAGGAGAGAGCCACTGGCTCCACCGCGGAGCTTGTCTTTAGTAAGAGCTTTTCTGTGACTCTACAAACTTACACTGGTGGGTTTTTATCCTGGTGGAATTTGGGGGCTGTGTTTCTTGCAAGTATTATAAATCTTAAATTCTCAGTCCTGGGCTACAAGAAATTAAGAAGAGTTTTAAAAAAAAACACTTTGAAAAGGCGACAAGTGAGAATACACACGAGGGAAATTCCACTGCATCAGATTTGTTGAGAGGCTAAAAATATGTCCCTTTTTTAGAGAAAGGGGAAAGTGACTGGCAAATAGAATTAATCTGAGACAGTCTGAGGTAGATAGTAGAAGTATACAGCAGCTCATTTAGGACTGCAGCATTCATTTTCAGGCACTCCTTCGCAAAATTCTCAGTGACTCCCATGCACCTGACAGAAGGTCTCCAAAAGCAGCGTGAAGAGCGCAGGGAGGGACTCCAGCCCCGTTGTGCACAACCGCAAATCTCTGAGTAGAACATCATTAACTGTACTCAAGTGACAGCCAGGATTAACTTGGCTGAAAGCAAACAGCATAGAAACATGTAAGACTAAATTCAAGGATGTCTCAGAAACCGTGGGGATAATCCATCACAACAACAGCTTTAGGCAGGAGAAGCCAAAAGGTCCAGATGGACTTTTCTGCTACTCCATGGAACTGGTGCACTGGTTTTAAGTGGTTCTGTGTGTGCTTGTGCACAGTACACATGAACAGACATGCACACAACCTCTCTTTTCCTTTGTGGGGTGGTGGGAAACCTGCTTAATGTGTAACCATGGTCAACCACTCAGCCTTACAGACCCTCCTGCTCCTGCACCTGGGGCTGCCAGGTGACTTTGGGAAGGAGAGTGAACAAAATCTCAGGGTGTCACACACCGTGTCTCTTCAGGATGCTTCAAGCCTGAGACTGCAAAGAAAGGTGGTTTTACACAGCCTACCATCACAGGAAGGTGGAGTGCACAGGAGAAAAGGCCAATCTGCCCGAAAATACACAGGTCACTGCTCGGGAAAAAGGACCCAGGGGAGAAGAGCACCTTTGGTTTCCAGCTGCTACATTGGCTCTTGGAGGGCGCCAGCAGCACCCTCTGGTGACCTGAGCTGTCCCAGACAGCAGCAGCTACTGAGGAGAAGAGGTTGGACTGCAGGCCTTTTGCCATTACTGGAATAAATCATTCAGAACTCTGACAGTCTCCTGGGGGAGTTTGAGGTCGTGCAGAAGTGATAGGGTAGGAGAAGAAAGAACTGCGTGGTGAGGCTTGTAGGAGACGGGTGAAGGTTACGTTTGTGCAGTCATCGTGTACCAGGGCTGCCCTAGAATGCAGAGGCAGTTGCTTAAGCAGGTCACAGTGATGTGGGCAGGAGAGCTGTTAGTAGCTGCTGCCTGCCCCAATTTCTGCCTGCAAAGAGATGGTGAGAGGTTTTCAATGCAACAGCCTCTTGGAGGGACAATTCAGTTGCTGCCTTAGAGGTTCCTCAGGCATGAGGCAGTGTCCTACCATGAGCAACACCTGCTAAATTCATGAACATCACCCAGAAATTTAGTCTTTCTATTCTCTCCTGCCCAAATATCCTTTTCTACTGACCAGGGAAGCAGTTTGTTTGCAAATGCTTCTTGTTACCTTTCAGGTAGCACAGTGCATCATGCCTGGCATGGGAAACCCCAGACAGCAGCGAGCTGAGGGTTTCCCTGGTGATATCAGCTCCTGCACAAACATTTGGTCCCCTGTGCTTCCCGCGCTGCCCAGAGACTATTAGATCAAATTCACAGCCCTTTGTCCCTACCTTGCAATCATATAAAGCACGGACTGAAGGTATCTGAATGATTTCCTAGAGCAGAAGTAAGATTCGTGGTTTATAATTTCAGTTGCTGCAGGGGAAGTCAGTAATGTTCCCTGAAATCATAAAACCATTCAGGACTTTGGGAGGTCCAATGCCCTGCTTAAGCAAGGTGCACTTCAAGCATTTGATGTTAAATCAGGTGGGTTAGAGCCCTGTCTACTCAGTTTTAAACCTCAGCAAGGACAGGGATGGCACAGGCTCCCTGGGACCCTGTTCCAGGCTGCATCACTCTTCTGGGTATTTTTTTCCTTTTAAATGTAATTTTGCCACAAATTTTGCCATTGCCTCTTAATTTTTTTTGCTGTGTTCCTTGGGAAAAAATATGGCTCCATATTCTCACTAATCCCACATCAGGGAGGTGAAAACTGCAGTGTGGTGTTATCAGATGCTAAGTCAGGACTGTTAGCTTTGACTGACAGGTCTGAAGGTGGGTTTGACTGTCACCATGGGCAATGGCACAGCACAGTTTGCTGAAAATGTCTTGAGCAAGATTAAGCTTAAGCAGATGGTGATGCTGGTTCTGCACTCTCAATGATTCCCTTTCTTTAGCCTTGCTCTGCTTGTTTACTTTGTAAAAGCGAGCGACAGGAATGAATTTTACTCTTCCCTGCCTGCATTCAAAGCAGGATGTCTACCCCTTGGGTTTTTATATCACTGGCTCTTACATATTTTTAATTTAATGAATCTTAGACATAAAAGCACTATCTGTTATCTTCTCTAATCAATTCGTTTTATTGCACCTCAATTTTTTCGCTTAGTCTCCTCTTAAAAGGACAACCAAGCTCCATCTGTTTTCCACCATCTTGTAGTCCCGGGATAAGCAGAAAACATTGAAAATAGCTTGTACATATATACCTGCACACACAGGCAGGAAAAAACTGCTCTTCCTTGTGCTCATCTCCAAAAGAAGACCCAGAGTGTAATGTAGGGAGGCTTGAATGGCTCCAGTGTGTTGGCCCGTTTGGTGGAGCTTGTTCTTTTCCTGATGACCATTAGAAGGCCTCCTGTGGGAGCCCTCTACCCAAGGCATGTGAAGTCAGTCTGAGGACCAGGCCACTCTAGAAAATGCATCGGCTGGTCACCCTAACTGAGATGAGACAAGTGCCTTTGCAGTTCAAATAACGCTTCATCCATTTCTATATCATCATTACCTAACCATAGAATCATTTATGCTGGATCTCTAAGAACACCGACTCCAGTCATTAGCCCATCACTTCCAGGTCCATCATTGATCCATACCCCTGAGTACTGCATCTACAGAGCTTTGAAATATCTCCAGAGATGGTGACTCCACCACTTTCCTGGGAAGCCTGTTCCAGTGCTTGACAACTTTTTAGATAAAGAAATTTTTCCTAGAATCCAATCTAAACCTCCCCTGGTACAACATGAGGCCTTTTCTTCTTGCCCTATCCCTTTTTACCTGGAAGAAGAGACCAGCACCTAGCTGGCTACAACCTCCTTTCAGGGAGCTGTAGGGAGCAAGGTCTCCCATAATCACATCAGCAGTCCTTGACAGGCTTGTGGGCAAGGCTGAGCTCTGAGTGTGCTCTTCCTAAGGAAGCTGTGCAGGAGGGATCATTCAGGAGTAATGGCCAGGGTGGTGATAATTTCAGGATGCTCAGAGAATGGGACTGATGCAACGCGGGTGCTTTGCTCTCCAAGTTTGGTTGTCTGTGGAGGAGAGGCTTTCACGCACCTGAAGAAAGGTCTTTGTTCCAATTATTATGGAGCTGACTACTGTGTGAGAGACTCAAATCATCCTTTCAAGTCTGAATTACCTTGCATCTGCAGAGGGCTGTAATCTGCTGCCAGGTCACCTACCTCTGGTGGGTGAGCTGTGGGGGAGGTCTGCATGAGTCACTGCCGGACCAGCATCCCAGTGATTGAAGTGCTTCAACAGAAAAGCTTCCTAGAAAAACGTAGTTTCTCTGGATGGGTATCCTGCTCTCTCCTGATGGGGAATCTTTTAAAAAGTGTTTTAAAGGGAGGAAGTTTCAAAAATAAAATAGGAAAATTTCGCAGCACTGGATAAATTAGAAGACAAAGACTGTGATGTGCACATTGCTCTCCTCATTCACAAAGGGTAAGGTTAAAACCTGCTTATAAGTTCTAACATTGGAATTATGACTAATTGGAACTGGAAATTTGATTTAATTTTAACCTTAACCTTTTAATTCAGAGGCTGAAAAATTCTGTTGTAAGCCCCCAAAACAGCAAATCTTTTCTTCCAAATTCTGCATTTAGGGGTTCCTGGGAGTTAACAAGACTTTTGTTTTCCTGCAGGCGGAATACTCCAAGAATAGACGACAGTCACAGAGCTACACAATTTCTAACCCAGGAAATGTAGAAACCTGAACTCACAATGCTTAGGTCAGCAGCCTACTTCTACAGCTGGGGATGGAGAATATTATTATTTTGAGTGTGCCATTATTATTTTTAGTTCACATTGCCCTACCACCTTCCTCACCTGCTTAATCTGGTTTCCAACTGCTTGTACCGATGAGGTGACACACACAATCCCAAAACTCAGCCAAGAGCAAGCTTTACACTGCTTTATTTACCAGCCTCTGCTGACTGCTGGGCTGGCTATTCGGGTGTCTGCTTTGCTTGGCCTGCAACACAGAACTACCCAAATAGCTGCCGGTACAAACCTGCTCCCTCCATCATGGAATATCTCGGTGCTGACTGGACCGGTCGGGGAGGTGGCTGGCCCAGTTCCCAGCACAAGGGTCCCAGAAGGTGTCAGAACTGCTGGTCAGCCCCATCAGGATGCTGCAGATCGTGGCAGGTGTTCTCTGCAGGCAGCGCAAGGCAGGGTGATCGTAACACTTGTGACCCAGAGCCTGTCTCAAGGAAAGCAGTTTTCTTCTGGGTATGAAACAAGAAGAAAAGAAAGGAAAATATTTCCCAGTGGGTTTGAAGGAAGAGGGCAAAATAAAGCCCTGCTAGAGTGCAGGGCCTGAGGTTGGCTTCCTGTCCAGAGACGAGTGATTTCCTATTTAAAAGCTGATTAATCCAAATGCTTTTCAATTTAGAAGGCAGAGATCAATCAATAATTATCCCATTTAATCCCAACATAAATCCTTTAATTTTTTTTTTTAATTAAAAGCAGCCAAGCACCACTGGCTGGGATACACCAAATTGCATTAAAACCCTGGAGTCCCAGGGGAGAGGCACAGGCAGCAAATTGTGCATGTGATTTTCTTCTTTCACTGCTGGGTTTAATGGCCGTTCTCTCTGCCTCCTGGTAGAAAATTATGAGCTTGGGATGTGTCTGGCAATGAGGAGGCAAATTAGACATTTCTTCCAAGCATTCAATGACTCACAAATCAGAGAAGTGTCCCCTTTCTGGAAGGAAAACCAGGAAGAGGGGAAATTCATCAATGCCTCCTTTTCTGCAACAGTGCCCTCCAACAGAGATAAAGGACTTTGGCCATCCAGGATCCATGAGTTTCAAATTTGCCAGCTCCATATGAGCAAGATTTGGGTATCTCCTAAACCTGCCTCTTGGTCTGAGAATTTCAAGGGAGCCTAATGCTAAAGTATATCCTATTACCTGCCTGCCTACAGCAGAGGCCTCTCTTCTTGACAATTATCACAGTGTAACTGTAGGTCTAATCAATTCTTTCACCTAGATGAGAGCTGTATCTCAGCTGTCGTGAAACTACACAGCCACCACGCCAGTGAAGGCTGCAGGACAGCCACAGGGTGTGCAGCAAATGCCTTTGTTTGTAGCCTTAATTTGGTGCCAGTTCTCATAAACAGCCAAGTTCTACCTCCGCTGGTCTAAGTAATTAGGCTGAAGTCACACCTTTCTTCTTTGATGCCAAGGAAATCTTCATTACATTTTTATCTAAGCATGCTCCTGCTACAGCTTCAATGATAAAATTTAATTAAAAGCGTCTCTAATTAAATCAAGCTGGGCCGTGTGATCGTACGTGTATTCCATGCTCCTTACCTGCAGTAATGAGTCATGGGGGACACAACTACTGAGAGGCTCAAGACGTTGGAGCATCCTTTCTACAAACAAAAGCCTGTGCGTAATCCTCCTCCTGTTCCTCCAGCTTGATGTGAACACCGTCAGGGTTTTAAAATACGTAGGAATTGGCTGAAAATGGTGATGCTGTCTTTTACATAGCAGGATGGCAAGGTATCCCTAGGGCACTGTGCTGGAGTGGAAGCCCTTCCCATTTGTTTCTTTGCAGAAGAAGCCTGGAAGGAACAGCAAACCCTCCGTGACTGACTGCAAGCCAGAAATGAAGAGTGAGGATCATAAAAGCAAATACAGCCAAATCCATGAAACATTCCCCCTGGCTTGTAGAGTAACTCTCAGTGTAATCTGGCTACAATTTTTCTCAAACCCTAATCTGATGGCCTTTTAAAGACTTCTTTGGATTTTAAATGGCTGTTTATATTGAGCTAAAAAAGGGCTTTGCAGCACTGTCCAGTAACAGCAACCACAGAACAAAGGACCCTTATTTAAATGCCTCCTTTGTGCTCTGCTTTTGAAGTGTGGGTAATTTAGATTACTCTGTAAAAGCAACCCTTCCTTCTTTTCTTGGAGTTTTAGGGTTTATTTTCTGCCAGCTGTTCTTTGAAAGCCTTTGAATAGAGCAAAGTTTAATTATCCATAGAAAAGAAAAAAAGAAAAAAAAATTGCCTAGTTATTTTGAAATGATTGAGTCTTTTCAGAAAATAAATTGTCAAATACATGTCACACCTGGGGAAAGTGAAAGCTGTGGTAGAGCCACACCATGCAGGCATCCCCTAAAGTGTTAGGCTTTAGCTAAGGAGTACCCTGGGAATATTTTGGATTGCAGAAAAGGCTACAGCATCACAGAGCTTTGCTCCATGGGCTATCAGGGGTGTCCTGAAGATCAGCTGAAGATCAAATCCATTAATTTGAATATTATGTGCTGGCCTGGCCCTCATCTGTCTCAGCTCTGGAACATGATACTACTTAACACGGCACCTGCTGGGATGGCTCCGGGATGAGGCTGTTTCAGCAATGTTTCAGTAGCATGACTTGTGGGAAAAGAATCCCTGTTCTGACATCTCCATGTATATCAGCTCCCTGAAAGGAAAAACATGTTGAAGAAGAATTCAAAACTTGTTGGTGGTGTCTAGTGCAGTCATTGACTTGTAGAAACAGAGCTGTGGAGGTTGGGAATTTTGATGTTGGCATTTTAGTTGCTTTTGGAACTGCAGGCAATGTCTGGGAGCAGCAGAAGCTATCCCCAAGACCTGTGGTCAAGATGCCAACCCTGATCAACATCCAGATTGAAAGGACCTAACCTTTGGATCAGGGCATGTCTGGGCATTCCATGGACGTCCCACCTCCCTGGACCAATCCTTTGCTTCGTGAAACCTTCTCTTAGATCTGCCTGAGCAGCAAGTACAGTGTTCGTAGTCACTCCTCCCAAATTTGCTGCATGTAGAGCTACATGGCTCCTGTATTTGAGCTTTATGTTGAGGGTGGGAATTGGAAACATGCCCAACAATTCTGTCCAAGCAGCAGCCTGTGTCTCCTCCAGTTTCCTTCTCAGATCACTCATGCCTCAAGAATAACAATTCTGCCAACTCTCTGAGTAGCTGGGGAATGTCCCTGGGATGGGCTGCACGTGCTGCTGTCATGCTGAGGGTGCTCTGCAAACTCATTATCCCTTATCAGCATGGCAGCACCACAACAACACCAGCACCGGCTTTTCTCAGCTGTGTTTTGAGGACATCAGACGTGGGTTTGGGCGCCTGCTGCTATGGAAAAGGCAAGGAGAAGGAAGCATGCCCTGCTCTGAGCAGAAGGCATTGAGATTTGAGGTGGCCATCAGCTTCTGGGTTATATCCCTGCTGAACTTGGGCTTGGCTTCTGCTGCAGCTCTTCCTCATGCTCTTGTGAACATCACCCTTTTCACAGACAGCTCTGCAATGCCTCCAGAGCACAGCTGTCAACGTCCAACCCTTGGACTTCTGAGAGGAGGAGGGACCTGCTGGTGTCTTGGAGATAAGGACTGAGAGTTTGGTGTGATTTGGTGCTCCCTAGGGATGACGTGCAAGAGGGATTTTCTCCTGCGCAGGAGCAATCCCTGAAGACAAGATATGCTATAACCTACTGCCCGCTAAAGTTTCCAGCTGAAATTCACCAAAGATAAATTTTAGTCCTTTTGCACAATGTCTGTGAACAGCAGCAGGAACACGGTTTGGCACAAAAAGAGTTCAAGCAATAAATCCACTGTTCTAGGGAAACTGATCCATGCTCTGGCTGAAGTCCACATCTTCAAACAAGGGTCACGTGAGTGGATGCTGGAGGAGAAGAGAACTTCCCTGAACAATGGAGACACCTGGGAGTTTGTTCTCCAGAGTGAGGTCGCAGCAGGGTGTTGCAAGGGGGATTGGCAGCACCTGTCTACAGTGGAGGGGGTGCAAACTTCAGTGCCACAAATGCTCTGGGAAGTTTCTCTGGGGTCTGTCACAGGAACACCCCGAATAAACGTCTATTATCCACGCTGGCTGGCAGCCAGGGAGCTGGGTTATGCTGCTGCACACCACCACTGACAGTTTCTCCCTTCGCTTCCAGCCCAGAACATTAGGAATGACTGGGAAGAGCTACCACACAGCACAGGCCACAATTAAATATCATTCCTGCCAGGGAACCCATGGAGCAGGAGATGCCCAAACCCATTATCTACCCTTTAGCCTGAACTCTATGGTTTATGTTAAATATGAGGAAGAACATTTTTTTCTTGTAAATTTTGAGGGTAGTGAGACATTGGAACAGGCTGCCCAGAGAAGCTGTGGCTGCCCCATCCCTGGAAATGTCCAAGGCCAGGCTGGATGGGGTGTTGAGCAGCCTGATCTAGGCAAAGGTGTCCCAGCACACGGCAGAGGGGTTTGGAACAAGATGATCTTTGAAGGTGCCTTCCAAGCCAAACCATTTGATGATTCTATGTTTCTGTCTTCAGAATGAGTCCTTTCTCCATGTATGTTATTCATAAATGCTTTTTCCTGTCACTTATCTGGTAAGACAAACACCTGCTCTTACAAGGATAGAAACCAACTCTCTGTTTCACAAACACGAGTATCCCTGGAGTGTATCACAGCGTGAGACGGCCTCAGGTTACCTTTGCCCTGGCAGTGCCAGCATCTTTTCAGTTTTTAGAATGTTTCATTAATCAAAGAAATCCTTCTACTCTGTGTGTGACCTGCTCTGCAAGGATATCAGATAAGCTGTTAGTGAATAATGATGTTAATGAGTTACAGTTTCACTGCTTCTGGCTTTGGATCCCTTTATTGCACCACCTTGATATTTAACTTGTGTTGAGCTGAAGGAATATCCCTGGATCTGAATAGTAAATTCACATTTCAATTTGCCTCTTCCCTCAGCACGGATTGTAAGCTTCAGAAATGGACTTCAAGAAAAAAAATCAAAATTTTTCTTGCTGTTGGGACCATACCTGTCCTCAGATTATGCTCAGTGACTGACACCATGACTGCATAGAAAATGAGGATGGGAGCTGATGTGTTCTGGAAAACTGCCTTATTCCTTTGTAAACCTTATATTTTTATATTATTCAGGAAAAATGTGAGGGAGTGAAGTTCAGAGCAAAACAGTATTTCTGAATCTGTGTTGCAGTACAAGGATTATGTTCTTCTGGCATATTCTTGGTACCTAGATAGTGAAATCCCTGTCGTTTGTCATCCATCAGTAGAATTTGTCCAAGTCCTTCAGGTTGCTTCTTCCAAGGCTCTGCCAGTTTTTTACGTAAAGTGCTCAGATTCATGGGTAGAAACTCAGGAAAATGTCCTACCTTTGGATTTCTACACATGCAGCCAAGGGCAAAGCCTGTTCTGCCTCTGGGTCCGGGGGTCATCTCCATTCCAGTCAAAATTCAGCTGCAGTGGGAGGGCTGCAGGACACAGACCTGTCCCCACATGCCCCACTGGTCTTGTTAAAGCAAATGCCTCTGTGAGATGTGGATGTGGAGCTGCTCCTTGGTGTGATCTACGGCCAGGCCTCCCAAACGTGGGCTCAGCCCAGGGAAGACTTCTGAATATTAATGATGCAGGCACCTAATTAAAGAGCCATTAGCAACAAGGCTGTGGAAAGAGTTTGACAGTGATAAATTTCTCAGCTGACAGGACAGGGCCCCAGATCTCCTAACCCTTCTTCATCCTTGATTCAGGTTTTGCTTTCTGTAGCAGATTTGTGCAGCAACAGACTTTCATCTTTCTTTGCAGTCTTTTCCCTAGGACAGACTTCACAGGATAGGGCTGGAAGAGTCAACCTTGATATTGTTCTTCAGGCTGACCCAAACACAGAGGAGGAAGTGTGGATGCTCCCTCCCTGGAAGCGTTCAAGGCTAGTTTGGATGCGGCTTGTAGCAGGCTGGTCTAGTGGAAGGTGGGGGTTGGAAATAGATGATCTTTAAGGTCCCTTCCAAACCCAGACCATCTTATGAGTCTGTGATGATTCTATAAAACACAAATAAACTGGGCAAATGTCTTTCCACAAGAAAGCTGTTGATCAATGACCTTCTTTCTGCAGTCAAAGCTGCAAGCCACTGTAGGCAGGTGTGAAGGAAGGCTCAAGGAGACATCACCTGGCAAGGACTAGTTATGGGTCCTGATGGAGACCCTACAGCTCAGCACCCCTAAAAGCAGTGGCAGCCTAAAGCATGAGCATTAATTTTGCTATACATATATTCAATGGACTAAAATCAGCTTGCACCCAAACCTAGTGTCCACTCCAAGGCAGGTTTGCCTTGGGATGCAACTCACACAGCTGACACGTTTCTGAAAATGTAACTCTCACTCCAGTGCCCCCGTACAAAAGGGAGAGTTTAGGGAAAAGGAAAGCTGAGCACTGTCTGTCCATCAAAATCCCTTTTCACTGAGAAATTGACTCTGCAGTGAAGCCATCTGTTCTGAGAAGTGTTTGCTTGTGATTAACAAGTTTCAGTCTTGTAAGGAAACCAAATCTTTATGTTAAAACAAAACTAAACAAAACAAAACAAACACCAGAAACCAAACCAAATCAGACCAACTTTTTGAAAAGGAACAAAAAAAAGTCAGTATCTTTTTGGGGAAAAACAAAATTATTCTAAATTTCTGTGTAATCCACGTGTTTAGGAATACCCTTCTGCCCAGCAGTAAGTGACTCCAGTCCGAGGGAGCATCCATCTCCATGGGATCACAATCCTCTTGGCTTCTGGAATCACAAGCATAAATGCTCCTAAATCATTACTGGCTCCCCCTTTTTTCTCCCTTCCTGTCCCCAACAGCAGGGTGGGAGAAGGAAGAGTATTTAAAAAAAAAAAAAAAGAAAAAGTTCAAACTCTGTTGTTTTTTTTCTTTCCCTTCTGACTTTTCAACATCTGCAGGTCACATTTTCAGGCTGCAACATGACAGGCATTTTCTCCCCTGTAAGACAAAATATTTGCTTTTTGAAAAATCCTTCCTAAAATCATTGTTTTAAACATCTCGTCACTACACTCCCAAAGACAGGGCTTTAAGGAGAACACAGGCTACAGCAAAATAAGTAAATTTGAGTAAGCACTGACAGAGTGTGCTCCTTCATCTGTGGGGCTCACACAGACCGTAAGGTTTTTATCACCTCTCCCCAGATTAGGAGACACCTCTTTTTGCTCACTGAAATAGTTTTATCCCTTTATTTGGTGTCTGAAACGATTACTTTGTTTAGTGAGCAGCGGTGGTACTGCATTACCACACCCGCAGGCACTCTCTGCCCTTGGGCTGCCAGCATTTTCACAGGATGCAGAGGGAATTTTTCCCATTTTAACACTCGATACCCTGCTCCCGGTTTTGCAAACATGTGCCAGTGCCGACGCAAATACGATTTGCATCCAGTAACCTTTGTGCCTGAGCCTCCTGAGAATACATTTCTCGTCTCTGTATCGCCTTGTAAAATGCTTACAGTGAATGGGCAGTATTACACAGATATTACTCCATGGAGCAACCATCTGATATGTAAAGTCAGGAGTTCAAAGAGGATTAAGGATTGCTGGCAACGAGCAATCTGCATTGCTTGTGGATGTGGAAGCAGCCACAGCTGCTCTCACTTTTCATGCACTGGAATTATTTCAGCGTCAGTAGAGGATTGCTCTAGAGTTTTTCCCTCTCCAAAAGCCATTGACCCATATTTGTTGTGTTTGGCAGAATGAAAGGTCGCAGGGTTAGGGAATGTGTCCTGCCCAGTAGACATGAGGAAGCTGTTAGCCACTCAGTGGGAGAAATCTCACTGCATGCCTGCAAGGTGCAAGGCAGGCTGTGTCCCTCTAGAAACCTTCCTTGTATTCCAATCAAAAAAGGTGAAGGATTTCCCATCCCATTCATGTCATGCCTCACACGATCACTGGCTGCTTTTTCTAGTATTTGGACTGTCGCCTCAGAGAGGGTGTTCTGGCTCATTTCAAATGTATGACTACTTTTCAGCTAAGAATAATTAAGAGAACAGAAATTATAGCGCAGGAAAGAGGTACTATAGAATAATATTACTGGACAGCAATGTGTACTCAAAGGAGCTGCTGTTTGGAACTATCATAACAACCTTTTCCATGTTGGTAATAGAAAAGTAGACACAGGCAAAAACTTCTCGGGTGCCCTCTCCATATCTTGTCTTCAGAGCACAATTTAAATGCTTGTGGGTAAAATAGGGTGTCCGGAATTTGGACCACCTCACAAGACATAAGAATTGGCTTCTGCAGAATCCATAATTACGGGAAAAGCGATTTAGATCTTAATTAGAGTGAGCAAGTAGTACAAACACCCACTGGCTGCTGAGGAGACGAGGGTAGGGTATGTCTCAGTGCCATTTGGTCTGGAGGAGGCTCGCTAGATGACAGCTGCCAAGGGAGGGTTCATTCCTGCCTGGGCTGCCAGCTCTTCCCATCCTCCCTTCTCCAGCCCCAGGGATGTGCCCCCAGCTCCCAGCTGCACTGCACCTCTCACCCCTGAGCTGGGGAGAACAAGCCTTTCCAACCCCAGAAATGCTCTTGGTGCCTGGACAATCTGCTCTCAGCAGGGTGCTGGTGGCACAGACTGACCCAGCAGCTCATCTGCAGTTGCCCCTGTGGCATCTCGCTTGCAGATGCAGCCAGCCAAGAGCTGGTGCTCTGTGCAGCAGCTGCACACAGCTGTCCACTCTCCAGCTGGGGTTTCCTGAGGGAAGGGTCAACTGTGCAAGTAAAGCCACGCTGAGTGAGGCCACCTCTTGCTTTGACGGTGTTTGTGATATACAGGGCTACTAAACAGGGACATGGTGAAATAAGTTCTGCCAATGTAATGCTCGTTCCTGGATGCAGGTCAGGGAGTGCAACTGTGCTCATAAAGTATGGGATTTTTTTTTATTTAATCCTACAACTGAAATTTGTGCCAGTATTTGTAATCTGGAAGTTTTTTACCCTCTCGTTACAACTCCTGCTGGAAAGTCCTTAATTGCCTTCATGAAATTAAGTTGTGGAGAATCTTAACTTAAAGGAATTAGAGAATTCAGACATGGATCTTGTTTCTCTTTACTGCTCTTTTTAAGGCTGAATAGCTGAGTGCTTGCCTTCAGGGACACCCATGGCCCACGGGTTATGTCACTGCAATGTAGTCTCTTCTCCTTTGGTGGCTTATTTGTGATTGAGATTCATGTAAATGTAAACCTGGAATATTTTATATGGGACAGTTTTCCCTCTAACTCTGCCAGCTGGCTTGGCAACAAGGTGTAATGGTAGGAGGAAACCCTCTGGAAGGCAGGTAAACGTTTTGTAGATCTGCTCAGTTTCTCCCCTGTGAAATACAATTTGGTTTAGCCATAGAGTTGCTTTCTAGAATACTCAAATTTTACCAGCTGCTTTGAGGTATGGGGTGATGTGCCCTGGGTATTGAAAAGCCGTGGGAAAGGTTGCTCCAGGGGCTGGTTCTCATTGGTAGAATCTGAGTCAGCTCCTCCCCCTGAGTTTCTCACCTAAAACTGATGTTTCACTTGGAGACAGAATCTCTCAGCTCCACTGGAAGTCAATAGAAATAGGCAATTTCAGAGAGCAATTCCCCATGGACAGCCGTATTAGGAGAAGATGGATCACCCTCCTGAGACACCTATTTCTCTCCATTAGCTTAAAGACAGCCTGGAGCAATAGTTCAGATGAGGTTCTTTGGCAGAAGAGTCTCACCCTGGCTCTGTCCATTCTGTTGTTCTCTTAGAGAAGCCACAGACACAGTCACAGACTCAACGTCTGTTCCGTGCCCTTGAAGTGACAATTCACCGTGGTGACCACAAGGACAGCTTGTCCACGTGTTCATGCTCAAAGACAGGAGGGTCTGCATCTGTGTTCTTCATGCCCAGAGTTTGTTATCTGCCCAGCTAAATTGCTCCATAGGGGCTTCAAAATTGAAGATTTATTCCTTCAGGTCTCAATTCCCCACAAGTAAAGTAGGAATGATTTCATCTCTGCTCCCTTCAGGGTTTTTGCAAAGATAAGTACAGTCAGGCCTTGAGAAAACCAGGTCCTGTAGGAGTTGTGGGGAGAGATGGCAGGAAAACACCTAACTGGCATTTTCAAGAGGGCCTGTGACAGAAGCCACTGGCATTCTGTTATTTGGGAAAAGGTCGGCTCAAACCCCAGGAAGAAATTTTTTAAACAACTTCATTGGATGTTGAATTAAGTTTGTCATTCTGCTTTTTCAGATTATGTAAAGTTTAAAAAAAATTTTTAACAGAAGGAAAAGTTTTAAATCCCTGTATTCTTCTCTCACTGTCTGTGAACATAATCTGAGCCCAGATAAGCCTCAGACAGATGTTTATCTTAAGTGCATTCTCGTACAAGATAATACCAGAGACTTGGAATGAAGATGTCAAGTGACCTTATAAAAAAAGCCTCAGTGTCGGTGTTCAGCTCTCTGATCCTGGTGCAACATCCTTGGTAAGATAAAAATCAAAAATAAGCAATAGAACACGATGTGAAAAGCCCACTGCAAGAGCACATCCATCTCTCTGGTGATGAAAGGAAACTGTAACCTCTTAGAATCATAGAATATTAGAACTGTTAAGGTAGGAAATGACCTTTAAGACCATCAAGTCCAACCATCATGTTCACCATTAAACCATGTCCTCAAGTGTTATATCTACTCATTTTTGAACACTTCCAGGGATGATGACTCCAGCACTCCCCTGGGGAATCTGTTCCAAAGCTTTACAACTCTTCCTGTGAAAAAAAAATCCTCATGTCTAATCTAAACCTCCCCTGGCGCAATTTGAGGCCGTTTCCTCTCGTCCTGTCACTTGTTAACTGGGTGAGGGAAGAGACTCACAACCATCTCACCACAACTCCTTTCAGGCAGTTGTAGGGCATGATTAGGTCCCCCCTGAGCCTCCTTTTCTCCAGGCTAAACAACCCCATCTCCCTCAGCTACATCCCACAGCCTTTCCACCCCCAGTTAGAGGAGGCTGTGGACCACAAGACCCCCAGAAGCGTCCTTGGCCACGGCAAGAGAGAGTCCTTGTGACTTTGGAGACTTCCTGGCATTTATGGATTTCTGCAAACATTCAATAGGCAGGAGAGAGGGTACATGATGGACAGAGAAGTATGAAAAAGTAGGAGACAGAAGGGCTAAAAATACACCAGGATTAAACTGATTGATGTAAGATGACGATATAGGTTTATACAGGTGTGCTGTGAAGAGAATAGACAAGTGTAAGGAAATGGGAGTTATGTTATGTCCTTTTCTACCCATATCTAACCTCATGCTAAGTACTGAGGAGCAGGTTTTGGCAGAATCTGATTCTTAGCTTGCAGTGGCTGGTAAGAATGGGGATTGCTTCAGTTGGGATAAAAGGACCTGGAAATTTTAAAATGCCTTAATATAAGTGATGAAGGAAAAAAAAGAGAAAATCATGGCTAAACAAAGGGCTAATCATAAAATCAGTGGTGTTTTATGCTTGGTTTTCTGGTTACAGAGACACATCCCCAGCAACACCTTTGATACCCAGAAACAGCACAGCACAGCTGGAGGGACTGTGCCATCATGCCCAACTCCAAATCAAAAAGAATAACACAAAAATCTGCTAAAAATACAATATTTTAGCCCTGATGACTCTTGAGACCATTCATTTTTCAGCTGCATTCAGCCACTGGCCCCTTTACCACATCACACAGATGCCCCAAGAAGAGCATGGCAAACACTGGTTGCACACAGCAGCAAAGCAGGCTCAGAGAAAGTGTTTGCAGCACCAAAGTTACAAACATGCACCAAAAATTACACCTGCCTTTGGGGGGAACAATGCTGGGAAGGTGTTGAGGAGCAATGGGAAGATGAACCCTTTACCCCTTGCAATCTTGTTCCTTCTGCTTGCAAACAAGTAGTCTTAGACTCTATTTTTCCCCCTTTTAATGTCTAAGGTTGGTTTCTGGCAACCTGTCAAAGGCCAGTAATGTTCCTTGCTCAGTCTGATCTTGACCACAGCTCTGTCTTGAACCAGCAGAGGAGGTGGGGGCATAATTAAACAGACCTGTCCTGTCCAAACTGCAGAAGAGAGTGTAGAAAACAGGAATCTGGTGTCAGGCTGCATCTCTCTCACCATGTGTGGGAGTTCACCTGGAGTTCACATCTGACTTTAACGTGAAGTTGGAGCTGATGCGTGGGCTCACATCCATCACATCCCTTGGCTGTAAGGAATTCAGCGGGGGAGCTTGTTTTGGTGGAGGAAGATCACAAGGATCTGCCAGCAGGAACTGAGCAGCAGCAAAGACTCCAGGCAGAGACAGGAAGGAGGAGGAGGAGTTTTAGGTAACACCATACACGTAGGTGTGAAACACATCGATTCTCCCAACCCCAAATTGTAATGCCTGTATTTCAGTTTTAACTCCCTGACTGTACTCAAACAAAAGCCGTGAAGAGAGACTTGTTGAAATATTTCTTTTTTTAATAAGAGTTTATTTCTGTCTCTCATGGTTTTGCGCTCTCCGAGTCAGCAGTAGGATGATTCTTTACAAACTACACAAGCGCTCATGAATGTACAGCAAGGACTGAGGCTGAGTTTACAACATACAGTGCAGGCAGGTTTGAGCTTGCTTTGACAAAGCTGGGTCGAACTATACGAGAAGCCCCTTGGCCACACTTGCACTGCCAGCCTGGTTTAGCCTCGTCTGGCCAATGCAAAGCGAATGGGGGCTTCACACCAGCAGTGCGACAAACTCCTTCCCTAAATGCCGTGCAATGCACCCTTCAAGCTGTGTGCAGGGAGCACAGGACTCAAAACTGCCTCACGTTCCCCCCTCACAATTTGGGTGGATGACCTGAGTTGCTTTTCTCTACCACCACCCCCATGAGACAACTGGGTGAGCCTTTTTGCTGTAAAAGCACTCAGCGATACGAGGTTTGGCATAAATCTCTGCAAAGCTGGCTTTATTCAGCACTCTCCTGACAGCTCTGCAGAGCATTCCCTGTCAGAGCAGGATGGCAAAACAAAGAAAGAAGCAGCAAGAAAAACCCGCAGCCTCCAACGTGTTCTTCATAGCTGTTTGTGCGCTCTGGCTGTCTGGCCTGAAACGTGTATACAGGCTGCGTCCTAAGTGCCCTGATAAGATTGGGGCCCCAGAATGTGTTGTCCTGAGAACATTTGCTGCTGTTTATCTGCGAGCTGAAAAACTTTCCGAAGTCCCCCAGCCATCAGCCCCGACACCCTGGCTCAGAGCAGATGACAGGCAGAGGCGATACCCAACAGCTTTCGTGCCATGGGGTGATACCGAAGTGGCTGAGAACCCAAAAGCTCGGAGCGAGCTGTTGAGTCAAGTCTGCTGACACGGTGGTGGCTGTTGATACCCAGCACTGCTGCTCTTGTGGCATCCTGTGGGAAAGTGTGGGATCTGTCCCCTCCCCAGACCCAGGGCACTCCTCATCCTCCTGCAGCCGGTAGTCAGGAGGTAACAGCCCCATCCTCTCTTCTCCTCTCATCCAGGCTGTCAGATCCAACTTAGGAGTGAATATATTCATCATCAGCTCATGAGTATATATAAATATATATATATATATATATATTGCTCCAGCACAGATGTGTTTAATGTGCTGGATGTGGGAAAGGTGCCAGAGGCCTTTGGTGTGGGCACCTGTGTTTCTCAAAGCGTAGGCACTTTGCAGTGCCAGTGGGTAGGGGCTGTTTTAAAGTTGAGGGGATTGACATCGAGCTGTGCCTACTTTCCTTCAATGTGCAGGATGGGGAAAGTGTGGAGAAACCTCCCAGTGTGGTAGTCCCAAGACTACCCACCCACAACCTGCCTGTCTCCAGTTTGCTGACATTATCCCAATATATTAGATGTTTAAGTCATTTCCATGGCAAAATAGTTTCTGGATTTATTTTTCAATTTTTCAGCCAAAAAGATCCCCAAACTAATAGGAGTAAAACTTATTCTTCTTACTGTATAGGTCCCTATAAATCCTTCCATAATCAGTGGGGTGTTGTGTGGTTTAATGGCTTAATTAGTGAATGTTTATGAAGCACATCTGATATCTTTGTGTGAAAGATGCTATAGAAGCACAAACTTGCAATATTTGCATCACCCAATTAAGTCCAAGCAACATATAGGGAAGAGATTTATTTACATAACTTCAGAATTTTATAACTCTTCCAGAGCTTTCAAAAACTCAGAGAAGACATCAGCTGCTCCAGCTACCAACTGCTGACAGTCCTGGAGGTTTCTGGTAACCTGTGCCCTGTGGGAAGAGAAAGCATTTTCTCTGAGAAGTTGGTGTTTTTCAATCCTGCACAGTCTGCAGGGTGGTGAAACATGTTTGGCACTGGGGCTTCCCCCTACAGTTTGAATTCCAGGCACCAGTTGCACTAGAGAAACCCTGTGAAGACTCTGGAGTTAGGCACTATTTCTGGAAGTCATCCTCATCAAACAAGCTAAAAATAACAATAAATGCCCAAAGATTTTTTGCCAGGGGGGCAGCAACCAGGGCCCATCATGCCTAGTTCCCACCCACACAGCTCTGGAGTAAAGGTCTACATGGAGTTAGTCGCTTTCTTTTCATCCATGCCCCTGATGTCTGTTAGCAGCAGTGGTTTTAATCAGCGATTTACATGCTTTCTGTATCCAGAGCAAACCCAGAGACATTGATTTCCTCCGACGTGTATCGCTTTGTTTGTGTGTTCTGTAGTTTTGAAGTCTCTAATCCTCTGTGCAGCTGAGCTGAGAATCTGGTCTGTGCCACCACCACACAGCCAATTCCAGACACAGGTGGGCAAAAAGCATCTATTTTGGAGAAATAGCTGCCATGCAGGAAAGAAATCCTGGAGGTGAAACAGGTATTCCAACAAAATGTCAGCCTGATGGGTGGTCTTGAGCAGAAAAACAAACTCCTAGGCATTACTGGGAGAGATGCCAACACGCTGCTCCATAAATGTGGGGTGAGTCTTTACTCATCTCCCCCTTGCCCAAAAGATGCTCCTGAGTTGGTGCAGAGAAGGGTGACAGGCAGGATCAAAGCTATGAGACAGCTCTCACGTGGGGATGGATTTAATAGAGGGGACTCTTCTGCCTGCAGGGCAGATAAAGTGAAGGAGGATGTGATAGAGGGGTATAAAATCATGACTGGCCTGGAAAAAATGAATAGAGAAGGAGACTCTGGCTTCTCTGATCCAAGGGCTAGGGAAGTGTCAAATAAACCAGCAAATGGCATGTGGGATAGAAATAAAATGAGATATTCTGCACTGTCTGTGCCCTACAGCTTTGCAGCTTGGACCACGGGATGGTCTAGATATTTTGGGGTTTTTTGGTGGTTTCAAAATGTGACAGTGCAAAGCAAAGGGTGAAAGATCCTCCAGGGACTGCCAAGCACAGAGTTCGCTGGGGTGTCACAGGGTTCTACTCCTGTCTGCTCACCCTGCCCTTGCTCACAGGAGACAGTGGGACACCGGGCAAGACCGAGCTCTGGCTTGGCACAGCACAGACATTTTTGTGTTTCTGTTATGCGACATTAATTTGTCAAAAATGAGCAGTTTCCTGTTAGCATCTCCACACAACAACTCTGTTTTAACCCATCAGGAGTGAGCCCAAACACAGCACTCAGAGTGAAATCTGCCTGTTCTGGAAAACCTTCTCTGTCATGGTTCTCACACAGACATGTAATGGGCCTCTAGCACATGACCAAGCAATGTAACTTCCATATTTTCTCCTCAAGGCTTTCTGCAAGGAGGTTTAGCCACAAAACCTGAGCAAAGGCAGGAGCTCAACACTGATTTTTTTCCTTCCTATTTCCTCCTCTAAACACAAGAGCCTCTTCCTGCTTTTGCTTTTGTGATTAAATCAAAGCTTATCCTTCATCATTGTTATGAGGACATCACAAAATCCTTATTGATGTGCTTCCTGACTCTGCACCTTCTGAAATAACTCCCAAGACCTGGGGACACCATTCCCTTCATGGTGGTCAGATAGCACTACCTTCTGTCTTCGTTCAGCTTTTTTGATGACAGCTCCATTTGGATGGACTTCTAAAATGTAGAACCATGGAATATCTCAAACTGGAAGGGACACATAAGGATCACTAATTCCATTTCCCTGCTCCTTGCAGGACTACCTAAAATGAGCCCCATGACTAAGAGCACCAATCTGTGAATTCTGGCAGGCTTGGTGTTGCGAGCACTTCCCCGGGGAGCCGTTCCAGTGACTGACCACCCTCTCAGTGAAGAACCTTGTCCTAATGTCCAAACTGAACTTACTCTGGCACAGCTTCATTCCATTTCCTTGTGTCCTATCACTGGCCATGTCATGAGTTCGCTCTGATCTTCCTCCCACCTAAGCCCATGTAAATTTGAAACATTCCCTCTGCCTTTGATCCAGGTTGCCAGAGTGAAGAATCTGGCTCTGAAGTCCAGACAGAGGATGTAGCCAAAAGAGCTGATAGAATTCCAAATCCAGAGTTATCCACAGGACTGTCTTAGTCTCCTGGCTCACCAGAGACCTGATCATGTGCAGGTCCACGTGTTTCTTCAGCGCTAGCGAAATTTAGAGACATAGAATGCACTGCTTTTAGCCTAGGCAAAATGCAACAACTAAACAAATTAATTCAGTCTCATTTACAATATATTGTTGCTGCATACAATCTCTCCTCCATCCTTCACTGGCTGTATTTTCACTTTTCCATAGAACAGGCCTTTCAAATGTTGCAGTACCATCATTGCCTCTAATTCAGTATTGTTTCAGGCCCCTATATCCCTGTGTACACTGGGAGAGCACAGGGCTTAGATAGCAAAATAAATCTTTGAGTCTTGAAGCCGTTTTTTTAGTTCATCATTTTATTTGGAGTTCGTTTAGGGTTTCCCCTCAGCTGTGAAATTACAGCCTATACATTAGTAGTTATTTTGTCCCTCAAAACACCTTGTCACTGAATTACTTCATGCGGGAACTTTCTTATAACTTATCTCCTCCTCTGACTTTTTCACACTTAAAGGTCACAGTCCTCTGCCTCTGATATCACCAGCTCTCACTGCAGAAAGGGTAAGAGTCCCAACATGTGGCAGGAATTTGAGGAGGAGACAAAGCACTGCAGGAAAAAACATCTTTTTTTTTTTTAACAGATAATTTATGGTCTGTTAGAGAGGACATAAAAAGAGGTAAAATGAAGGGGAAAAGAGCTTCTGGCTGGAGCCAGGCAGGACAGACATTGCCAACCAGAACTCACGGCTGCACAGAGATGTGGTCTCCACCTCTCCCCTGCTCCCTGTATGGTCTTTGCTGCCCACCTCCCCACTTCTGAGCAATATTATTAAAAAAACCCCATCACCTGAGTGGTAACCACTCTTCTGCCTACCCAACAGCAAGATGCCCTTGTAACAGGCCTTATAAATACAGCCTGCAAAACGTTCAGTGCAGTATCAGGAGCCCAAGGCAGTGGTGAAGTCAACACAAACTCAAGTCATCTTGAACTGAATTCACCCCAAAAGAGCTCTGATGGGGTTTCAAATCTCTGATTTGGGCTTTATTAGGATACAAACCAGAGCAGAAAGATCTCTTGGACGAAAGAAACGAGGGCTTGCTGGGTGAGACAAATGGAAGTAAAATAGGCTGGGGGTGGCTGTGGCTAACACTTCTGTTCCTGAAGGCCTTTCAGCTGCTCGGATCCTACAGCCAGGTGTGCTCAGATACACCCACATGTCCTATTTCAAGGTCAACATCAACTACAGAACTCCCGGTGTCCAGATTTAGACTGGAATCCAAAACACATGAGGGACAAGTTAATTTTGCCTCTGATAAAAGGGGAGGGCCGGCCAGCAGATTTTGCTGTCGTTTCAGTAGCAAGTGGAAAGGAAAGGCAAGGACTATTCCCACAAGAGGCCTACACAGATTACACAATCCAGGTTTCCATTTGGATGGAAATATGTTAAAGCTAAATGAATTTCCTCTAGAAAAGCAAAAGCTTAACTGAGACAACGCACTATTTTAACACAATTTTAAAGTAATAAAAACGGTTGTAGAGGCTCTGCAAAAAACCAGAGTAGCAGGTTCTCCCAAACCAAACAATATTCCACCACGACATGTGACACAAGGAGCAGACAAGCAGGCAATGATGGAACAACGGAGAAAGAGATGGAAGGGCATTTATAGATAAATAGGGATCTGTAAATATTAAATTGAGTCTTAAAGGACTTGCATTCTCTGCTAATATATTTACAAGGAAAAGGGATTAACAAATTTGGCACAAACACCTCCATCTGCAGAGCAGGTTTTCAGGAGGACCTGTTCTTTGAGAAAAGCATTTACTGGGTAATCTAAAAACTACTGTGGAAAATCCATCTCTCACACAGATGCTGACTTGTAAAATGTTTGCTTTTTTGCTTTCAACAATGAGCAGAGGCTGAGATCTGCACCACTGCTCTGAGGTAGATTCTGCCTCTGGAAGGACTGTTTAAATGCTGCTATTATGAAATGATACAGATGTGCTTTGCTTTGTTGATTTCCAGTAGGTCTATGTGAATAATTGATTTTACTCTGTAGTGCCAAAGGAGAAAATTTAGAGGGGGAAGCAGAATATTAACTAAAAACTAATTGTCATGTTTCTTCTAACTCAAATCCACGCTGTGCTTTGTTTTGGTTTTGTTTTCCCATCAGTGTTAGTCCACTGCAAATTCATCGGAAAAGTGAACAGCTCTGTTAATAATTGTGCATTTCTTGAGGAGGAGTCACTTTGATGCACTACATCCAGTTTGTATCCAAACACTGGATGTAGGTTTTGGCTGGGATAAAGTTACTTCACTGTAGCTCATACAGTGCCATGCTTCGGATTTGTGACCAAAACAGTGTTGATAACACCGGGATGATTTTTAATTATTGCTGAGCAGTGATCACACAGCATCACAGCCTTTCCTACTTCTACCTCTGCCCCACCAGCAAGGCTGGGAGTAAATAAGAAACTGAAAGGGGGCACAGATGTGAAAACTGACCTCATTTAGACATAAAAGGATTTGCCACACCATATGATGTCTCGCTCAGCAGTAAAAGCTGGGGAAGAAGGAGAAAAGGAGGAAGTTCGGGGGGATGGTGTTCGTCTTCTGAAGTCACAATCACACATGACAGAGCCCTGCTTTCCTGGGGATGGCTGAATACCTGTCTTCCAGTGGAAGCTAGTGGATGGGTTTCTTTTTTTTGCTCTGGCTTTACCTGTTGAACTGCCTTTACTTCAACTCATGAGTTTTTTCACTTTTACCAGTCTGAATCTCTCCCTCATCTCACTGGGAGTGAGGAACAGTGTGGGGCTGAGCTGCCCACTGGGGTTGAACCATGACACTGGGAACTGTCATTTCTCCCACAGCACTCCTGGTTCTCCATACCGCTGAAATAACTTGCCCATTACAAGCCACCTGAACACAGTCACCATCTCAGGTTGCTGTAGCAACTTCATTAATTTCAAGCTGAATTGAGCTGATTACATCCCAGGATAGCATCCACCTTAGCCCGCATTCCCACTGCCTGGCACAACCGTGACCTTCAAGCAAATTGTTGCTCTTCTCGGTGGGAACAGAAGCAGCCACCCACGAGCTTCACAGGATGAGAGTTTCCTATCTTCATCACAATATATTACAGAAAAGTTCAGTCTTGACTCCTTCCCTGCACCATCTGAACCAGCAGCATTACTGAACTATCTAGAAGCATGCAATGTTCATGTATCACAGTGGATTCAGTCTTTCTATACCATTTTCATTCATTCCTGTCCCTCATCTCTCCCTGACAGATTCTGTCCATCCCAGGCAGGACTCTGCAGCACAAACACCTCCTGTGCAGGAACAATGTTGGGTATTTTCTTTATTTTTTCCCCCAAAGTCAATTTTTATTCTGCTCACAAAGGAAAATTAACAATCTCAAATCAAATTTTAACAAGTTGAATACTTTGCAGAAAGAGTTGCTGGTTTAAGTGTAGACACCTGGGGGACAAGGAATGAATGCACTGCCATGTCTCAAACTTTGAAAGCTGGAGAAGGGGTCTGTGTGGAGATAGGACAGCATTTCCTTGAGGACCAACTTCCTTTGCTGGTCCAGGGAGACCACATAACACAGAACAGCGCAAGCACAGGAATGGGATCAAGGAGTGGGAAAGACAAGTAGAGGGGCATTAAGGCCATCAAAGACCCTCAAAGCACTCTGACCAATTTCCAGAAGGATCTAGGGGAATGGACTGCATTTGCATTTGCATGAGAAGTGAGAAACCTAATCCCAGAGCAGGGAAAACTTACCTGTGAAAAGCTACCCCCACAAAACCCAGGCGGGGCCCACCAGGACCCTGGACATCCTGTTGGCTGGATCAGTGCTGGAACCAGGACTTGTGATCTCCTTTCCTCTCCTATCTGATCTCCTTTTCACTCTCTTTCTTCCCTCTTTTCTTTTATACTTTTATTCCTCTTATTATTAGGGGGTAGGGGCAAAACTTATCAATTTCCATGCTGAGTGCGTAGTTCACCAATAAAACTCTGTGAGCTTTGTTTTGGGACCATTTTGGCTTTTGCCATTCTTTTTCGACCACAAACATCTACCTGTCTTGGTTCTTCCCTTCCACACAGGAATGGGACACAAGAGTAAGGAGGAACTTACTAAATATTGAAGATATTTAGGTCGTTCATGAAGCCCTAGATGAGGACACCTGGAATGTGTTCAGTGAATGCATCACTACTTTATCCATCCACATTTACCAAGGCAAGGGCCATAAAACAATTCACTCATTTTTGTAGATTCGTGCTTTTTAAGAAACCTCTCAGACTGAGGTTTCAAAAATCCCAGGTATCAGTTTGTTCCGTTACATTGGGACATCATCGCCGTTACGCCGGTGTTGTGTTTGGCTGCTGCTGTTATTAAGTCCTCTGATGTTTGTGCAAGGAAAAAAACAACTGCACTTCGGATTATTTAACACCTAAATGAAATGGAGCTTGTTCGTCCCACGGAGTTGCTAGGCAGCCATGGCAGAGCAGTGAGCAAGGACGAATAAACAGCTCAAGGAACAGGAGCTGCAGCCGGGTAGATCCTACTCCTACAAGCATGTGCAAACCACACATTTTGTGAGCAGGAAATTATGCAGTTAGGTGAGGAATAAGGCAAACTGCTTATGAAGCTGTTCTGAAACTTTTCAGCATTTTTTTCCCTTTCAGAAATTTCAGATGGGAAAAAGTCAGCACCCAAGTTCCCTCCCACTCTTCCCTATAGAGCAGAGATGCAAGGCATTGGCTCCTTTTCTATGATAGGACACTCTCCAGAAGAAAAATTCAGCCTGGGAATTTCAGAAACTTCAGAGCAGTTCAGGTTTTTCATTTTTCAAAAAGGGAACCACACTGGTAATTATCAATTAAACGGGAAAAAAAATGTTAAATATTTCACACTGGCATAAGCTTTTCAGAGGCTCAAGAGGAGACTGTCTCCACTGTCAGAAGAAATCTGGGTTTATCAATATGCCAGCCTCATATTCTGACACCTGTTTTTTTACAAAACTGACCATACAAGTCCTGATTCCACTCCAAAAATTACCAGTTGCTAAGACAGCCTTCCACAGCACCCTCTGACAAAATTCGTGTTGATGCATGAGCAACAAGGTAGAAGTTATAGTGATGAAGGAATGGGGATCATGGAGAAAGGTGCACTCCTCTCCTAGGAAGAGGAGACTTTCCCTGCTGGGAAATTGGCACTGGGCCCTCTGGGTCTGGCTTGTGAACAACATCCTTTGGTGGAGCACCGTGGGCTTTATGAAGCTGGATATATCCAGAGCTGTTCTTCAGCTGCACAGTGACTATAATAAAGTTCAAAAAGAGATGTATGTCAGAAAATGCAGCAACCAGTCACTTTGTATTTTTTTGCTTTCAAATGCAAAATAGCTGTTTCGAGTTGAGTCTGACAAGACTGGAATTTTGTCACAAATTTACAAGTTCTTGACTTGGAAAGTATGGTTCATATTTATTAAAAAATCTTTCAAGAAACTTAGTTTTCTGGATATAAACAACATTCATGAACTGCCTTAGCAACATGTCATTTTGTTCTGGAGTACCCACACGAAGTGCTTTTCATCTACTTGAAGATGAAAGAACGCATTTATTAAAACAAACAAATCAAATTATTTTTGAAGTGGGAGTGGGAAAAAGGTATGTAAAGATGTGCCAGGTTTCACATGCAGCTGGTGGGTTTTTCTGTCTAAGTGAGAATGTCTGGGTCTGGTGGGGTCACCAACTGGTACAGCCAGCAAGGAGCAAAACACTTTATGGTCCCCAAAGTCTGGCTCCAACCAGAGCAGAAGAACAGTGCTAGAAGTGCCTCTGTCTCTATAGTGACCTCAGTGGGAGTTTAGGGTGAGCAGCATTTCTGCAGTTGCCTCCATGGTAGGATCCTTAATTGAAATTAGATGAATCCCCTCCAAAAGGTGTTTGCAGGAGGCAGAGAGGCTGCACTGCCCCGGGATCAGCTTTTAAAGGGAGTGGTTGGGAGACGAGCTCTGTCACTGCACCGGGGCTTTCTGCCTGCCATATGACTCCTTACAGAGCTGCCTTATGCATCAGATATTTGGGAGATCTGAGCCTATCCAGCTCTGCCATATAAGGGATTTCACGGAGCGTGTCTCCATCATGCCTGTTGGGTATTATCTGTATAACCCCTTCGGGTTGGATTATCTCCTTTACTGAAATCTGTTCCATATAAGGGGCTGGGAAAGGGCTGTGCTTCTCCATCTGCTCGTGCCTTGGAGTGGCGAAAGGACTGTGTGCCTGCAAGGACTTGGCTCCAGCCCCAAACCTCCCCATGCCGAGAGGGCTGGAGCAGTTGGCATGGGAGCTTGTTCTCTCTGCGATTTGCCACCCTCCAGATCTTCCCCATGACAGTTCTTCAGAAATTGGGTAGTTTGGTTAGATAATGGTCTTTAGTGCCAGGTAGGTGATGCCCGAATGCTGGTGCAGGGTATGAAATCAGCTCTCAAACGTGTCATCCCCGGGAGAAGTCAACACCCAAACCTTGTGTGAGCATCCAGGAAAGTGTGGTCAGTTTTGTCGGCATGGAACTGCTACAATTCATTTTTTTTGCAGAAAATGCACTGTCTAATCTCCTTTATAAATACTTAGATCCAGTAGCTCTAGGTAAGATTGGTGTACCACAGCAAAGCAGAGACTTTGAGAAGCAAAATGTTTTCCACCCATTCCTGGGATGTATAATAATGAGTTCATGGCACAAAACAACCCACGGTCAAATCAGCTTTCACATCACCCCATGAGTATGTGGCCTGTTTTGTATATGAGTGATTCCTTATAGAATTTTACTCCCATAAAAGCTTTTCTTTCCTCATTTTGTACATGTGCCAAAAGGCGAGGAAAGCCAGAGGCAATTAAAACAAATATGGCTTGAATTACAGTTCCCACAAGCCCATGTGATAAGTAAATGGGTTAAGATGTGCAACAAGGAAAAGAAGCTGCTGTAGAGAGGCCACTTTCTCAGAACTGGCATTGGCCTTGGCTTTCTCGTGCTCACCCCTCTCCCTGTGAGCCAGGGTCTCTCCAGCACAGCTCCATGCAAAGTGGATGAAAAGGGCTGCACCTCCATTCAGTGCCTGGTCCCCATCATCCTGCAGTCTGGAGCCATGTCTGGTAAAAGGCCAAGTTTTACCTCCCCAGCCCAAATTCCAGCACCTAATTCCAACATGTTTTTTCCGAGGGTGAAAGCAAATAAAGAGCTTCATGCTCCCAAAGCAAAGAGAGTAAGAACATCAAAATACTGAAGGACGGGCGAAAATGAAAAAGGTTGTCTGTTTTAGACCTCTGCTGTCACATCAGATGAGGGAAGGCAGAAAAGGTCATAATATTTATTATTTCAATAGTGCATTTCCTCTGGTGAATTCTTGGTAGTGCCACCTTCTTCACTGCGATAAGATAAAAGGATTGGGATTCGGGGAAACGCTCTATCCTACACTAGCACTGAGGAAGGCATGGTCCAAGTGTGAGCTCAGTCATGTTCAAAGGGACACCTTTGAGGTGTAGCAAATCTTCCCATTCATTCTGACACAGATTTGAGAAGGAAATTGAAGAAATGCTGTATGCAGAGTGACCCCAAAGCAAGTGTTGATCAGGAAAGTATTAATGTGTGTGGTCTGAGCTCTAGAGTAGGGACGAGGCTCCCTCAAAAGGTCAAGGAGAGACAAATCATCTGGACATCACTGTGGTGCCTCTCTATCTTATGACAAATTTCTGTTCCACACAATCGCAATTCTTTACATTGTGGTGACTAACACATTAAACCTCACACTCAGCCCTTTTCCGTGAAATTCTGGGCTAATCTCTGCTTTTGCATTACGTTTCTGGTAACTGGGATGGACATGGGCAGATCTTGACATCACCATGGGTTTGAGTCACAGGAACGCCATTAATCACAGGGCAAATGATGCCCCAGCAGAAAGCTTGAAACAAAATCACACTTCAATATCTTTAGATTGTTTAATGTCCTCAAAAGCCAGGGCTTGGTCCACATCCCTTATGCTGATTGCTCTGGCATAGAACCATTTGAATGAATAACTGGTAATTCCCCTCTGGCTTTTGGCCAAAACTCTCCACAGGAAATTTTTATTTAGCTGACATTTCTTTTTTTTTTTTCTTTTTCTTTTTTTGATGCTGGCAACATGATTTTGAAAACTAGGAAAAAATGGCCCCTTTGCAATGGTGTCTGCATTTCCCTGAGGTGCGAGAGATTAGAGGAAAAAGAAATCTTTCTTGTTTCACTGTCAAGGAAAATTAACCAGACAGCTTAATTTGAAAATTCCATCTAAAATGATGCTATTTTAACAACTTTTGCCACTTTTTCCTTAAGAAAATGTTTATTAGAATTTTTCCTTCATTGTCATATCCCCGTGTTCCATAGAGGAATGAGTGTCCAGGTAGGACATGTTGAGAAACCTGCTGCAAGGCAGAAGGGAGAGGTAGCAGGAGGAACAAGTTGACTTTTTTTTTGCTCTGCATTTTACACTGCAGAAAAGAACATCCCAGACTTTAATCAAAACCTCCGCATTGGGTCAAAGTGAAAAAGTGACCTTATAAACAGTGCAACTTGAGGTTGCAAGGCCTCGGTTCAGGGCTTTTTTCCTTTTATGTTTCCATTGTATTCCCACTTAACACTCTTCCTTCTGCAGGTGAACTTTCCATGCACGCTTTTGACCCAGTATTTGCTGGTGTCAAATACCTACAAAGCAAGATCTGCCAAAGCTGGTGTAGGTGACACTCTGCAAAGATCCAGCTGAGTTCTTCAGTCTTGTGACCAGTGACAGGACTCAGGGAAATGACGCAAAGCTGAGTCAGGGAGGTTTAGGTTAAATATCAAGAAAAGGTTTTTCACCCAGAGGGTGACTGGGAACTGGAACCCAGGGCAGCGGTCACAGCACCAAGCCTGACCAGGAAGCATTTGGACAACACTCTCAGGGACATGGTAGATTTTTGGAGTGTCCTGTGCATGGACTCCATGACCCTGATGGATCCCTTCCAACTCAGCTTATTCTGTGAACAGAGAAGGAAGGAGGGAACATGTGAGTATCTGACTTAGAGCTGTTTCAAATCTTAGCACAGACCACAAATTTGGACAGCTAGGAAGGGGTGAATGGGGTCAAAAACCAGTGAGAGCTATAGCTTAAACAGACAAATAAATATAACAACACTGCTGACCTGGTTTTCCTTGCCAGACCTCATTGCTCATTGAAAACAGTCGGTAATGTTAAGTATTTACGATACGTACATCAATTTATGAGGCTTCCTCCACCCAGGCTGCTGTGCCAGAGATGTTTTTTTTAAACTTTTGCTTACAGGGGAAATTTGTCCTAAAAGGGAATTTGTGAGCTGGTCAACAGAGGCTCTAGGTCTGACCCCCACATAAACTGGTTGCAGTATTATTGTGGGTATAAACAGCAATAATGCAATTTCTCTTAACCCAGTGCAAAAAATGGTGTAATATTTTGCTGGCCTAAGAGGTCAGACTGTCCTCACCTGGCTCCGTGCTTTGGCAAAATGGTCTGGCTTAGCCCTGTACCAAACACGGGTGATGGATCAAGTTGTTCCAGTCAGCTCTTTAGGGACCCACCTCATCTTGACACTGTCCCTACACACTCTTCTTCCAGTCCAGCAAAAGGGAAGGAATAATCCCCCAGGAGCACAGGTCTGCTCAGGGCATAAACAGTGCGAACCTGCTGTCGATACAGCCTTGTATGATGTGGGGGAGAAAAAGAACTTTTGCACGCGGCAAATCCTGTTCCTGTGATTAATACTCCTATTTTACCATATTTGTCCTTTTTAATGATTATGTTATACTGAGCCCCACAATTCTGCTGTAATCAGTCTCTAGATCAGTTGTGGGTCATGTGTGGGCCAACACAGATTGCCCCGAGCCTCAGCCATGCCTCCTACAACAGGGGCAAAACTGGGGAGGATGGGCACCAACTAGAATTATCATTATCATGACTGAATGAGCAGGCACAGCCCTCCGAAGAGGGTGGAAAACCTTGATTTTTACCTGATTTATTTCTATTTATGCACATGCTTATCCTGTCCCCCGGAAAAGGATACCAAGGTTTCAGCCGATCTACTCATGTAAGTTAAGCTAAGTACTTCAGAATTTGCAGGCTTTGGGCCTAAACCCACGAGAGCAAAGCATCTTGCTGCATGCCTTGAATTTATCTAGACCAGAAACCTTTATTTCAGCTTGAAACTTCCCAGACCCTCTGCCTGTGCTTTCATAAGAGGATGACCTTAAGCCCCCGACATATTCTGTTGAAATGTGATTTAAAGTTCTGGCAGAAAGGCAAAACTTCTTTTTTTTTTTTTTTCTCAAGAAAAACACAATAAACAAACATAAGCTGCTGCCTTTCTCTGGCTCTTTACTTCTTCTAGTAGATGGATTCCTCAGTCAGACAGGTAAGACACAATTGAATTTGTGAGCCTAATGCATATCAGTTCATGCACCCTAGACGAGCTCCCAAAACCGCACATCGCACCATCTGTCGTGAATAGGTGGAGGGCAAATGGCAAAAGAAAATCTGCCTTGCGACACAGAAGAAAATCATTAGCACTGGAAAGGGTGCTGTTACCTGAAAAAATGCCTCAGGGAATGAGAGCTCATTAGAGTGCTTGTCTCTGTTTCCTTTACTGTTAACCTTCGTGGGTAAACATAAGCCCAAATGTTCATTTAAAGGATTTTAATGCTCAGTCACACGTAATTTTCAAGCACTTCATAGATGTCTGTTCTTGCCACAAGCTGTTTTCTCTCTCCTTCACAGCATTTGGGCTTTCCCTCCGTATTGCTCCACATCTCAGCCTGTGGAACTCTGTAACAGCCTCTCTATGAAAATGCTTCATTGTCTCAGCCCACCCCCTCAGGAAGCATCAGCAGAAGCCATCAGCTTCCTCCCAGACCTGCTCTCCACCATGGTGCAGTGCAAGCAACAGGCCAGGCTTTACCAAGCGGGTTTCAAAACAATCTGTACAACCAAGGATCCAAATTACATCAGCCAGGCATTCGTTAAACATCACCACGTTCTCCAGTATTTCCCCTAAATCCAGACTGACTCAAACACTAGTGTGAATGGGTTGTGCCTTCAGCGAGGTTTGGACTATGGTCCTTCCATATGATACAGGGGTGCCGCCATGCCAAAATCTCTGTTTTATTTCCACTCATCAGCCTAGAAGATGACAGCTTCCCCTTTTCATTTAAATGATTCAGTTACGAACTTCTCCAGTGCTCGCTCTGTAATGAATTCCTTGATCAGAAATACTCGAGACGTTGCTAGTCCTGGGTATAATTGAATCTTTGTTCTGTGACTTGAACCTGCTATCAATACTTATTGAAGAACTGAACACACACTTGTCCACTGAGTGCTTAAAAGTGACTCAGGTTATTATGTTGTGGTTGATTTACAACAAAACCATCTGAATTATGAACTGCGTGAGGAAGAGCTAATTGAATTTGAACGTTAAGGCTGATGGTGCTTCAGACTGTGATTAATACCAAGTCAAAAGTCTTCCCCAGGGATGTTGGCATCAAGGGATGCTCAACAGCTCCACAGGCAAGTTTTATAGTGGGACAATTCTTTTACTGGCAAAATGGGATTTATCTTTTTAGAGGTGGTTAATCCAAAACTTAAACCAGTATGAGCTGCAAAAAATCCCAATGGGAAGATTGTTGAATGGCTAGAGAATTAAGAAGAACAATAAAACCCTGCATCAGACTCATTTTATTCCATTACATTTTAGCTCTCAAATTTATGGAGGCAGTTTTAACCAGGTGCCTACACGCAGCTTAACTCGAAGATTTAGATGCCAAGAGCAAGTTGGCTGCTACTGCTACTGCTCAGCAAATGCTAAACTCTTAAAAGTACATTATTAATTGAACCTAATAAATAGTTGGTGGAGAGGGATAAGTTCCTCCAGAGTCTGATTTATCCCACTTATCTGAGATATCTAATTTAAGAGGGGATGAATTGTCTTTTGTGAGGCACCCATGTCTCATCAGAGACTGCAAATGGACCTTTTTGCACCTAACCTTGCAAGAAGTTATATTAAAGGAAATACCACCTGGAATGAGCAACTGAGACAGGAGATAACCTCTTGTTCAGTTTGTGTGACCGGTCTTTGCTCCTGTTTTCCCTGCTGCACACAGACATCTTCCTCCCAGTGATAAGACCTGGGTGTACATTGTCTGGTCCACCAATGCAGAGAAGAGAAAAAATACAGAGGCACGTGACATGCAAGATTAATATCCTTCAACTTTAGGCATTTGCCACTCAGGCTCTGGCGTCTTGTCAGGCTTAGCTCTTGTTGCAGTCAGCGCAGAGTAACACTCACTTTGGGGACATGATTCCTCTGACCAGCTTTAGAGGACAAGGTGGATTCTACTTCCAAACCCGCGCACCCTTCCAACTCCCAAACTTCATGGTCTATAACAAAAGCAAATAAATAACTCATAAATGGGTGTTTTCAGCAGTTTAAGATGTTTGATCACGAGACCCACTTGCAACTGGCGACTGGGATAGACCCAAATCACAGACCAGAGCAGGAAAGCTTTGGGTGGCTGCTCCTTGAGCAAGAGAGATATTGATATGTCCAGGATGAGAAACCCTAAGTGTTTGAACTAGACTAATGCACTTGATGTCACATATTTATTTTTAAGGCGCACTACATACCTTCTGAAAACATCTTCATGAGGTTGCTTCCCTCAGCACACTTTAGTCCCTTCTCAAACAGGTGAGTGATGAGATACTTTCTTTCACTCCTTTATTCTCTGTCTGTTACTCTAAAAACAAGACGGCTTTTAGGGGAATGGAGGCTTTGGCTCTGATTCTGGCTCCCAGAAGTCCTACATTTGGGAAAGATACGTTTTCAAGGTTTCTTTCAGCTCTGTTTTTTTATGAATAGCTGATTTCTACTTTCTATGAAAAGGCACATTTGCCATAGACTTATTGCACACAGTTGTCAAGATTACAAGATCTGTTCCTACTGCTTTTGGTGTTAGCAAAAATAATTCCTAACTCCAGAAGAGTCATTGTTATTTGTGGGCAGCTTTAAAGGATATGTTTGCATTTCTTGCTGAATTAAAAGCTGCAGACGTGGAAGCACAGCAAAATTTGAGTCCTTAACCAATCCTACTTCTGCAAATACATAAACCAGATGTTCTTGTGATTTCTAAGCTGACATATATTCACTTCAGTGGAGTTAAAGGGATTTCCTGGGTGGATAAGGATTTAAGCCATTAACCCTGGTCATTCCCTCCTCCCAGCTTCCCAAAGTATCAGTTGTCCTCAGTGCCTGTCTCCTTGAACCCCTCTGTGCTGCACCCTCTTCACCTCTGATCAGCTTTTCCAGCTAGACTTTTTGATGACTCTTACTGCAATACTCGTGCAGATGGCAAAATATATAATAAATATTTTATTCTCCAAGAACCCCATCATAAGAGTATCATCATGTGCCTGGGGAGGGGTTTGTAATGCAGTGTTTCTGCCTTGCCTGGCTGTTAAAAACAAATTCTGAGCTTGCTGTGCATGAGATGACAGATGCCTCTTCTTTTCAAATACCAATATTACATTCCTGACTCAGGGTCCCCTTCGACTGTGCACTGATTCAGAGGAGTGTGCCCATGTCTGCAGCCTCCACCACCATCAAAAGTGGGATTTCCCTCAGACTCTTATTTATCAGATTGTGATACTGGCATTAAAATTTGGTGGTGGCACAACATTAACCATTTCATGTGTGATCTCACCAGTGAATAGAAAAAGGTTCAGAATGAGAAACAAGTTCAGGACATAGAAATTTCATGTCTGCTGCAAGAAAGGAAATATAGAAGAAAGAGCAGATCCAGGTGAGGGGGGAAAGTGAGACTAAAGATAAGAGAGAATAAAAAAGGCAAGAAATGCAGTATTCTCAAACGGATCAACACTAAAACATTGAGCTCATGCCTCATCACACATTTTCTGGTGAAGGTCCCACTCTACCACTGCTACAAACCACTGGCCAAAGTGGTGATCATTCTGTCTGCACTGTGGGATGAAGAAACCTTCCTTTAGCCTCGGCCTACAGGACATTAAATATAAAATCTGATCTTTCTCCACAGTCTCATTTGATGCTCCTTGACCAGATAATGATAGAAATAGTTTTCATTAATTTCCTAGACTAAACCACATCTAGACTTTTTGGGTACTCCTGCACATTCAACCTCCCCCTTTCCCTCTAGGTTTCAAGTTCCTGTCTAAATCAGCTGCACAAGTGGAGTTTTCTCTCTGCCCATGAGCAGCTGAGCCAGGCTTTGCAATAAGGCTGACAGGAGAGCAGACCTCTATTAAGAGAGGTGGCAGCAAAGAACAACAGAGTGATTAAATGCAAAATTGAAATCATAATGGAAATTGGGGCACTGAAAAGAAATTTTAATTAAGTAAGCAACTGCAAATCAAACAAATGTATTCATTATTTAATCAACTAGTGAGTGCAGAAATCTCAACTAATCAGGAAAGTCTCGGGGAGCAGATAAAGAAACAAATCAAGAAACCAATTTAAAAGCCATAAGAAAATAGCACACATCCTCTCTACAAAAGACTGTTTGTCTGAGAAACAGAAGGGAAGCTTCTTTTTTTCCCCCAAACATCATATTTCTTATCTTTGTAAGGCTCTATATTTTTTTTTCTGGGATTTCGGATGCTATTTTCTTGCATAGTTGCTTTTAATCTGTTCACTCACAGAAAGATCGACTGTAAAGTGATGTATTTCTTCCCCTACTTCCACCCATTTTTCACCTGCTGCACAGACCCCCTGAGGTATCGCGATAAATGAGTTTTTACAAAGGTGGATAAAATACTGGGGGCCCCGAGCCACCGCTCAGCTCCAGGTATGATGTGGGACACTGGCAGTGCAGAGCACACAGGAGAGGTGGCTGGGCTGTTCCACAGACATGAGCAGGGCCAGCAGAGGAATATGATTTATCATTAACCAGAGCTTTGCCAAAAATCTGCCAACTTGCCCCTGCTTAAGGGAAAGAAGGGATGCTGAGCACCTCATCTGTATGGTCCAGAGGAGGGACATGAAGGTGGTCAGAGGACTGGAGCACTCTCCTATGAGGAAAGGCTTGAAAGAGCTGGGGTGGTTCAGCCTGGAGAAGAGAAAGCTCTGGGGAGACCTTAAAGCCCTTTCCAGTGCCTAAAGGGTGTACAAGACAGCTGGAGAGGGACTTTGGACAAGGGCAGGGAGTGATGGGACAAGGGGGAATGGCTTTAAACTGAAAGAGGGGAGATTTAAATTAGATACTAAGAAGAAATTCTTTACAATGAGGGTGGTGAGGCCCTGGCACAGGTTGCCCAGAGAAGCTGTGGCTGCCCCATCCCTGCAAGTGTTCAAGGCCAGGTTGAACAGGGCTTGGAGCAACCTTGGTGTGCCAGTTTGCCCAAAAATCTAGTAATATAGCCCCTGAGAGAAAACCAGGTTGCAACCACCCTTCCCCCCCACAGGGTTCGGGAAAAAAGGAAATTTTTCCTCGAAGGAAAGTGAAAGAGATAAAAACTATTTATTTTAACAAACACNAAAAAAAACCAGCTGGCTGAAGAAAAAGCAAGCAGGGTGCTCCCTTCGTGCCTTCCGCAGTCAGACAATAACTGAGGAGTGTAATCTCTGTGTCCTTGAGAAGCTGCTTTGGAAAGTTCATCTGGGTTTTTTTTCAAGCTCAGTTTAAAGGCACAGAAAAGGCACAATATTACTTTTTGGGCATAGAGCATGATAGGGGATACACATGATAGAGTCACCCCAAGACACTGGGATAGTGGAAGGTGTCCCTGTTCCTGGCAAGGGAGTTTTAATGAGATGACCTGTAAGGTCCAACTCAAACCATTCTGTGATTCTGTGATTCAGACCTGCATAAGTCTGTGCCCCTGGGTATGTTTCCAGTCTAAATTTTTTCTGCCTGACCCGTGTGAGTACCAGAGCAGGTATCCATCATTCACTTCCGTGAACTCCTTGCAAAGTCATCTAACAGCTCAGCACGAGCACGGAGAGCCCTTTCAAGCCTCGGAGCTACTTCAGGGTAACCAAATGAGTCACAAGCAGCCATGTAATTACTTTTCCAGGCTTCCTTACTTAAGAATGTAGATCTGTGTACAAAAGCATGAATCCAGAGAGTATTTGCCATCATACCTTGTGAGTGTAGACATGTTTGCACTCAAAGCAGTTGGATAGGGGCAGGAGACAAGTTAAAGAATAGTACAAACAAGTCATTTACTGCACCGTCTTGTAAGTATAGCCTGTCTACAGTCTGATAAAAATCACATATTTAATTAGTGGCTTCATTCAGCATTGTGTGAACAGTGATTCACTGTGCCAAGCCAGAGGAAATGGGTAAAAAATAGACCTTGCATGAGGTATCTGAGGAAAAAAAAAAAAGCTATTTTATTCAAAGAGTAAAAACCAGCTGCTTAACAAAGATACACGAGAAAACATGGTGGGGCTTTGGAAATACAAGTGTAGCAACCTCTTACATAGAATAATTGAAAATTGAGTCCATCTTGGCACCAAAGGGAAAGGATTCTGATTTTATATCCAGACTCCGGGACTGGGACACCGGATATCTGGTTTCTTATCCTCTCTCTGTGGCTGGACCACAGCCCAAACACTTTTTGTCTTTCTGCTTGTCTGCATTATTTTGTTGCTCCTACTGTCAAAAGGGCCAAGCGCTTCACACTTGTAGCATTTTTCACCTCATCACACCTCTTTGCAGATGAAAGTGCACATCCCTTCCTCTGCACTGAAGTCCCAATGGCCTAGACTCTGCTTTGGGCTCCAGGGTGAAGACCCCTTGTTCTGCAGAGGCAGGGCTCAGGAGGCTCTCAAGCTCAGAGCTGCTAATGTCTTTTTAAATTAACATTTTCAAGTACTTAAAGGTCTGAAAACAACACTTCCCAACACGCCTATCTCGGGAGGACCAAATATCCCAGAACCTTGCTCATTCCTCAAGCTGATCATATGGCAAAATTAGGAGACACCAGGTGCAGTTTGGGCTGCAGATGTGCTTGGAAGATGCTTGCAAAATCAGACTTTGCCCTCTCCAAAATCTAACAGCTCTCCACTCTCCTCCTGAAGGTCTACAGCTGAGGAAGCCTATTTATTTATGGAAGACTAAATTTGGTTCTGCTCCCAACAACAGGAGTTGAATCTCCTGTGGTGAAGGGGTCAGAACTAAATGATCTTTAAGGTCCCTTCTAACCCAAAGCATTAATGATTCTATGAGAACCAATTTCCTGGGCTCTGGAATCATAGGGGGTGCTGAAGAGGTGATGTGTGCTTCATTCCCTGATGCTGATGCAATGTTGGTCTTCGAAATAATTAAATTATAATTGGGCTGGGCTGGGAGGAAAGAAGAAGTGTGATTTTATAGCTTCATGATTAGGTTGCTCCCCTAGGAGGAAGGGTAGCTGACTTCCAGTTCACTTAATATCTTACTGCTTAATAAAAAAAAAGCTTTGCTTTTGTCCAGCTTTGCTTTTGTCCAGCTTTGCTGTTAGCTTGGTGTCCCAGCACGGGAGAGCAGAAGAGTTGCAAGCCCAACTGGGTGTCAGTCACTCCTGTCTCTGGAGGGTCCATGGAAGCCTCTGCCCATCAGGAGCTCATGGACAGTCCTAGGGAAGCCCAGCTCCAGTTTCACATAGGTTTATTTTTTGCTGAATCAGAGTTGATTTGTCTTAAACTGCAGAAATCACAACAGAAAAGTAATTTTATATGGGTGTCACGCTGCTGCCTAATGCTGCTCAGAGCAGTCCCAGCACAGGACGTATTCCAGTGTCCCAGTTCGAGCATTATTCCAATTTTATGATCAGGATAGAGCATCCCTGTGCCCTGCAAGCTGCAACTGCCTCCACAGCCCAAGGTTTGCACACGTGCTCTGGTGCTGCTTCACCACCACCAGCCAGCATCCCAGAGCATCTCCTGCTCCCTCTTAACCACATTATCGGGAGGTAATGACGTTGTTTGGATCGAAAGGAAGCGGCAAATTGGATTGTGACCCCCTGGCAGGATGGGTGTGATGGGTGTGCTGTCAGCCAGCACACGCACACGGCCCCACGCACATGCCCACGGAGTGACCTGTCCTCGCACACACGCCAGGGCTGGGCTCTGCAAACACACTCCCTATTAATTAGGCAGAGATCAGAAACGAGCCTCTTAGCCTACTACGGGAGGTAATGCCAGTGGGGGCTAAAAATAAATCTATCAGCTGGAAACTGGATGAATAAGACCGGTTTTAAGGAGGGTGAGGTAATTTTTAGGTTACATCATGCAGCCATGTTGCATCCCGTTTGTTATACAATGAGAGCATGCAGCAATTTCAGCTCTGCTTTAAGACCATATTTGAGCGAGCAGTCTCAGGAAGGAGGATAGAAATCTTTCTATGCCCGGAAAGCTGCTTTATGAACTTCTCCATCCTACAGCGAAGGAAGCATTATTATTCCCACCCAGAAAATCCATCTCCCCAGCATCCGTGCTTATATGTGGAGTTGGAGGTCAGAATTGTGCTTGCTGGAGGGAAATCCACAGCACACGTCTAATTATGCTCCTGTCTTCCAGATCCCACACAGCAGTTTCTGATAAAAGAATAGACAGGAAAAGTGGAATCAGTTGCAGTCTGGTTTATGATTTTACATTATTAAGCCATTGGGGACTACCACATAAGCTGAGAGCTTAGTGAACTGAACTCTTTAAGACCTGCTAAGTACTCAGGAGGCACTATGCAAACCCACAAAACAGGAGCATTAATCATCAGGCAGACTTGTCAGGATACTCAATACATGAGTGACAGATGAGAATGGAGTGGAAGAGAGAAGAGGGAAGAGCAAAAAAAACGAATTAAGAGCTTTCCACAAGCCCCTCCTCAAGATGTCACAGTTCTTCAGAACTTTTCTCCATTTTCTTTTTTTTTTTTTNTTTTTTTTTTTTTTTTGAGCAAACCTTTGTTTTTCATTTCATAAGGGCATATCCATGCTTTAGCACTGATTTCACTGGAATTACTCCAGATTTACTGCGGTCTAGCTCCACGGCATTGGCTCTTTATAATAATGTGCCTCATTAGTAGCTACTTACAGTGTAACTGAATTATAGCACATCTAGTTCTGGGCAGTTGCTGGAAAATGGGGCACTGACGTGACACCTAATAAAGTACTTGTTAGTGCCTTCTGGGAGTTACAATGTTGTATTATTTACGAAGTGCCATTGTGTTTTAAAGACAGAAGACCAGATGTTAAAATCTGTTTTATTTACACACTGTCACCAAGGATTAAATCTATTGTCTTGGCTGAGAATATCCCAATGTATGCAATGCATATGTTGACGTGGAGCATCCCTGGAGGCGCAGGGGTCAGGCATGCCAGGGTACTCCAACACCATCTTTGGAGACAGAGCTGTTCAGAGGGGATGTGGCCTGGTTTGAGCACCGAGCCAGATGTCGAAAACTTGCACAAAAATAAGTAGGGGATTACGTTCTTCCCAGATCTGACTTCCCACGAAGCTTTTTTTGTGATAACTTGTGCAGCACTCCTGCTAGCTGAAGAGTGCTCTTGGACAGCGGGACACCTCCTAAACGAACAATAGTTCCCTTTTGGGACTTCTGGGAACAAACGGATTCCCACCAGGTTGTTTTCTTTCTTAAGAAGCAAACCTTTGTATACAAGCTCTGAATGTGCATTAAAAGAGGCTTCTGCTGTGAGAAAATAAATGCAGCATAAACTTCAATCTCTGCAGCAGCAACATGCCATAACCACACTTGCTGCTCCCGCTGCTCAGTGCCTGAGGGCAGCACGCTGCCTGGAGTCCCGGAGCACATAGTCCGAGGTGTCTCCTGCCACGTAGGAAGTGTAGCCTGGTCCTGCCCTGAGGCTCTGCCACCAGGCTGCTGCAGCTCCCACCCAGCTGTCACATCACAGTGCTCACCGAGTGCTGCTGTGCAGCGCTGCACAGCCCTCCCTGCCCAGTGTCCCATGAAGGAGAGCCACGCCGAGCTCGCGCCAGAGCGCTGGCAGCAGAGCAGGAGCCTCTCTTGGGGGAAAAAGAAAAATAAAAATAAATTTTTAAAAAGTGGATTTAGGAGCTCTGAGGACGTTCTCCTCCTTGAACTAAAGGGGATCCAGCTTTTCTGAAACCCATGCATTGGTGAGGCAGCTCTCTCGCCAGGCTGGTGCCCAAAGTGCTGCTGAGACATTGCTGGGCAGGCAGCACTTGTGAGCTCCCACACATCTTCAGCCATGGGGCCCATCAGTCCCCGGGGCTTATCTCCAGCTCTAAATATCAGATTGAGAGAAGTCACTCCAGTGCACATATTTTCCTTTTTTTTTCACCAACACACAGAGGCAAGAAATATCTTGCCCTCGAAAATGCTGTTTTTCAAAGTACTTTCCTGAGGTGGTTTGAGCATTTTTGGTGCCCTCCCAACAGGTGTGACCAGCAGTGCCCAGTGGTGAGAGCTGCTGTAAGCAACCATGGCAGCTCCAGCACCAGGGAGGTTGTGCTACAAATGTTGGAATTACCCTGTCTGAAGCTCTGCTGAATTTTTGCTGAAGTGGAAGCTTGACTGACCACAAGCGGTGACTGTTGCAATGGCTCACTCCACATTACACCCCCTGTGTTACTACGAGGTGGTCTCTCCCCACACCACCGTGCTAGAAGGTTCTCCCTTTACCAAGACCCCACTGGTCACTGGTCCTCTCCCAACTCCACTCCCTTCCCATTGGCCCCTGTTATGTCACTCAACCTTGCCTCTACCCCCTAGCCCTCAGACCATTGGCTTCTGATGCTCTGCCCGCCCCTGGAGCCCTCCAGGATAAAATCATGCGTGGGGGTTTTGTTCTGTGTTCTTTGCCTCTGTCCCCTTGGAGTGCGTTGGTTCCATTAAATGCTTCGGAATTGCACGCAGAGAACCCCTCTCGCCTTTTTGTCTCCGGTTCGCGCATAGCCTGTGTGTGTGTGAGTGCCTGCTCGCGACTACCTGCGAGGGTGAGATCGTGTGCCTGCGCCTAAGCATTCCCACGAGGGACCCCATGGAAAAAACGCGGCATCGATCCACCGACGCCTCCACCTCTATAGTTGACCTAATTAAAATAAGCAGTTCCCTAGGAAGTGGGCTTGTTCTTGCACCTTTCAGAGTAGTCTGGGACTTGTTCTTTGCTTGAGTCCTGCCTGTACAGTCCTCCACCATCCACACTTCCCACTGGCCTCCGTGATCCCACTGCCCCAGTGTTTTGCCCATGAAAAGGAAAACAATTTGCCCCATGAAAGTACCACTGACCCCCTCACTACCCTGCAGCAAAGCCCCTCAAGGCCCTCCAAGCCATCATCACTCTCTGAATTCATGCTGAGGACTCCAGGGGTTTTAAAAGACAGAAGTTTTGCTAAAATAATTGCACAGGCAAAAGGCTTTAGTTCATTTTCTAGAGGGAACAACTTTAAATTGTGAAATGCTTAAAACCCAAGACTGCTTTTGCTTCCACAACTCTGAAGGAAGGCAAACCAGAAATCCTGAGATGGATTTACTGAAAAAGTTAATTTCTGTACTGGAGGCCACTGGGCTCAGGTCTGCCTTTGAAGTATTTCCTACAGAAAACCCAAAGAGGTGTGAAGGGGGCAAGGTTTTGGACAGGATTTCATGGTGGAAACCTCCAAAGCTACAAAGGTAATAAGGATGGTGAAGGCTGGGGTGGGTGTGAGGGTGATAGGGAAGCTGTTTTCTAATGTCTTCACAAACAATTCCATGGGTGAGGGCATGAGTGTTGATGTCTTTGAAATGGGGCTTAATGTCTCTACCAACTGCAAGCAGCAGGTTTGTTACAGAACCCAGACAGCTTTATACCTAAAACAGACAAATGGGGCCACACAAGCCTGAGTTTCTGAACTTTGGAGGAAAAGGACATGTTTAAGGGGGGAATATGTGGTAGGCTGTTCGGGAAGGCTGCACCTTCCTGGTACCTCAGCAATGGGGGAAGGAAGAGAGCACCAGGCAGCCAGGAGTTTGGGATAAAAGGAGGCTGCACCCTCCAAAACCTCGAGAGAGAAAACCCTGCGGGCTGTGCCCTAGTGGAGTCTATCCGAAAAAAGTTGCAGGACTCCTCTGTCTCCTTTGTGGACACTGGCTTTTCATAGCGGGATTTTCCATACAAGGGCAATGTTCCTCTTGAACAAAAAGCCTGGAGCTCCAGGCAGCCATCCCCCAGCACTAGGGCAGCAGTGGGCTTGTGCAGGGACATGGAGTGGCACAGGACCTCTGACGAGCCTTGGATAGGACCAAAATCAGCCCGTGTTGCAAAATGTCCCAAGAGAAATGCTCTACAAAAATAATTGCTTTCCTATAACTCTTTAACAAAACACATTCCATGCGGGGTGAACCTAAGAGTGCGTTGTTCTCCCACTGTGGAGAGCCCTGGGTGTTCAAGAGGTTTGGGACCTAGTCCCAGCTATGTTCCACGAAGGTGAGATGGTCATTCTTTATTCAGGAGAGATGGAGGTGGTAAATAAGCTTTTCACAATGAAAAGAACTGAGTTGCAAGACTGATCAGAGGAACGTGTGAGCTGATCAGAATTATATCATGCAAGAAAAGCCTGGCTTTAGGACTGGATCCAGAGCAAAAACCTGTGCACTGGTGCTGGAAGAGTGCTCTGTGCTTAGGAAAAATCAGGGGGAAAAAAGTTATTATTAAATGTATTGCTAATTGTATTATATATATAATATAATTACATATTAATTATAATACATGCTATCATTATAGTTACAGTGAATGATTAATTAAACTTGCATATTGATATATAGCATGTAATTATACAATATATATTAATATTTTAATTACATTGTTTATTTATTATTAGAAATATTTAGAAAAAATTATGAAAAATCGTAGAGAAAGTTTGAGGCACTGACTGGAGGAGAGAGCCTGGAGGAGGAGACGTGATCTTGTTTGGTTCCTGAAGCACTGAGGCACCAAACACGTGCATGATTACAGGCAGTTCCCATCCCTCCTGGATCCCTTAGCATTCAGTAGCTGCTTGACTGAAACTGGGGGACAGTAATTCCCACCCTTCAATGAGAGCAGTGCTGTGACTCTGATGGGTAGCAAAGGCTGTCTCAGAGGTGACTTTGCATTTCTCAGTGGTTAAACAGTGTGGCTGTGCCACACATCCCTTTACACACCACCTGCTGCAGTGCTCTCCTCCCAGATCCTTCTCAGCTCAGAGCTGGGGTGTTCAATCAGCTGTTTGAGTGCACCACGGGCAGGGAGTGCATGTCTCCTCTGCTGAAAGCTCATGAGGAACTCTTAAACTACGTGGGATAAATTAAACCTTGACTCAGCTCCAGTGGCACAACGAAGCTAAAGCAAGGCTGGATTGAATCACAGGATGGTTAGTATCGAGTGGCAGAGGAGTGTCCCTGTGCTGTCTTTACCATAATGTGAAATGCAGCTGGTGCTGAGGGGGGAAGCTGCCTCTTTCAGGTAACACCAAAGAGATGCCTAGGAAAGATTTATGTACTCCCTGTTCGAATGGAGACAAACTACAGTGGTCTCTATAGCCACACACAAAGTGTTTCTGTAGGAACAGCGCTTCAGAGCTGTGGTATTTTTCCTCTGAGGGTACCAGCAGGGAAGTGTGGAGTTCATCGGTTTCCTAAAGCAGCCCTGTTTGTAAAAGCAAACTGAGTTTTAGCTTGGGAAAAGTTTTCCTTCCATTTTCCAGTGCGTTTAGCCTTAGAGAGTGTTTTGTCACAGGGAGCATCCGGATGAGGCGGATCTGAGCTGTGACCCTGGGAAAGCTCGGCTCTGGAGGGGACGAGCAGGAGCAGGGGGGCGCAGGAAGCGCTGGGGGTATTGATTTCAGACTTGCAGGCTCCTGCCAAAGGGCCGGCTCCCAGGCTGTGAGGGCCCTGCCATGCCATTAGCCGGTGTCACTTCCCAGAAGCGAGGCCGTGCCGTGGTCTCCCCTTGCTAATCCGTGAGGCACATTGCCATTCTGTAGGTTTGTTTTGAGGTGGCGGGCAGGGGGGAGGCAGGGACGAGATCAAATTAGCCTCCTAGGCATGCACACAGGCACATTGCCCCCCTCCTGCCTCTCCAGGATCAGCTGCCTGCGTACGGCTAACATTGAGGCTTATTGAATGCACCCAGCAGGGTAACGTAGTGGGCACTCTTCCCCTCTCCAGATCCATGAGTGCCCCAGCGACAGGACCAAAGAGCTGAACCTGTGAGCAGCTGCCTCCTGTGAAGTCTATAACATCTGTGACTCAGCTTCCGACTGCTCAGTGCAGGGCAGTTCCCCTAGCTGGGGAGAAAACCCACTCGGGCTCCCTGATACAGCTGTCCCAAGGGAGGAGCTGTGACCCCCAGTCTCAAGGGGCTCCATGGGGACTTGTGGCAGTTTTTCAGAAGAGGTGAGCACTACAGCCACCCCCAAAACATTCCCCAAGCACATCCAAGCTGACATTTGTCTCGCTGAATCACAGTGGACCACCACCATCACCCCAAAGAGAACCCCACCACCCTCACCCCAAAGAGAACCCCACCACCCTCACCCCAAAGCGAAGCACGGGGAGAACACCAGGGATGAACTTGACCCGCTCGTGCTCCTAATGACTATGTGTGTGCAAACACTGCCCTCTGCCTCCTGCAGAAAGGCTTTGTCGTTGGGTCGGGGATCTGATGGGGTTTTAATTTTCATCTCCTATGATTAGAGAGATTCCTCCAGCCTGGCTGCACGCCAGCACACAAAATGTTGAGAGCAAAACGCCAGCATGCCCAGCTTGGCACTGGTAGTGCCAGCCCAAATATTCAGAGCCATGTGGTGAGTGGGCTGTAAAACTCTTCAGCCCTACAATAAGGAAAAACCTGGAGGTTTTCTTATAGGTCTTATGAAAGAGAGAAATTTGGGCTTGTTTCGCCCCTTAGGCTCGTATTTTCCAGCATTTTTCTCCTAGGGGAAAGGTTAGGAACATTTTTGTTAGTTTTAACTACTCAAGGGAAGGGGAAAATAAAATTCCGTCAGACCTAATACCCAGCCAGAGACACCTGGCCAGGGCTGATTCCCAGAGCGTTCCTGGAGGACCAGCAGTGTAGATAAGCACAGCAAAGCCAAACTTGAGCAAGGAGATGTGGGAGCAGAGCAATGAAATGATGTTTCCCAAAGTGACAGCTGGCCCAGGGCACGGCCAGAAGTCAAATCTGTGCTTCTGCCTAGCCAGGACAGCAGGACCAAGTCCCCAAGCCTGCTTGGCTTGCAGGCTGTTCCCAGCTGGCCCCAGGAGGGTACATGAGCTCTGTCCCATTGTTGATGCCCCTGGACCTCTTGTGGGGTTCCTGTCACCCAAAAGTCAAGCGCTTTGCTTCACCCCATGAAGGGCGGCACAGACAGCACCTCCCAGGGACTTCCAACAGAAGGGCGGTGCCTGGCTCCTGTCACACTTTGGAAAAACCCCTTGGCCTTTTATCTGGGCCGTGTATGGCCCCTGATAGCTGCAGTGTCAGGCTGGAAGAGGCACAGAGGGCGGGGAGGCAGCAAACCAAATCCTGTGAGGAGAAGAAAATGCATGGATGCTGCACACAAACCGCTCACAAATGAGCCCATAGGAGGAGCTGGGTCTCCCAGGCACGGCCTGTCCTTGCCCAGACTTTGGTTTCTCCACTGAGGTGGCAGCTCTGCTCCCATTTCATGCTGTTTTGTCACAGAGGATATCACAGGGAACACACCTCTAAAGAATGCATCCTTTTTCTTTTTTTTTTCCCTTTCTGGTCAATAAAACTGCATTTTGACTTTAGGGTGAAGATTTGGATCAATTCTCATTTTCTACAAAATGATTCTCTCTTATACACCAAGGAATAGAATTGAAAATGTAATCTATCTTGTTGAGAGGTAGAGTCAGGGTCATGAAAATTAACCCCCAAGTGCCATTTAGCGTGTCTTTTCACATGCCAGCAAATAGCAAAGAACATCTTTGGATTGCTAAACAGTAATTTAGTAAAAAATACAATCAGTTTTGCCCAGGCCTCTGAAGGAATCCTGCCACCAAGTCACTTTTTCTCGTCAGTGTAAGAATAACTGAGAATGACTTTCAGCCATGATCTCCTAGCAAATACTATTGCCAGATGAAAACTGGGACCTGGGTGGCTTTGTCTCACAGAATTATATTCTAATATTTAGCTGTATAAATTGAAGCAGAACTGGACTCATTTAATTTAACAATTTCACTTTCAGAATCCATAGGATTAAAAATTGAAAAATACCGAATAAAATGAGTGTTCTCGTTTAAGGCCAGGAAAATGCGACACTTTAAAATGACTCAGACTGAAGAAGAGAAAATGAGGTGTAGCTGGGCCAACAGAGAAAGCTTTGAGGAGACACTACCCAGATATTGCCTTTAGATTTATAATTTGGACATTAAACTGCAAGCAGGGGTACTGGAGGCAGACATTTAATCCATCAGGTCACTTGGACAGTTGTTACTGCTGATCACCAGAGATGAGGCTCGTAAAGGAGGCCTGGGCTGGATAAATGGGCAATGTGATCCACCAGGCTCTGCAAGAACTGCTGGGATTTGTGGGTGAGGAAGGAGGATGTTGAAATTTTTCTTCACTGGAAAGGTGGTCAGGCACTGGAACAGGCTGCCAGGGAAATGGTGGAATCATCATCCCTGGAAATGTGCAGGAAATGTGCAGGTGTGATGGTTGGGGACATGGTTTAGTGGTGGACCTGGCAGTGCTGGTTTAATGGTTGGACTTGATGATCTCAGAGGTCTTTTGCAAACTTAATTATCGTATGAAATAGGACAAGACCTAGGAATGGCTCCTCCTGGTACAAAGAATTTGTGTCAGCACCAAGACACACCAATGGATCAGTTCTGCAAAAAGCAGCTGGAATCTTATCTGGGACTCAGGCTGATGGGATCCCTTCTGTGAAATTCATTCAGCAATTGTCTGTCAGGGTTTTGGCCAAGCCCTTTATTCTCTTTAAACCAAGGACTGTCTGCTTTCCATTGCTATGTGCTTTCCACTTGGACTGATTACTTAAAGCAAGGAAAAAAAACGTTACTCAGGAGGTTTCTGGTGAAGGATGGCAGCAGTGATACTTTGTGAATCAGGCTTGGTCATGTCTCAATGTGCTGTTTCCAGGATCTGCATGGTAACACAGGGACTGTGATGCACCACAGCAATGATTTGGGGGCCAGGCAGGTAAATGATTTTCGTTAAAACATCAAGGCTTCAATGCTTTGCCAAAAAAAAAAAAAACAACAAGAAAACACAAAAAACCCAAACAAACAAAACCAATCTCGCAAACAAAAACCAACAACAAAAACAAGCCAAAGAAATGAACGAAAACTCAAACAACAAAAAAAAAATCCACAAAATAAACCACCAGAAGGAAGGAAATTTCACAGTGGCACTGCGAACAAGCTAGCCAAGCTGACAAAGAAAAGAGCCTTTGGATTCCATTCAACTGATGCATATAGAAGAAAACTTTGAAAGCAACTCAACTGATTTTTATGCTCAGCTCTGAACTACGTAGAAGTGGTCAGCTCTAAATTACTACTCTTTTATTTGGCACTTAAGTTCCTATAGCACTCGAGAGAGTCCAGGATATCTTTGTTCCAGGGTCTAAAAACGCCAAATAAAAAACCCTCACAAGAGTTTCCAGGCTGAAGGAAAGAAAACATTTAATAACAGGTGCAGTGGATTACTGGGAAATGATAAAGTGGTATCTGTCAGCATCATGGCCATGATACTCATCCATCAGCGACTTAATTACTACCCAGGGCTCTCTTGCAGCAAAGGCAAGTTCAAAGGAGGGCAATGAGGGCACTTTACGGGTATTTCTAGGTGTCTAGAGGAAAACACAAAGTTGCTTGTTCAAAAATTGTATGAATTAGAAGGAGAAGGTGTGGGGCAGGTTAGAGCTTGGGAATTAGAGGCAGAAAGAAACAGACAGGAGAGGTTCTGAAAACACAGTCTGACTGCTCTGCCTGATGCAAAAGGAAGGCAAAGCAGGGGCAAGTTAAAAGCAAAGAGGTGTGCCAGCCAGCGCAAAGGGATGAGGAAATGGAGAGTAGGACTCTGCTTGAAGGCCAGGGAAAATGCTGCTGCAAATTTGGATAATGTAAATTTGGAGCAAAATTTTGCCTTTTTGGTCTGTGGGAGCATAAGAGAGGTTGTGTCTGCTGGATGGTAGGAAGAACAAACCAGAAAGAACAAGAAACAACCTGTGTGGGGAGAGATTGGAGGGGTAGAAGAAGATTCTTATTAAGGGCGTTGATATGAACCCGGTTCATGCTGTCCGCAGAGATTTGCCAGGGATGGAGTCAGCAGCTGAGTTTGGATACCCAAATGCCAGTGAGATAGCTCAGCCCCAAGAATCAGAGGAACATATTTGAACACCTCCCTGCCTTTTTCTGCCATCTCCACTCTCAGCAAGTGCATCTCCGCAGAACAAAAGCCGGCAGAGCTGCGAACGTGCCCGGGGCAGAGGTGCCCGTGGGTGGGAGATGTGTGCGCAAAGCCACCCACCGCCAGCCCCTGCTGTGACACCCGTGGGTGACAAGGAGAGGTGCCACCCAGCACAAAGGCATCACCCTCCCCACATCCCCGGTGGCCGTGTCCCAAAGCAGTTGGTGTCAGCTTTTCCGCTCTCGCAGCAGCCGCTCGAGTGCCGCTCTAGTACTTCAAAAGGGTGTGTTAGAGCGGCACTAGGGCAGCCACCGAGCAAGCCACTGCTATCTATCTTCAGGGATAAGATAAGACATCAAAGTGATTGATTCCCAGCTCTCCACGTCAAAGCAGAGTGTGGGGGCCGGTGACAGCCCACGCATCCCCCCATCCCGCAGGAGTGTGGTTGCATGTGGGGAGGGCTGTCAGATTCCCAATGGCTTTTCTTTTTTTTTTTTTTCCATCTTTATCTCCTTCCTGTTGGCAACCAAGCTTAATTCGTGCTTTTGAAATAATTTCCTTACCTTTAAATAACAATAAGGAACACCCACGGAAAAATGTCTTGGTGCCCTGACAAGCAGATTTTCAATGGGAAATGGTGACCACCCAGCAGCAAAAAATGATCATTATAGGCACATAATCCATTCTATCAGTCCACCAATCACCACAGCTTGAAATGGCCCCATTAACACCCTGCAAGACCTAATCATTCACCTTCCTCCAATACCCTGTCAAATAAACAGCTCATGGAAATGCCTGTTATTTTGCTGGATGCAAAAGCCTACCTGCTAACCAGTAGGAAAAAATGAAGGAAAGTTGTAAAAAAGAACTATTCCCTATTTTATTTTAAAATTCTTAGCAGACAGTTGTTGATGGTCTACTTGAGAAGCAGCTGTCAGGCTGTTTTACCCTCCCTCTCCACTCTCCTTGTTGCCTAATACACATGGTATCGTCCCTCCTCAGCAGCACTGGGAGGAATACGTTTGTCACACTGCGAACCCAAAGGAAATAAGGACATCTCTTATCAGAGCTGAGCCACCCTGAGAAGGTGCTGGCTGATGGGAGATAGCAAGAGGCTTGTTTGAGGGACCTCTGAAAGCTCCTGATGGCCTGTTGTGAGGCATCCAGATATGAGCTGCCACAGGGTGATCTGAGGGTGTGCTTAATATGTGACTTTCAGAGCTTTTAACAGCAGAAAGGGAAATACATTGTCCCCGCTTCCCCCCAGAGTGACTTCTGTGCTGCCACAAGGTCTCAGGTTGATGGTTCTTCTGGTTGATGGATATTCTCACTAGAGAGAACTCAGCTGGCTGTGTTGATATGCCATTTTTAGGGACTCTTGCGGGCTGGTTTGTTCAGCCCAGAGAAGGGGAGATTGAGGGGAGATCTCATCATGGTCTGCAGCTTCCTCAGGAGGGGAAGCAGAGGGGCAGGCACTGATCTCTGCTGTCTGTGACCAGTGAAGGGACCCGAGGGAGCAGCATGAAGTTGTGTCAGGGGAAGTTTAGGTTGGATATTAGGAAAAGGTTTTTCACCCAGAGGGTGGATGGGCACTGAGCAGGCTCCCCAGGACAGTGGTCACAGCACAAAACCTGACAGAGCTCAAGAGGTGTTTGAACAATTCTCTCAAGGCAGATGGTGTGACTCTTGGTGTGTCCTGTCAGGGCCAGGAGTTGGACTCGATGATCCTTGTAGGTCCCTTCCAACTCAGCTTATTCTGTGATTGTGCTGCTTGAGTGAAGGTCCCCAGCCAACGTTTCTTTCACATCCTTCATGTTGTGAAGCCCCCATTCCTGGGGCCCACCCACAGACACATAGGAAGCCACAAAATTAGGAAACAACTTGGGAAAATGCAAGTCTTTGTGCAAAGCAGCGTGTAGAGGTGAATAAAGTTGTCCTAGAAAGCCAGAGCTGCATAAACCCCACTTGTTTTTCATTGAAGAAAGACACTGTGCTAGGACAACATCAAGCTCCCTAACACATGGTGTGTGGAGGAACGAGGATGTGCTGCCTACTGTCCTGAAATCACCTCCTGCTGCACAGCAGTGACCGAATAAATGTGAGAAATCGAGTCCTGAGGCTGCTGGACTGGCAGAGGAGGGATTAAAAAAAAAAAAAAAAAGAAATAAAGAAGTGTTACAATCAGTTAAGCAACAAAATTCTTTTCCAAGGAGGCAGTCAATAAGGCAGGAACATGGGAATACAAATAGCCTGGAGGAACACGCTGGTGGCTTTAGCGCTTTTCCATTAGCACAGAAGGACGGCTCAGCCGGACACCCGGGGTCACTTTCCGCTGGGGTTCCTCCCAGTCAACAGCTCAACCAACAGGTGCAACCTGGTGTTTAAATCTGAACAGGGACAGTGGAGAGCTGCCAGAGAAGTGAGGAGAGGAACGGCGTCGGATGCCGGTGAAGATGAAAGTGGGGATAGCGGCACGCGGGCTCCGGGGAGGGACGGCGAGGAGGAGAGAGGTTCAGCCCATCCCCAGCACCACAACTGCTGGATATCCTGTGTAACATGAGTGGGGGATCTGGACACAATTACAAGAGGTCAAGTATCCGCATCAGAAAGCTATGGAAATCATGGGAAGTGATTATTAATAGCCATAGCAGAGAGGCTGAGGACTTGGCAGGTGGTCCTTTCACAAGAGGGACGTACCTGTTTTGCAGGGGAAAGCAAGGTCTTGCGCCTTGGTGCTGTCAATCAGCCCTTTCTCTTTGACAGAAAAGATCTCTGCTGCAGGAAAAATACAACGGGAGTGGATAAGAGCAGTAGGTTGGATGTGTGTCCTGCTCTGCCCCACGCTTCATGTGAAACCATGGGCGAAACCTCCCCATGCCATCCCATTTCCCATCCCCTGTAAGCAAATTATTATTGTCTCTCTTTCTCTTGTGGCCAAGCATTGGACTGATGAGGCACATGGGAATCCTGAGGGAGATGGTTTTCGAAGAAGCTCAGGAGCCTTGGGCCATGCTTAATGCCCTGCCCCATGACTTCTCAGCTGTAGGGGCAAAATCCGATTTTGTTACCCCTAAAAATGCAGGGATGGGACATGCCGTCAGGTAGAGAGGATCTGCCCTGAAGAACTGGACTTCCACGGCTTCCAGCAGGCATGAGATCCAGCAGCAGCTCCAGCTTTGGGCTGGGTGTCACACATCACAGGAGCTATCATGTCATAAGCCGGTGTTTTGGTCACTGGTATCAGCAGGTTTCCAAGCTTTCACTCAGACAAAGGCAGGAGCAAGGCCATTTTCTCTCTCTGGATGGGTGACTTCCCATGCAACAGCCTTGTTTCTGTCAATCCTGTCCTTGGTTTACCTCCCTAACTTGGGCTCCTGTATTTTATCTAGAATCCAGTTACCTGAAATACCCAATTTTACAATAATTTACTATCCTGGGAGACACCAGAATCTAACAGAGATTCGTGCACAATTCTCCTCAGTAAAACACAACTAGTTTTCAAAATGGTTTAGCTTTTGGGGGAAAGAGGGCATGGGACCAAACTCCATCCAGGACCAACTCTGAGGATGATGCCAGATTTGGGAAACTGCTGAGGATGATGCCAGCTTTTGGGCAAGTTAGTTCTCTGGTCAGAAGAATTCTTTCTCTCTGGGTGTAAGGCTGAGAAAGATGTGGTATGTGCTCCTTTGAGGGGGTTGGATAGCAGATGCATTCCTGATGTTTTCCTTGAAACAACTCTTTCTCCTCCACTCTGGTGCAAAAACAGCTCACAACACCTGCATTTCCAGGGCACCTTATTTCTCTTGTAGTCTGAAGCCTGTAATTGTTATCCTGATGCGAAATAAAATATTTAGACATAAAATGGTCAGAAAATCCCGCGTTTGCTAAGCAATAAATATGATCAGTCCTGCTTTGTTCACTCTGAGAGTCTGAAAAAAAAGGCCTAAACATTTGAAAATGTAGATTACCAGCAAACCTTAAAGGTCATCTTGACACGTAAAGCATTTAATGAATTCTGGATTGATCTTTTTCTTCGTTCTTCTGAAACTGGATTATAATGGTTGTATTTGCAGAGTCTTATTTTTTTTTGGAAACAAAGTATTTGTTTTCATTAAATAAACTGGGGGCTTTGCTTCGGAAAGTTTAATTGCAACTAAAATATGGATGCAGATGTTGCAATAATCATCCAGGTCGGTTATTGTTCCAGTAATTTAAGTAGTCTGATGTACAAGGAAGGAAATTCAGCTTTGAATTGAAGGCTGTATTTAGTTGGCATTTTTTACTTCAGGGGGTATTTATCAGCAGATTATTCTTGGGGAATTTATGCAGGTATGACTAGGACTGCATTTTTAAAGAGATTGCATACAGACACCAAAATAAATGGTCAGTGCTTGTGCTTATCCAGCCTGAAGATCTTCTAATAATGTAGGTCCAAACACTTGAAAAAACTCAGATCCAGGCCTTCCTTACACAGAGGGCGTGCCGCTTTTATAAATGTTTGAATCTACTCACGAATTAATGCTAATTCCATCTTCCAAGAGCTATATTGAAAATGTTCTTATTTAAAATTGCTATTCAGCAGTTCCTTAATTATAGTTTATGAAGCCTGAGTGTGTGAGAACTCCCACTGGAAGACCTGTAATTTTTGGCAAAGGGCAGAAATGAAGACGTGGTGCTTTTTCTCACACTCCTGCAAGACTGCCTAGGGAGCTTTCTGCCATTCAGCCTTCCTGGTCCTGCACTAAGGCACCAAACCTCTCCAGATTCTGTGTGCAGCTCCCTAATGCCCAGCTCAAGGCTGCAGGGTCCGTGAGATGTCAGGGAAATAAAAAGTCAGAATGAATATTGTAGCGTTTAACTCAAGTAAGCCAGGTTTCCAGGAGGATTTATGTCCTAGCACAAACTTCAGCAATTAGTCCTGTAACACGTGTGAGGCTTCTGAAGCCTTATCTTCTCTTTATCAGCTGAATAATGCAGGCCTCTGCTTAGCCAGACTAAATGGGATTTTAATTGAATGTTTCCTTTAAAAAATCAATGGCGTGGAAGCGACAGGGTCAGTGTTGCCCGAGCATGTGCTCCACCCTCCCAAATGATGGCATGCACCCCCCAAACACACCCATGTGAGCAATGCAGCTCTAGTGTGATTATCGTTATTATAATACTCTTCTGAAACCTGCATTCAGCTCTCGTTTCCTTGGGCTGCAGGTAGGCACGCGCTTGGGGAGCAGGCAGGGAATTATAAACGTTGCAGCTGGTGCCCGTCACCTCACCCAAAAAGCCTGGGATGGCTGCAGGAATCGCTGGGCACATCCTCATGACCTTCCCTCACCATGCAGAAAGGCAAATCAGATGAACACTGTGGTCTCTTCTTGTCCCTGTCCTTGCTAAAATAAAAGTCACCCTGTTCCTCACCCCGTGATTGGTTCCCGAAGGCAAGGGACAGCTCTCACGTGGCTTCTCCAAAAACCCATGCACCGCAGTTTGGATGGGCTTTTGCCTGTCCTGATCTGATTGCAGGAGACAGCCGGCCATGGATCTGCATGGGATGGGGCTGTCTTTAAGGGCTGGCCTGGTCTTTGGTCTAAACAGAGAAAAAATATCCCTCAGAATGAGTCTGGAGGGCTGGGACTCGATGTGAGCCCTTGGCGGGTTCAGTGCGAGCTTTACCCATCCACAAGCAGAGCTGTGCCTCAGACTTGGCTTCAGGCACCCTTTGTCTCCCAGTTTCAGCCCTCCTTAACAGGAGGGGTGGCCTAAGCAGGAGTTTCATGGTGGTGGGCTCCCAGCACAACTCGGATGACCCACCAGAAATGCTTCTGCTCCATCTCCTCTCCATGGATGGGACGGGTATTCCCAGCTCAGCTTCTGCAGGTGCTTCCTAGTGGCATCTGCAGCTACAGGGCTCTGTTCCTGCATTTTTCTGCCCCTTCCCATGCCCACAACCCGTGTCTGTCCATCTGCCCCTTCTCAGTAATTCCCTGTGCGCTGCCTCGGGCCACAGGGCTGATTCTGAGCCCCTTGGTGCTCGCTCAGCTCAGAAAAACATGCTGTGTGCTGTAATTCCTGCTGGCTTTCCTTCCTGTGCCCCAAAAGGGGCACATCACGTTGTTCCCCCAGCCAAAACTGAATTTGCTTTGCCAGGCATGCTCTTGGCCCTTTGTTGGGTTTCCTGCCCCTCTGATGCAGCTCTGCAAATCTGTCCCCTTCTCCCACACATCTCCTCTGCTTTTCCCACATCGTTCCCTTCACTGTGTCCAGACTTACCAAATGTCAAAGCTCTGGCTCAAACAGGGACATTTTTAAGCTGTGTGAGCACTCCGGAGTTAAATCCCTCTCCAGACCTCCCTTTTATTTTTTTTTATCTTAACCCAAAATAAGGATGTTTTTTTCTGGTTAACTCATAATGTCTGCATCCCTCCTTGCTCCCAGCTACATCCGAGCCACTTCCCAGTAGTAACAGAGAGAGAAGAATTCTGCGTGGCGTGAGCAGGAGAGCCAAGGGCTGCTGTGCAGCAGCATCTGCTTCTGGGACCACTCCACGTGTCCCTTGCCCCTTCTCACCTGAGCAGAGCGTGTGTGGATGACTCAGAGCTAAAAAAGGTGTGTGCCCAGTACAGGCTGCACAGTACAAATCTAACCCCGTGCTTGTGGAGCTGGAAACTAGAGTTCATACCAAGATCAAAATGCAGTTATCCCTTTCAGATTTACTGCCAATTCAGTGAGGATAGACATCAGTCATCTTCCACGTCATCACAGCCTTCTCCAACCATTGCTTTCCAAGCTTTGCTTTCCCAGCCTGAGGTCCCAGGTATTTTCAAAATATTGCAGCAAGGCAGTTGCTGTTTCTGGGACATTGATGCCAGTTTTAACCTACATTATGATGAAGAAAACCTGTAAAAATCCTTTTCTTTCTTTTTTTTTCTTCCAGTTGAAAACTCTGCTTTTCCCTTTAAAAGAGCAGGAGCTATTAAAATCAGATGTTCTGTAGCCCTCATAGCTCTAGGATGGGCTATTATTGCCCTACCCGTGTTACAGCACATCAATCTCAGCAGCATCAAGGCAAATTTTTTCACTTTCACCTCCAGGCTTATGTTACCCATGAGCTGATGGAGGGAAGTGCAAAAGCTGGTGTTTGACTTTGGGGTGAGCTTTTCGGGGAACCGTGTGCCACTTGTTTTGCCACTTGTTTTGCCACTTGTTTTGCCACTGAGCAAGGCAAAGCTGTCTCTCTGCATCCCCTCCAGTGCTTGGCTGGCTTGGTACCCCTGATAACCCCACCAGCTGCCCAGACTCCTTCAGACAGTGCCTTGGCTCAGCATCCACCCCTGGGCTCTCCAGGGAAAGGGCTATTAGAGAGAACATGCTTCCCTTCAACTTCCCCTGGCTCATCAGGCTTGGAAATTCTCCATTCACAGCTGGCTGTAGCAAAGGTCAGGGTTTTCTGTCGGCTTTTCTTCTTCTGGCTCTCTGGCCTGGAAGAAAGCAGCAGAACCACAGGTGATGCAATTTGGTTAGAAACTCCTGAGGCTTAAATTAAACAGAATTATTTATCAAATGTCTTGGCCATTAGCCCTATCTCTAGCAATACCCATGCCAGGACCTCTCCCTCTCTCCTCCCACATACATTTCCCTTCCCTTCCAAAGGCTCAGTGAGATCTAATAAAAGAAAATAAATACCCCTCCTCCCTTTCAAAAAGAGGGAAATGGCAATAACAATAACAAACAAATGACAGCAGTGCTGGATGCTTTGCACAGCTCTGGCTGTGCTGCATCCCTGGGGGGCAGTGATGCCCCACAAGCCCCTCCAAGGACCACGTGGGTGTTGTGAGGATGGCAGTGCTGCCCACTGCCATTGACCTTTCCTTCATCCTCATCCTGCACAAGCCAGCCAAGCCTTCATCTGTATGAATAAATCAGAGTCCCTGGGGCGTGTCAGCTCGCTGCCAGGTAAATTAGGGATGATGGAGACTGCACTTAGCACTGTGCATTCCCCTGATGCTCTTCCAAGGGCTGATGTTCCCTACGCTAACCCCAACATTCCACCCCTCCATCCTCGCCAAGGAGCACCATGAAGAACCAAGATCTCATGGCTCAGACTGTGTGAATTTCATTTTTTTCTTTTCCAATTTATCTTTAAGTTTTTTGTTCTCTAGTTGATGAGAATTTAGGTTTCAGGAGAGGTGGACTTGTTCATATTTCACCTCTGCCACAGCAGCTTGGGCTTTATCTGGGGCGAGACCTTGTAATGAAAGTCAGACTCAGCTCTGCCTTGTTGCTGGTACTTGGAGCCCCAAGTCAATCACCAAGTTATTTTGCAACGTAAGGTAAATCCGTAGTAGCTGGTAATGTGGCAAATGATCTCTGTGTTGCTGAAAGGAAATCAATAAACTGGCTGAGCCTGGAAAATTTTACTTCTCTGGCTTTCACATTTTATCCCATAGGTTCTGTTTGTCTGATCGAGTTTTTTTTCTCCAGGACAAAATCAGTCTGACAGACATGAAATTTCTGTTTACACTGAGAAACTTTGTTCTTTCCTGTTTTCCTGCCTAAGCAAACTAAACACTTTAAATTTTAGTCATCTCCAGCATGCCTGCCCTGCAGGAACGTTACTTGTGCTATTTGCAGGGAAATGATGCTGAATAAAAGAGCACAACTCATCCCTTGGTATTTTACACTTCCCCTACCCTTGGCTGATTACCAAAGATTTCAGTTCTATTTAGTACTTCTTCCCAGCTTCGTTCAAATTATTTGTCTTGAACAATTTTTGTCTTGAAAGCATGTCGAGTTCAGTCTCCCCCGTGGGAATCCCAGGACTTCTGCTCCAGCCAGGAAGTACTGTGAGTGCAGCCTGTTCCAAAGCAAATAAATCAGCTTGCACAAGGAAAAGTGGCAGGAGAGTCTCCCCTCTAAAGTATTGTTCACCTCTTGGGCCAAAGTTTAGAAATGCTTCTGTTTGACTTGCAGCAATTTATCAGTTCCCAAATGAAATAATCACACAGTTAGATACAGTCCAAAGCAGTCAGAAAATGTGGAAAATGTGGGGATGAGAAACCCACAGAGCTTCTGTGAAGCCTCTATATTTATTTATATGTATAAAGACAAACTTTACAAATATAAAGAAGATATGGGTTTACCGTCATTAAGGAAGAGAAGTCTGTGTTTCATTTAATATTTAATTGCAAGTATCAAACATTAAAGTTCTTCCAAACTCTTGTTTATTAATTGGAGGCCTGTCATGATGCTTTGAAATGGTATTCAAAGGGAACTCGTGTTGAAATAAATGAAGTAATATACATGATTAAGATAAATATAGCAATTGTCTGATTAGGTATACCTAGTAATACAATACATCTTATATGAAAGTAGGTTCTGACTGCCTCCTGAGCTGGGAGGCAATTAAAAATTAAAAAGGAATGAAAAATCCAATTCAAAATGTATCAGGCTAGAATTGCTCCTTAGACAAAGGGCAGAGAAAGTCCCAAGACTTAGTGGTCACTCCTAAAGACAGATAGAATTCCGGTTTTCTGAGTGGACTCAACTTTTGACAAAACAAGTCATCCTATGTCTGCATTAAATCATAACCCGAAAACGAAGGGCATTTCAAATGTCACAATGATGTAGTGCTCTGACATGGCTGCATTTTGGTAAGAAACCTATCTTTAGCTAGATTTCTCTTTAAAGTTTGTACGGGACTCTGCATCCTTTTGATGTTCTGCTGCAGCACCACAGAGATAACCTCGGTTCTGGCCTTTTTCCGCTTGTCTCAGCTGGGCTGCACAACCTTAAGCCCATTGTCTGTATGTGGCAAATACTTGAAGAAAGACATTGAGGGGCTGGAGCATGTCCAGAGAAGGGCAACAGAGCTGGTGAAGGGTCTGGAGAGTGAGTTGTATTAGGAGCCGCTGAGGGAGCTGGGGATGTTTCGTCTGAAGAAAAGGAGGCTTAAGGGGGACCTTCTCACCCTCTACAACTCCCTGACAGGAGGGTGCAGCCAGGTGGGGGTCGGGCTCTGCTCCTGGGAAACAGGTGACAGGATGAGAGGACACGGCCTCAGGCTGAGCCAGGGGAAGTTCAGGTTGGACATCACAAAATATTTCTTCACAGAAGGGGTGGACAGGCATTGGAATGGGCTGCCTAGGGAGGTGGTGGAGTCACCACCCCTGGAGGTGTCCAAGGAATGACTGGATGTGGCACTTTGGATTTTGGTCCAGTTCACACAGTGGTGATCGGTCAAAAGTTGGACTTGATGATTTCAGAGGTCTTTTCCAACCTAAATGATTCCGTGATTCTGTGAAATACAGATTCTATTTCTCCTCTTCCTTACTTTTGCTCTGGTCATTCAGATCCATGCAAAGCCGGTGCAGAAAAGTCACAACTGTGCTCATGCAAGGTCAGTCAATGCCAGCAATGTCGCCTCAAAGTTAATTGCCCCCTACTTTTGGGAAAGGGGAGTAAAACTACAAATAGAATCCTGAATTTCACAAACACAAAAGAGCATTTAATTATTCTGGTTACATTGTTATCCCCAGACACTTTCTAGTTCTGGACAGGATCTGCTCCTCTAGGGCAGGAAGTAATTGCTTATTTCCTTGTACACTTCAGCGATGGTTCTGGAGTAGTTAATGAGTTATTAGGAGAGCTGGGAATGTTCAGCTGCTCTTCAAGTCAGCCAGCATCGCTGTGCCCAGCACCTCTGATGCTGATAACAAAAAATCCAACAGCCCAGAATCAGGGTCACTAATCAGGAGTGCTGCCAGTCGGTGACACGGCGATGACACAGGCTCTCCGCAGAGATTCCCTTCCTGCTATGAGTCAGGCCCTGGGAAGAAAAGATAATTCTGGTGCTCTGACAACTCTCCCACCCCGTGTTTACCTGCTGCAAAAACCTCCTCCAAGCCAGGGGAAGCCCAGCTGTGTTGGCACAAAGCCTGTGGTCCGGCTGGAGCTCTCCCAGACTTATAGGTTGTGAAATGAACATTTGCATCAATTAAATTTTCAATGACTCATGATTGAGTGATTCAGTCCCTCTGTGGACAGCCTTCAAATGGATCTGACCTTTCTTTCAAAGCTTGACCTCAGGTGGGGGATTTAGAGGAGGAACAGGGGAGTGATTCAAGCACACATGCCAGGGTCAGTCAGCTTTGGCTTGACAGGGTGCAGCTCACAGAGGAAGAGCTGTCACTGCAGAGATACCCCTGATTCCTGCTTTCCTGCTGCCTTGGATCCATTAGCAAAGAGGACAGCGTGGATAGGGACAGGGCAGGGGAGCCACTGCAAGACAGAACAAGAGCATGTACAGGGACCCCAATGCTGAGACTGAAACGTGTCTGTGAGGTGAGACCTACCAGCTGTAGGAGACTTACCCTGCTGAGCCTCTTTGCCCTGGGGTGTCTTTTTTGCCCAGAACAAGCTGGGACACACCAGTGTTAAATATCAGTAGAACAGAGTAGGGAGAAGTATTTGTGGGAGACACACCAAATTTTCTGAAAGCACAAGGGCCCATCCCTTTTCAGCCTCTCCAACAGCTCCTGCAGGTCCATGTGTTGCCTTCAGATACCTTTCTAGTGCATAGAAATAGTGGTTTAACACCCAAGCAGTCAGGCAGTGGAGTTTTGATGACCAGTCCCTGTACAGGGCATTTGCAAAGGGCCTGTGGATTCATCACTGCTGGGGAAGCAGAAGGGGCTGCAGCACATGGTTTGAAGGATGCAGAAATCAAATGTGGGGGTGACTTTCGTGCTTTGATAGAGGGGGAAGGCAAAGCTCTGAGGGGAGACAAGCACCAGAGCAGGAACCCACAGACACCACTGGGTAAGATTTCCCTACCCACCCCTCCAGGTGCATCTCCTGCTCTCACAAAACCAGCAGGGGAGCAAACATCTAAAGTAGGTGGTCGGTCAGTCTGAACTCTGTTGTCAGTACGTGTCCCAAATTGCCAAAATGTGGTTGGACAAGGTTGGGCTCAGCCTGGCAGTCACCTCCTGAGTGCAGCGTGTCACTCTTACCTCACCACCACCAGATAATGGGCCATCAAACAGCAGCTTCTGGAGGATGCCCTGGCAAAAGACTCACACAAGTCCAGGTCTACATTCAACCCATGGTGATCATCCTCTACACCTCCCTTCCCTGCCTGTGTCGTATATTCTGTATCTACAAAGGTGCAGTATTACGTGGTTTCTCTTAAGCACCTGCTTCTTTACACCATCCCAAACGGTTCAGAGGGAAACTCCGGTTGGATGGGACCTGCTCCAGTCCTCCTGTGCTCTCTCACTCCATTTCTTGGAGGAAAATTAAAGGCTTTCAAAGAATAAGAAGGAACTCCTGGGTTTAGGAAGTTCCCAGAAAAACGACTGCCTTGAGCCCACCTCACCAAGCAAAGTCAGGTCTCCTGTCCTCCAAAGTGACCCCATTCCCAACATGTCCCTCCCCTTGTTCGTGTGTGTTCCCGCTTTTCAGCATCCTCCACATCAAAAATCCTCCTTGCTTCACCCAAAAAAATCTTGTTTGTCTCAGTTCTTTGGCTTACATCAGTTTTGGGAGCCTCTGTACCCTGCTGCAGTCAAGAGGGGCACGAGCCTGATGTGGAACATTCTGTCTTCTCCTGAAGGCTTGTTTTTTGGAAACTCTCTGTTTTCAGAGGTTACTGGCTTGCTCTTATCATGAAAGCTGCCCCTGGCAACACTCGTCCTTCCTTTGTGAGAAAAACATCCCAGGCCTGAAGTTATATAAGTGTCACATGGGTTTAAGGCATTTTTTCCCCTTCACTCATAAGTGTCAGCCGGAGTTTCTTATCCACAGGCTGGGAGTCCAGGAGCAGTTCGTGTCTCTTTGGCTCCCCTATCTCATCACAGGGCACTTTTCACTTCAGAAATCTCTCTTCCCTTCTCAGGCTGCTCCTCAAGTCAGGAGAAGGATGATCAACTGATGTCTGAAGGAGGGGGTCAGCCCAGCAAGTGGCTTCTCGGGGGGTATTTATGAGCTGGAAAGATTCAGGTTTCTGACCCTTTCACCTCACATTTCACTGGGAAGGATTTAAACCGGTAATTTTCCCGTGCGTCATCAAAAGGGACACCAAAGAAAGTCCCTAAAAACTGCTCTAAAAACTACACAGCAAGCAGCAAGAGTCCCTTTGCTTGACAAGTGACTGTATGTCAAAAACATGTTGATAAGCATGAAAAACTCTGGGAAACAGAGACAAAAAGCAAGAGAAAGAAAAGTAGTCCCAGGCTGCCCCCATACTCGAGCACTGAGCCAGCCACCAGCAGCATGTGAGGCCCAAGCTGGAAAAGCCCAGCGAATCTTTGTCCTTTGCTCTGTGGTGGGAATGTTCCTGCAAAACTGTTGCCAAAATCTCCCAGAAACCATGGCCTCTCAGGGTGTGAAGCTGTGTTGGTTCCCCACAAGAAGCACAAGACAATCACAAACAGGAGTTAGACTCAAATTTCTCACAAGCTGGACAAGACAGATGAGATGGGAAGAGGTCGTTCCATTTTTTCCTGACCAGAAATAATTCCATTTATGATGGTTGCCAGCAAGACACTTTTGGAGGGAAGCACAGGATTTGGATGAATGTCTCTTGTACCTCTGAAGTTTGTCTTGCTGATCTATAAACTGTTCCCATGACTGAGCCACAAACTCCAGCTATGGTTTAATATAGCTCTCTTTTTCCTCATGCAACATATGCCTGATTCACCTCTTTTCACAGAATCATAGAATCATTATGGTTGGAAAAGACCTCCAAGATCAAGTCCAATAAAATAAAATTCAGCTAAATACACGCAATGTCACAGAAACACAGTTGCTGCCACGCAAGGAAATGTTTTCCAGAGCTGAGGTTTGTGCTCTTGTTCTCCCTTTCTCCTACGTGGTCACACGTTATGGTTGGCAGAAAAGTTTAATATCTAAAATCAGACTCCCACTCTGGACATTGTGATGTTAATGATTCAGCCAATGCCCTTAAATCCTTACAGAAGGGTGTGATGCATTACTTGGTTTTAGTTTAAATAAATTTTGCCTTTTTTTTTCTGATCCTTTTATCTTTTACAAGATCTTTACAGCCTACCACTGGGCTCTTTTGATGTGAACTGTCACTGATCAGGACTGATGATACAGCAAAAGTGTGACGTGATGGGTTTCTTCACACCTCAGTCATCCATATGGTGATGAGAGCAGTTCCAGATCAATTGCCTTGCTGTGCATAAAGCCCTCTGAAATAAAATATTTTGATACACAGCTTGTTTTGAGGTTTTATTTGGTTGGGTATTTTTTTTTTGTTGGTTGGTTGAGTTTCTTTACAGGCTAGAGGAATATATCTTGTTTAATATAAACTCAAAAAGAGGGAATAAATGTAGACCAAAAGCAATTTAGACCCTTGGGGCACCTACAAATAAGACAGCAGCTGAGCTATGGCTTTTAGAGCTATGGCTTATGCTGAAATTTCTGTCTTTAATGTTTTTCTTTTGGTTTTTCTGTTAAAGTTTCAAGAGACTGAAATTCCCAATTAATTTTACTTCTCCAGAAGGTTTTAATGGGTCATTAATACGTGCAGTTTATTAAGCAGGCGATAATAGCATTACAACAGGAAAAGAAGGGAAAAACTCAGTGCAGTAACTTAATCAAGTGGCTAAGCCTGCAAAACGGGGTGAGGGCTTCTGGGTTTCACTGACTGAACGTTTGACCTTGAGACAGTCCAGTCCATCTGCTCATTCATCTTCAAAACGATAACCTGCATTACGGGTGTGCTGCAAACTTCCAGTCCTGCCTAGGGAGTCCTTGAGCAGCAGGTGATGAGTGGTACTGTTGCCTTTCCCTGGTCTTAAAATTAAGAGCCAAACACGGTTAAGGGAAAAAAGGGGTTTTTACCTCGGTATTTATTTAAGGAACCTTAAGGTGCACCACTTCCTCCAGGTGGAATGCACTGAAATGCACACGCACGATTGATCACGTATATGATTTATAAGCCTTGCAAATTAGCATATCTATCAAAGATTCCCCAATGAGAGACTTGTGATATCCCCCCATCCCAAGGAATTCCCCCCTGGATGGGCCTCTCTTAGTTTACAAGACATGTTCTAGAGAGGACCTTGGTTTCTAGGGCTTTCTGGCCTCTAACTGCAAGGCTTCCAGGATGTTTGGTCTTCTGGCTTAACGGAATATTGGGACTGTGTTAAGTTATCAAACTTAAGGAATTACAAGTATGCATGCTAAAAGCACTGGGGATACATAAAAGCTATATGAAAGGGTATATAAAAGGTATATAAACGAAAAGGCAAAAAAACCATCATGGCATCAGTACCTCCATGCCCTTCACAAACGGAGTTTGCAGCACAGCTGGCAGGGAAATCCTGTCTCTGGAGACAGCGGAGGAGTGCCTGTTAAACCACACGAGCACCCAGTTCAGACCCCGCTGTTCTCCCATTTAGATTTCTTTTAGTAAACTTTTATCATCACCATTGATTTTTCTGCTGATACAGGGCAGCAGCCGGCCAGCCCTCGATCAATTACCTGACCAGGCATCACGCCCCATCACCCGCCTAATTGCATCCCTGAAAGAAATGCTGCTCAGCCCTGTAATGCTCTACTTAAAGGTAATACAGTTGTTATGGGAAGCTGCTAATGGTGCTGCTCGGCGCATGGAAACAACACAGCTGTTAAAAACTCATTTGGGAGGAAGACACTGACAGTGGGTATTGAAAGGAGAAGTGATGCAAAGCCCCTGTGTTTGCTGTTCTAATTGTTTTCATGCAGGAAAACTGGCCGAGCTTGTCAACTCTGTCTTAAAGACAGAGCCCGTAACGTGAGGGTGGACACGGGGAGGATGGGGCACACGGCCACTGGCAGGGGCTGGCACGGGCCCAGCGGGGTCACCACACTTTGGGCAGATTTTCCATCAGCAGCAAATCTGGCTCTGCAATTATACCTCTCCAAGGAGATAATTGCACGTTTCGTGGCAGGCCCTGGCTCGCCAGAGAAGTCCTTGGTGCTGATTCCTAAATGAAAGTGCATCTCAGAAGGGTTTGACACCAGAGGCTGCAAGCACCATTTGGGTGATCTGCTGAGGGGATTAATATGTGTGCAGGGACAGCAAAAATACTGTATGTCTTGCTACACTGGGATGATCCAGACTGCCTAAATCCCTTGTGCCTTCAGCGGGAGGAGACCTCTGAAGGTTGAAGCCAGAAAGCTGTAGGTGAAGCAGCAAGAGCTGGTAGGAGGCACCAGGCAGAGACAGGTACCTGAACTCCTGCCTTTCCTGGAGCTTGGGTCTCCCATCAAATGTCTTCAGTCACTTTGAACTGTCTTGTGAAATCAAAGGAGAGCTCCTGCTCTCCAAAACACCAGCAGTGAGGGAGCCACCACCAAAAGTGTGCAGGATATATTGGTACTGGTGTACCCTGGGGGGCTGACAGATGGGAGGTTGAGTTGAGCTGAGGTCAAACCTACAGCTCCTCAGTTCCAGCCTCCCACAGGCTGTGGGTGTGCCAAGACTCAGGCTTTGTCCATATCCAGCTCTGGAGCTGGAATGGACGAGATGGACCACTGCCAGGTTAGAGAGATGGAAAATTAGAGCATCACCCTGTAGTGCAGGCCGCACACAGGAGGATAGAACTGCTTTCTGGTCTCTCCTCACAGGACCTTTACTGAGTTTTTCAATGACTGTCTCCTCCAAAGGAAATAGGCCATGATTAAAGCAGAGATCAGCACCCAGGAAGATTCTCAGAGAAGACCCAGCACTACCCAAGAATCACCTGGGCCGCAGTGACACACGTCACTTCATAGCTAGGATGGCTTTCCCTGAAGCCTAACTTTGATTTTCTTTGATGACAAAATACGGCAATTTGTTCCTGCTCTTCCCACACAGACATTCCCCACCATCCCAGATTAGAAATTCCTGGCACACACAATAGGAGTGTGTCTGCTCATTTCCAGATTCTGCTCACCATTTTCTTTAGTCACACCTCTATAATATTTAATAAGTCCTCACTGGATGTGACAGCAGTCATATGCCAGAAGCACAGACATGGCATCAGTCATATTTCCTCTGGGCTGGAGTAATGCAGTCATGGCTGGGTAATTAAAACTGCCCCTTACTAACGTTTGGCTTCATGCTTTTCCTTTTATATATTCAAAATCTGTTCATTTTTCCCTGCTGATCAGCCCTGTCTGAAGTGGACAACACCTTGTGAACTGCACGGTGAAGGCAGTGCCAGAACACCAAGGAACAAGGGAAGAACAAGTGAAATGAGAACAAAAAAGGGAAAAGGTACACGAAAAACAGTAAGGTGGATGGAACAGTGAGGGGGGGACTATCTGCAAGCCACTAACATCTTGGGCCATTTTCCAGTACCTGTGCAAAGTCAGCCCAAAAGTGAAGTGGCAACACCCCCCAGCTCTAAAGAGCCAAATTTCGTTTTTATGAAGAGCCCCCCTGGAAGTAATTGAGAATACTTGTGTGAATAAGGGTTTGTAGGATCACACCTGAAAACTTTTAAGTCATTTGGGTAGGAACCTCATCTTCTTATGCACACACAGATGCAGGAAGTAAATATAACTCCTGTTGAGTTATACGTCATAGTCAAGACAGTGTTGGATCTGTTCCACACTCCATTGAAAAGACTGAATCTACTTAACAGCTAATGGAACTGAAAACCTCATCCTATGTTTGCAGATACAGTGTCAGAATCAGAGGGACCCCATGTTTAGGATGAACTCCTTGAGCAGACCTGTCCTTTCGTGACTTTCAAGGCAGGGTCAGGGATGCCTGTACCAGTAAATTAAATAGTGTGAATACAGAATGGTGTGCATTAATTACTGTGTCTCTCCCTCCCCCCAAACTGGCTGCTTTTATCCAGATTTCTCAGGAAGAAGAACCCCCAGCCCGTGTTCTCACCCCACCTATGCCCAGGTGTCCCACAGAGGAGTGGCAGGTGGTGTGGGCCTAGACTGTGATAGAAACTGTGCTGCCACTTTGCATTGTCCTAGCATGCTCCCTGCTGCCTTGGAGTTCCCAAAAGCAGGTTCTCCAGCCCGTTGCCCAGCTCAGGCAGCCCCACTGCCTGGGCACAACCCCCTCCAGCAAAGGGATGTTGGGCGCCCTTGGAGCACGGCACAGAACTGGTGTGTCACCATGGGGGATTTCACATGCAGCAAGGGTCCTCTGGCATTTTTTTCTTGTCTCCACTAAAACGTGGTGGACCTTTACTGCCAACTGCCTGGAGGTGGCCTCAGGAGGGACTGGGCAGCTGCTTCTGCTGTGTCCCAGCAGTCTGGTGTTGGCAAGCCCTGCCAGGGTGAAAGCAGCCCCTTTTGGGATCTAAGCGTGCTGAAACCAGATCTCTCCTGTCCCTCATCTCAAAAACAAGATTATACTTCCTTTTATAAGCCCACTGCTTCTTTCCAGTTCCCAGGGATCTCTGAAAGGTCGTGAAAGCTACAATAAGAGTCTTTAGCAATATGTTTCTTTTCTACTTGTGTTATGTGTTGGACACTGCTTAATAAAGCATTTACCTGAAGGGCACGAAAACACCCCCTCAGATGCACACACATATATCCTGTGGGTAAAAGATCCTTTTAATTGCAGCAGGAAATGTGACATTTCAAACTGGATGGATGAAGGCACAGATCATCCCTGGTGAGGAATGATCCTGCGGGGATCGGGAGAGGGAGTGGGCAACGGAGCTGCTCCTTTCCAGCTCAGTGCCAATGTGCTATGGAACACATTTTCTTAATTTAATAAACAGCTCTTCCCTCCCTCATACTACCCACTGCTCAGTAAGCAAATCGGGGTGGGGAGAGCCTGTGTTGCAGCATAAGTGGGAAGTTGGTTCTGGTTGTGAGAAAGTTCCTCCACTTGTTTGTACCATATGTGAATTTTCTCCTGCTTCCAGGTCGTTAAAGAGGCAGGTGGTTCATTGCCATTGACAGGCTTGTAGCTACCATCTAATTCTTTTTTTATCTCAAAAGGGAGGAAATCAGTTTCACATCTATTCGAATACAAACAGATATCTTAAACATGCCACACATAAAGCTGCTTTACTGCCTGTCATTGTCCACTCCCCCAGGCTGTCACAGTTCCTGCAGGAAATCCAAAAAATTAAATTCAGACCTTCACCTCAGTGTAAGACCACATATATGCAGTGGAATACCACTGGTTGAAAGGCACTTGAAATGACACATAGACACATTGACACATGAGCACACAGATGATAAATTATCCGTCTCTAATTAAAAAAATCCCATCTCGCCTTTCCTCACCACCAACCACTCCTTCTCAGGCACACATTTGCTGCATGGATTATTTTTTCTATCTTTCTTCCTTATCCCACCTCCTTTCACAGGCCCAGCCTCTGCCATGGGGTGGGAGGTGCTGAGAGCAAGGCTCAGTCCAGGGTGCCCAGTGCCCGGAGACCCAGCACAGGCTCAGCACTGATTAGGTGGGCACAAGGCCCATGAGAGGCCCACCAGGGAGGGCTGGTTGCTGCATGCTTAACTCACACTCCTCAAGGCTTGAACATGCCAAAATTGGGACAGAGTTGCCATCACCAAAGACACCTTCCTGCAGACATGCTCAAGATGCTTTTTAGAAAGTCTGGCAGGTGGTGCACCTCCTGACCCTCCTTTGGGCAGCCCAAGAAAGGTGAGATTCATCTTGGACTCATCTCGAAAGATGCATCCTTCCCTGCCAAGGCCTTGCCACGGCACATGAGGGAGAGGGAGACTTTCTCCATGTGGGAGGCTCTCCCCATGCAGAAGAGCATCAGCAGTGTTTCAATGAGCAAGATTTGCAGGATCAGGCACCAGGGACAGATGGATCTCCAGGCATCATTGGGATGCTCACATGGAAAACAGGAGACACCAGTCCACAGACTGAGGAAAAACTGAGCATTTCCTTCAGTTACAGTTCAGCATGAAGTGGGTGGTTTAACCACCTAGAGCTGGGAAACATTTCATGGCCGGCACTGGTGGGCACCTTGTCCTGGGGCTTTCCTTGCCCCAGAGGTAGCCGTAGCCATCAGGGTGGAGGGGAGGGTGTCAGGAGAGGCACACGCTGTGCTCCTCCCATCTACCTCCCAAAGCAGTTTGGTGATGAGACAAGGCACATCAGGGTAGGGGACACCCCACACAGGGACACAGAGGTGAGTACCGGGATATTTGCCCATAGAACACTGACCATGGCACAGGCAAACCTGACTCAGTGGCAAAAGGGACCTGGGTGTGAGTGGCAGCATCATCCTGGGAACAGGTACCAGGCTTTGGGCTCATGGGAGCTGCAGCAGGGATGTCCCTTGGCAGGGTGTCACCACTACCAGCTGCTCACCTGGGCCCCTCTCCATCTTTGCCTTGCTGATGTCTTGCTTTTCTTGAGCTTCTCATTTCAGTGTTACAGTACAGCTGTACTTGAGGTAAGAATTTGTTGTCTTGGCGGAAAAAAAAAAAGTAATTTACTGTGAAGCACTGGCTGAAAATCATTTTCTGAATCACTGCACAATTTTAATCAGACGACCATACTGTATCCAATCAAGGGAGGATTTGTGAGGGGGGCAGAGGGGTGTTTCACTGTGGCCTTCCCCAGAGGACAGTAAATCCAAGCTCTGCTCAGGAAGACGAGACGTCTCAGGCTTCACAGCCTGCCCAAACCTAATTTGCACTAGAATTACATGGCCATTACTAATGTATACAGTGACTCAAATTGATTACCTTGCTATTAGTAAGAGCAACACGCTGGCTTTGGTGATGGCAGCTTCCGACACAGGAGGAGGACAAAGGGGCAAGAGCAAAGTGAAGTTGCTGTCCGTGGGCATGAGGGGGATGAGGAGAATGAGGGGGATGAGCAGGTGAGGAGAACCACGGGGGTGAGGAAGGTCATGCTCCAGGGAGAGTTCAGCAAGCAAAAGAGCACGCGAATGCCTGGACTTCCTATTTTCTGTGCTTATCACAGGTTGCATTAAAAAAATATCACCCGGCTTAATCTTCAAGTCCCTGAGATCTCAGCACATGTAACAGGAGTGTCTCTAACTCAGGACTCCTAAGGCCATGGGAAACCCCAGATCTCCCGGGGTTCTCCTATTCATGTGCAGCACTGGGGGTGCTGCTGCGTGGGAGACCACAAACGTGCTCCTGCACAGCCTCAGCCACCTCTTCCCAGCATTTACAGCCTCTGTGGGGCACAGAGTCACACCTTGCAGCACCCACAAGCTCTGCAGTGAACACTGAATCTTCCCTTGTCAGCCCGGTGGCAGCCAAACCTTCTGAGCAGTTTTGGGACAGTAGATGCACTTTAGCAGGAGAGTTCACATCCCACTTCTTCCTACACCCTCACTGAGGACATGTTCCTCCTGAAACTGTGAACCTGAGTTCAAATCCCCAGTGCAAATCAGGCGCAGGGGTGCCTGAACATTGGCCTCCAGCATTTCCAGTGTGTGTGTCTGCTTTTCGTATGACTTTGGAGAACACGGCCTGCCCTGGACACTGAACTCCTGGCAAGGGCTCAGGACAGACAAGCCCAGAAGGGGTGAAAGCGCTGCTCTGCTACCAGTGGGACTTACCCTGATGGCAGCAACAGCAACTTCTTTCCTGAAATCTCCCACACGCCATGGCACAGATCTCACGTAATGAAAACTCAACCCTGGAGCCAAAACTCCTCTCCCACACAGCCACACGCCGATCCCAACTCCACACAAACACGCATTTCACATTCCCGCCCACGGGAATCTCCCCACACTTTGAAACACCTGAAGACTGCAGCAGAGACAAGAGAGGATGGGGAAATTTCCATGCAGATTTTCCCTGCTCCCTCACAGCTTCTCGCTGTGCAGCTTTTCCCTGTTACGTTCGCTTGACATTCTGGGATGCCTGTGACACAGGACAAGGAAAGGAACAAGGTGTTGTCTCCCAGGATAACACACACCACGCAATCTCTGCGTCTGCTCTTTAACCCTGGCAGTGTTTGAAGGGCTCCAAAGACCCCCCCAGGCAGCAGGGGGCAGAGGGGAAAGGCAGCCCTGTCACCAGCACGCCTCTCACCAGTGAGGTCCTGAACTCTCAGAGAGCACCACTGGATTCTCTGATTAGATTTTCCTCGGCTGGAAAGTCAGTCCGACGCATTAATAACACAAAAATACAGTTAGCAATAGGGTAGCAGTAGGAGTAGCAATACAGATGTCTTCAAGATGCGGCTAAATCAAGTTCGGTGACACTCAGCACCTTTTCCTGGAGCTCCAGCACACCACAGCTTGAGGTGAGCTGATGCCTCATGTGAGGGGGATGCTCTGTAGTCCTTCAGCTCCCACTGAAGCAGCTCAGGTTCAGTCCAAGGGGCCTGCTGAGGGGCACAGTTCGGCATCTTCCCCTCTTGCAATGCCATCGGTTGGGTCAGCTCTCTCACCTGCTTTCAAACCTTCCAGTTTTAGCTTACCTTGCACCTTACAAAACTCTGTAACCAAATCCAAGCTTAAGCCCAGTTTTACAGCCAGGCCACCTAATCCTTTGTGTCCCACTGTGACTCCTCAGGAACTCGGGCGTGGCCACCTCACTTTTGGAGGCACCACAGCACCAAAGAGTCACAAAACAGCCGTGTGGACAGGAATACTATTTTTCCTAATATATGGGAGTAAAAGGAGGCTGGCAGGGAGACAGGATGGTCTTCCTCCATGTGGATGCATCCAAGGAAAGATGGGACAGGACTTAGGGCTGTTGAACACCAGCAGCTCAGCATGTTTTCCCATTCCCTCCCTGGCTGCTCGATGCCGAGCCCTGCCCCATCAGCTGCTAAGAGCTGATAGGGAAAACTTGCACAGGTTTTTATTTGTTGTCTTGGGAAATATTTATTCTTGACACAACCCAAATTTACTTCTGTGATCTGCTAAATATCTCTGCTCTGTTTCCTAAGTAGAGTTGGAAGCATTTCCTTCCAGACTTGTTTCCTGCCTTTCTCTTGACCCACTGATGGAGACACCGGGATGGCAGCCATCGTATCTCTCAAACCAACATTATCAGCCTTGTGTTCAGCTCTTGGGAGTAAGTATTTTGGGAATACTACACTGCCACAGCTGTTCATTTTTCACACAGCAGGTGGGGAACCTGCCCTGTTTGAATGGCACGATGGGGAAGGCCAGTTGCTCCACAGTAATTTACAACATTGGAAAGTGGGGGTTGTTCGTAGCCAGCACCGAGTTCCATCCCAGAGCATCCACACACACACTTCAGATATTTTAAGCAAATACTCAAAGCTCTGGTTCAGTCTTTTCCTCCACACTATGGCAAAAGCAGACAAGCCATTAATTGCAAGGGCGGCTGGTTATTAGGAAGAGTGTGAGAACTGGCTACACCACCACTGTGTGGGTGGAGCTGATTAGATGGGCTTGAATCAAAAAATAACAGAAAAAAAAAAAGAAACATTGAAACATTCCCTACATTTCCTTTGCTGCACTGTGAGAAAAGCTTTTCCCATGTTACTGCAGACAACAATTAAAAAATAGCAGCGAAATTGCTCCTCACCTCCCCACTGAGCCACCTTATCAGCAACAGCATGCTGGGGTTTGTATGCCATTCCTCCACAGCTTCACTGCTGGGAAACAAACACACAGGCATCAGGATGGGCACAGGAGGGCTTGGGGTTTCCTCCACCAGGCTGGCAAAGGTTTCAACTTTTATATTTTTCAAATCCTGTACTGCCTACTGTGTAACTCTGAGTTTTCTTGTGGCCTGTTAGCTGCTGTTCTCTCATGCTGGTTAGACATAACAAGCCGTTCTAGGTTTGCTCTCCAAGGACACCTAGATTGTCCCAGGCCCCAAAATATGGCCTTTGAAGAGGAGGGCAAACTTGGGGTAGTTACATCATTAACTGGGGTTGCTACTGGAGAATTGATCCTGATATGCAAATGAACCAAACTTACAAAAGTGTGAAGAACTCGTGACCTGTTGTCCATCTTGAGTGTAGCCTTTGACTCCTCAGGGTGTACCTTTGAAGGCCCTTCAAATAAATACCTACCTTTATTCCCTTATTCTTGTCTAGTCTCTGTTTTTAGGTGGCCACCCCAGGCATCAGTTAAACATGTAAAGAGACCCAGGTGCTACAGTACCAGAGGTGTCACTGCCCTGCAAACTGCCTCCAAGAAGTCCCTTCCTTTTCCTCTGCTGTCCCAGCTCTGCTTTACCCACCTGCCTGGCCCTACCTGGGGAAGCATCTTAGGAGAAACTGCATCATGGAGACCTCCCACCAAAACCAGCCAAAGCAAGGTTGCTGTACTTCATCAGCCTATTCCCACCAGCACAGATGACAAGGGTACCTGGCAGGCAGGAGACTTCTAAATTCTCTGGGGCTGACATGGCTGTGTCTCCAGCCCCAGGGACAGCATAGTTCTTAGCTGCACAGTTTGGTAGGAATTGCACAAACTGTGGGTTTCCACTAGAAATGTCAGGGGCTTCAAGTCCATGAACCAAATCAACAAGGCTGTAAAAGCCTATCTGCCTAGACATCTCACTAAATCAGGTGGTGTACTGAAAGAACCATGGAATCGTAGAATTGTTTAGGTTGGAAAAGACCTTTAAGGCCGTTGAGTCCAACTGGTGCTAAGTCCATCACAAAACCACGTCCCCAAGCGCTACATGTACATGTCTTTTAAAGACCTCCAGGGATGTGACTCCACTGCTTCCCTGAGCAGGCTGTTCAAATGCTTAACAACCCTTCTGGTGAATAAATTTTTCCTAAAATCCAATCTAAACCTCCTCCAGCATAATTTAAGGCCATCTCCAGCAATCACTGCTTGCCAGATCAGCAGCTTGTGCAAACCCTGGGTGTTGCTACCTGTTTGTCCAGGGAAGTTGTGGAATTACCATCCCTGGAAGTGTTCAAAAAACATGTAAATGTGGTGTTTAGGGACATGGTTAATGGGTGGACTTGGCAGTGTTAGGTTAATGGCTGGACTCCATCTTAGAGGTCTTTTCCACCCTTGATGATTCCATGATTTATATTACAGGAGACACGTGAGTGTCATTGTCAGGGAGATGATTCCAGTGATGGAAAGGACACTCAAAGGTGGGTGTTGCAGCACCACTGAAATCCTCTGATGGAAGAAATCCTCAGATTTCTGGTTGTGTATATTCTGCCCTTCCAATTGTTGCCTGGTGTATCCAATATACGTCACTTTTTCAGGAGAGAAACTGTTTCTCTATAGTTTAGTGCAGCACTCAACACAACTAGCAAATAAGATCCATCTTTAAAACTACAGGAAAAATTGAAAATTGCTCTGAAGTAAACCAACCACAGAAAAAGAAAAAGCAGAACTTTAAATTCCACTGCCTTCCCCCACCCAATTGTGTTTATAGGTGCAAATCAACAGCACTGCAAGACATCAGTGCAGAGTTAAATCCTCAGTTAAATCCTCACCTAGAATGAAATTCATGAAGAATCTGGAGACAAAACTGTCTTTATAGCAAACACACAACTTGGGTGGTCAATGTGAAAGCACTTCCAGACATTATTGTCAAAACCCTTATCTAGGAAAAATCATTAGCTTCACACTGCACTTGATATAATGCTTCGATATAATGCTTGAAACAGCTCATTTTAAACGGGTATTTCAGTATCACAAAGAGAAATACAGTTATTATGGGCCAGAGACACTTGATCCATGTCCCCCGTCATTTTTTGGCTGCCGGGGCTGACACTGTGGAAAGAGTCTGCCCTCAAAAGGCCAAATACCAAAGTGCACCGAGCGCAGCGCAAAGTCCATGAGCACAGCAACAGCTCTGCCCTGCATTCCCTTCCCATCTGCCTGTCTCCCATCACTTTCACCCTGATTCCAGACCAGCAGAAACAATCAAGAGCAGACAGTCAGGGGAATAGCAGAAAATCACTGTATCAGCCTAGTTGTCAACTCTCCCCCGTGATTTGGTTGTTTATCTTCTAAAACAAACATAGAAGAACAGTGGAAGAACAAAGAACAATTTTCTCCATTTCCAGGACTCCTGCTGCTTAGCTGCAGCACAGAGGTTCCCATTGTCACTACAGATGCACGTGATTGATTGTGCCACAGGAATGACAGATGGACACGGACACCAGCACAGTTCTCACGGACCTTGAATCAATTACTCACAGAGGTGGCTCAAACAAGTGTGTAAAGCCTCACCCCTTTGCTATTACTCATCTTATATTTCCTACTGTAAAGAAAGCACATTTTTTTTTCCTCCGTGCCAGACTCCACAGTTAATTGAGATCAGGGAACCAGCAGGAGGGCAGCAGGTGAATGTTCTCTTTGGCACGGAGCAGCTCTGGAAGTGGTTTCACGGTTCACCACCTGCTGCCACCCTGCGAGGGGAGCTGAGGAACACCAACCATGCTCAAACGGGGCTGAAAACGATCCGGGGAGCCCAGTCCGTGGTGTAAGCCACGAGGCATGGAAATTATGGTAATTGGGGCTCGCAGGAATCCAAGGGGGCCCATAAGGCCTGTAGAGGTGCAGTCAGGGAGCAGCTGTCTCCACAGCAGGACTCCAAAGCAATGCACTCAGCACTTCTACTGCTGTGACAGCGGCAAGTGGTCAGCAGCGAGGGACGGTACCTGGAGCTCCTTACACACACCTGGAGTTCCTCACACACACCTGGAGCACCTCACACACACCTGGATTGCCTCACACATACCTGGAGCTCCTCACACACACCTGGAGCGCCTCACACACACCTGGATTGCCTCACACATACCTGAATTGCCTCACACACACCTGGAGCTCCTCACACACACCTGGAGCTCCTCACACACACCTGAATTGCCTCACACACACCTGGAGCGCCTCACACACACCTGACACTGTCCCAAGGCAGGTTTTTGCTATGGATGGACACGAATCTGTAGCACTGAGATCTGCTTCAGCTGTCCACAGGCATGTGGGCACCGCAGGAGAGATCTGTAACCTCTCAGTTGAAAGGATGAAAAGGAAGGTGGAAGGCTGAATTAAAAACCATAAATAATTCAAATAAAGGGGAAAAAGAGAATGCAAAGGGCAATGAACAGGTACCTGTTCCAAAGGGTGACACCGTGGCAGTGCCCAAAGGCTACTTGGACTCCAGTGAAGCTCTCACTGGACCACCCAGAGGCACATGAAGAATTTGGCACTTTGTTATTCCAGGCAACGCCCCCCAACATCTCCCACATTCTGCAAAGGAAAACGTGGCTCCTTATTTTGTGATTTACTGTTTTTGTTACAGCCGATAGGATTTACAACCACAGTTCTGGGCTAAAATCGAAATGAGCAAACATTTTGTCAGGATTTCACCCAATTTCTCTCTAATTCATGTGAGCAGTAGGCTTTTATGATGTCTTTAGATAGTGACATTTCTCTGGATTTAAATGTCTGGATTTTGTGTACATGTTCTTGGCAAACACAAAAGTGTCATGGGAACCGTGGCTTGTTTTATGAAGTGATCTGCTTCGGGATACTGCAACTGAGCAGAGATGAAGGGAACTACAGAGTTCTTAGAACCTCCAACTGATGATTCACAACATCCAAATAATCCTGATTCATCCTTAATGAAAACAGCTCCATTCAGCCAGGCACTATATGACCCTTCTTTCATGTTAAAACTACTGAAGGTGTTTTTTTATGGCACAAGCTCCAAACGTCTATCAATGCTCACCATCAAAAAAAATTCTACATATTTCCAGATTTTACTCTTTCTTTCCAGATGTAAGATGCCAAGAGGATACAAATCACAGTAAGCTTCACAAATAAAGCACAAAACTAGTGAAAAAAAAATTAATTTAATCTTCCGAGAAGATGCAAAGCTGAGAAACATCAGTTGCCACTGAAACAGAACTGGAAATGCATTTTCAGTCAATATACAAGTTTTGTTGCACAGTTTATAGTCCAAAGGCAGGTGTTGGGGAAAAAAGCCGGTGAGTGACTACCACAACCTAAAAGAAAGTAGTACTCACCTCTTAAATCAAACAATATACAAGAAAACATGTTTATCCAAACTTAGTGGTGAAAATTAAATATTAAGCTTTCATTAATTTATGAAAACACAACCTACACTGGTAGTCACTTGTGTAAACTTCCGTTCTGTTAGGGTTTTTTTACAAAAAATATTGCAGAATTATACATGAATGCAATAAGTTTTCTGCAAATGACAACAGTTCACAGCTCCTGACATGCCAAAATATCTGAAGCACACAAGATCAAGAGAAGTTTTGGTTAGTATAACTAAGGGAAGACCATAAGGGATTCAGATTATGTCTTACTAGGTCTCTAATAAAAGAGTGTTAAATGAAATACTTCTTAATGAATTTATTTTTCAAAATATTCCAGAAAATACAATTGCTTCTACAGCACTGCAGTGCAAGACACTTGTGGGCAGAATTCCATTTAAACATGTTCCAGTTGTACTCCCAAGGTGTCTACTGTCTATTTTTGTGATATTCCTAGAAGGGATTCCACACAAACCCTACGTCTGACGTCCCAGGTGGAAAATAGCACAAAGCCCTTCCTGGAGGTCCAGTGATCTACTCAGGCCAGAAAGGGGTCATTTGCACTTCCCTTATCTAAGCAGTGCAGCAAACCACGTGTTTGCATCATGTTACACAAGAGTGAGCATCATTCCGAACCCATCAGCTTCCAAACATTTCTTTATTGTTTTCAAAACTCAAAAAAGGATGATTCAAGGAGCCCTTGTCTTTGTGTTTGCTTTCAGTTCCCCTCTCCAAAAACTCCATCTACTTCCTGAATTCTTCCTGAATTCTCAGCCAGCTCTTCCCTCTCTAGCTGCTACTGGTTTTTCCTGCAGCAGTTCTTCCTCCTTCTTCTTGTAAAGCTTTAGGAGATACTCATCAGGCTCAATTCCTGCCTCCTGTAACTCTGCCATGGCTTTCTCCAGCCGGCGCAGTGTCCGGGCACTCTGCACCTTGCGGGTAGTGATGTACAACGTGAATTCCTTGAAGCCCATCAGTTTGCAGGTGTCCACCTCACAGATATTTTTAACATCTTTGGTCTTGTCCACCTGGGGGAAGAAAACTAAACCTGACATTTTTTCCAGATCTTCAACACTGACTTGGAAGTCAGTGAGCTGGTGGCTGAAGCCTATGGGATCGTTTGGCACCACGAAAGCCCCCAGGACCAGGGGCTCTGAGGACGTTCTGCTCCGTCTGGCGAGGATCACCTTGTACAGGTGGGACGGTACAGCCACATCATCCTTTCCAATTACCTGCCAAAAGGAAAGGACTGTTACAAGTACAGATCACAGAATCATAGAATTGTTTTGTTTGGAACAAACTTTTAAAATTATCAAGTGCAACCATTAACCCAGCACTGCGAAGTCCACCACTAAACCATGTCCCTAAGCACCACATCTTCATGTTCCCTCTCTCTGGAGCCCCTCTACTTTTTATAACTACAATAACTTATACTATAACAATAAAAGTTCCTGACCTGGCAGTTCCAAATCATGGAGGTTTTAATATAAACTTCAAATCAACTCTAAGTTACCGTCTGTCACTTATTTTTTTCTATCTCTTACCCACACACAGGTAGCATTTAAAAGCTACATTACCTACGCAAGAATTTTTTTGAGGGGACCTGGATACAAAATACATTTAGTGACTGACTATCCTCTTGGAAGAGAAGCCTATCCAAAGAAAATGCACTTATTTCTTCCATAAATTCCCTATGATCCAACTTAAGTGATTGTACATGTTGGGCTTCGTCAGACCAGGATCAAAGGATTTTAATGGAGCCCCAAGAGCGGAGGATCACGACTGTTAAAATCTCACACTCACATGTACACAGTAGACACCCCACCCTGTGCCAGGGATAACTCCAAGGGAATGCACCTATTGATGGCAAATGTAATCTCCAGGATTCAAAAAGTTATATATGCACTGTATTAGGCTTTTTATTTTTCTTCACTATTGCTGAACTGAATCTGTCATCTTAAGAGAGTATAACCGACTCACACACAGAAAACCTGAGTTTCGCATAACCCTTCCCTAAGTACCCTTCTCATATCTGTGCTTTTATTCTAATTGCAACTGAAGAAAAATACACAGACCCCTTACAAAAACCACAAAAGCATTTTTCTATATATACATATATATTTTATTCTATATATAAAATTCAGTAATTTGGTGCTGTTTCCAGGATTTGCAATACCTGCAAAAGCAAAGACTGCTTGTTTTGATTTTTTGACAGCTTTTTTTAGATATAGTTAAAATACCATTTCAGGCAAAGCATGCATTTATCACATCAATTGAAAGTATTTTACAAACTAATCCAGTGTTATCAGTTCAGACGTGCCTTGTCCACTCATATATTCAGTAAAACTCTATCACATAACAAACCCTTCCTATGTACACCTTTTTCTGAGTATTCATCCCTTCCTCAAATGAAAATGTGTTTTTAAAATTAAATTTTGCCTGTGTCTACTGAACCAAGGTTCAAGTTAGTCATTCCGACCGTTAATTAAATTTCAGTTACAAATTCAGTGCTTAAAGTGTGTCCTCCACGTCTGTTGCCAGTTTTTTAAGTGACTGGTCTTTAAGTCTGGTTAGAACGAAAACCAGAGAAAATACCTTCAGGAGAAAGGGAAAACTCTGATAAATTTTTTTCATGTTCTGTGCAATAACACAGTAGAAACATTACTCCTGTTTCTGGAAAACACTTGCTCTTATATTTCTTTACTGTGTTCTAAAATACTTCCCTCCCTTGCCCTAAACTAGGCTATTTAATAGTTTCGGTGTAGTTTAAACCTGTTTGTTTGTGGGGGTTTTTTTTGGAGGGGGTGGAGTTTTGTGTGTTTTTTGGTGGGTTGCTTTGTTTGTTTTTGTTGAGGGTTTTTTTTGTTTGGTCGGGTTGGGGTTTGGGGGGTTTTTTTGGTTCTTGGTTTTTTGATTATTTGGGTTTTTTCTTACAAAAATTATCATGATTATACCACCAACCTTCTCCCAAGTAATACTCTGCCTAGACATCAGTCATTGAAACTAGTTAAGGAATAAATGCCTTATGCCAAATCTCCTCTCCCTTTCAATGATGACAGATATGTTGATAGGGAAATTAGAGCTCCTGAGTGTTAAAGCACTTTGCATTTAGCATTCCGTGTAGGTGAAACCAGAGTTACAGCTCCCCAGGAGCAACACCATAAATAATCAAAACTGACTGATGCACAGGTAATGATAAAATGTACTAAAACCAACGCAGCAACACATTGTTGTATCTGGCGAGTTAACATTGAATTACAAAATGAATGGTGCTGGGAGTTTTAACCTGTTTGAGATCAGTGGCACTCGAGCTGGGGAGTACCTGCAAAATACTGGGGGTGAGAGGGAAGGAGCTAAGAAAATCCCTGAGGGAGAGAGTATGGAGTTCATATTTCCATATGTTCCCAAGGGCACCCAGTGATGACACTGCCAAAGGCAGGAGGCTGGGGCTCCTTTTTTCCTCTGGAGCAGGGAGCTTGCAGAGCCTGCATTGCAATCCCATGTCCTGCACATTCCTAGGGCAGGGAGGAAGGGGAGGAAGCAGCTGTAGCCTCCTGAGAGAAGGCAGCAGTGAGGCTAAACCCCAGTCCTCAGCTTCTCCCTGGGCCAACAATCTCCTGACCTGCAGCTTTCCCGTGCTTGTCCGGCCTTTTCCAGGCCTCTCTGCATACTTTTCCCACTACAAATCCATGGATTTGGACTAGGTCCTCCTTAGCTCGGCTCCCTCCTTCTCCACACCTCCCACACATCCACATCCCGGCATCCTCGCTCTGGTGCACAGAAGACCAGAGGAAGGGCAAGCACACAGATGGAGCTGTACAAGCACCTCCAATTAGGGGCTACATGGAATATGTAAAGCAAACAGGTGAAAGCGTGTGGAGCGAGCTGAGGGAACTGGGGATTGAGGCTGAGGGCTGAGTGGGTGGATAGAGAGGCTGGGGAATGAATAGAGCTGCACACAGAACAGTTAGGTATGAGATGGAAATGCTGAATGCCTGAAGTGGGTGTTAAGGGAAAACAGACCCTGTGCTTATGTAATATTATGCAAATATATATATTCTATGCAAAATAATGCACATTTATGCATACTATGGGCACCTAGGAAAAGAGAGAAGAAAGAGAGAGGACTAGTTCAAAATGAAGGAAGGGCTGGCCTTTTGAGAAATGCAGATCTAAATTCAACTCCATACATGCAATGGCCAGATATGTAATTTATGTACCATTTTGGTTCCATGTAAACTCTCTTTTGAGAATTTATATAAAATTTAAACAGCGCACAGCCTTCATACCAATTCTCTGAACAGCAGCAAACTACTACTGCAATGATTTCACTGAGTGCTAATGCTGTTAAAGTGGTTAAAACCATCTTCAGCCTGCCAAACTGCCAGAGTCCACAGGTGTCCTTTCCTTACTCAAAACAAGCCATAAAAGTTCTATCCCCAACTAAATCTGCTGGAGGAGAACACCATCAAAGGGCAGTGCCTGATTTCTCTGACAGAGTAAATATGTAAGATGAAGAATAAATGTCTTTTTCTGCACTTTAACACTTATGTGAACCATGCACAGAATGCATCACCAGTAATTTCTGCAGTGTGACCCAATGATTTCTGTTAAAAAAAAGAAATGCAGTTCTGCAGCACAGCCATGTATATCCATCATTACTCCCTGTAATATCCCACAATTTGCTTTTTTATGGGAGTAAATAGAGAAGCTGCAAATAGAGAAGATAAATGTTTCCACAGAGTTGCCCCCCACCAGCTCAACTTCCAGGGAAAAGAAGCAAAGTGTGACCCTGCAAAAGTGAAGTCTGGAATAGAAGCAAGAGGCAGGAAAAACAAACTCCACAATTCCATTTCCTATTGCCACCTAGAGGATTTTCCTCCAGAACTTCAGCAGCCTCAATCACTATCCAGATCTGCACCGTGCCATTTGTCTCAGTGCTTTGCCTGACAGAGGCAGAGAGCATATGCTCCTATTGTAACAGGATGGAAAATGGTTCAAGATTACCCATGCACAGATGTTGACTTTGATTTGTGTCTGTCTATCCACAGGTGGCAGATGATCTTTCAGAAATCAAGGCCTGAAACAGCTCTCTGTCCCAGCTGGAGAAGAGCAGCAGCTTTTAAGTGTATCTGTGATTCTAACAGGAATTTTGTGCTGCAGTACAAGGAAGAAAATACAGCAATGGCCTGTTGAAATCACTGCTGTCCCATATGCTTTCACACTATGTTGGTAACAGCCCACAAGGCAAATTTTTCTGCAGTCCCTTGAAAATTCCCATTTTGCTATTGCTATAAAATTTTGCTTAATCTTTCAAATTTTCAACAGCCTCACAACATAAAAAAAAAAAAGGCACTCAAGATAAAAGCCTTCTTTTTATAGCATTAAATATTTTTCTTTCCCATCATCATTTGGGAAAGCAATGTGAAATTTCAGACACTTTGCTGTCTGTATCAGTTCAATGTAAATATGTGCACTGCCCTAACTTTTTGCAGCTACTTACTCCTTTCATTTTTGTTTTGTTTCTTTGACTGAACTGGTATCTCCTAATAATGTAACATTATCATAATGTCATTTTCGGAGTAGTGGTTATTATTTTTATATCATTACTGACATTGTTACTGACATTCCACAAGTGTGTGTGAATTTGTTATTCTTCTCAAAGCCCAATTAAACATGGACAGCTGTCATGAGGACAGGCCATTAAAATGTGTGCAATTCCTGACATTTAGAGATGTTTACAAATCACTAAAACAACAAACGTGTTGGTAAGCAGTTATAATACAAACCTAAAGAGCTCCCAGGGACAGATAAGGGCAGAAGTAACATTTCCTAAAACAGAGAGAATTCAGTGAGCTTTGATAAATTCATAGCCAAGTCACTGGAAGGGGATTTGTCTTAAGCCTTGCTTTCCTCACAATTTTGGCCAAATCCTGTTCTTGACTGGAATTTTTAAAATTAGAGGAAGAAAATTTGAGAGTATCTGTGGAGTCCTTAAGTACCAAAATAAATAATGAGGACATTTGCTAATGGCATCTAGCGTAAGTTTAAGCATTTGGCATTAACTAATGCCACCTTCATGGTGGTAATCAGATAAATACAAGGCAGTCCCTAAAAATGTCAGTTTGGGGTTTATGACATAGAAAACTCCATTCCTACATGAACAAGAGAAAAGAAATATTTGAAGTATGATGGCAGAACAGTTGAGATTATATGAGAAGAAAACAGAGTGTTACTATTACTGGAAATTTTAAACACATAACAGTGTTATCAAATTTTCATTTTTACACTGGACTTGTTACAGCTTCCTAGACTGCAAAAAAAATTTTCTTCCTCTGCAAGGGTACTGATCATTTTTAAAAGAAAGGGCTTGTGAATCCAAAAGTGGTATTTTGCCACCTAGTGACTAGAAACTGAAAATCAACCGTGCTCAGAATTAGCAGAAGGGACTAACGAGCCCTTCATCAGCGAGAGCCAGCTCTGGATTGCCAATTATCCGTGATTCTCTCAGAACGTGGCAAACAGAAATCACACTCAATCACGCCTTAACCACCAGCACACACTGAACACACACACTGACACACACTGTATGTCCTTGCATCAGATGGTACCACTATCAAATACTTAAAAATGTCAGCTCCAGAAACTCCCTTGACACTCCAGTAGCTGTTTCTTCACTCTCTGTGAAAGTTCTAACATGAGTTTAGACGTGAGCCACAACTGCAAACAGAACTGTCTGAAAAGAAGCATACATAGTTCCCTGTGACAGAGTCCTTCCCCCTCCACCTGGCAGTAGCAAAATTAACACTTCCATCACATTTCTGGGTGGACAGAATTCAAGGAATCATTCCTGTCCCCCCAGCATGATACTGATCAGCTCCATCAGACCTTTCACTGTAGATATAACATCATTCCTGCTGATATGATCCCACATTTGACAACCCAGAGCTTTATTATAATTTGATACTGAATTCTGTATAGAAACAGACTTTCTGGCAGTACAGAACATTCCATTTACTATCAGTGTAACTTTATTTACTCAATCATTGTGACAGCATTAACTGCCTTCACTCAAGTTCCTTCTGGGTTTTCTAGGCAGCACTGATTCTGCTGAGAGTGTTTTCCCCCAATATTTGAGAGAGCTCTGTCAGATGACACTGAGAAGAACTGAGGGGCGTGAAGGCAGAGCAGCAACACACAAATCAGAAAACACTACAGATAAAATCACAGTAACAATCTGCACAGCCAAGCACTCCAAAATGCAAATGTATGTACTTCAGGAAAATTTAATTTGTTATGGCTGGTCTGATTGCTATTGCCAAATCATTTGGCAATCCTAAAAAGGAAAGGAAAAAAAAATGAGAGATGTAAAAAAAAAAAAAGCTGTTCCTGAATACGGAGTTATGGCATTAAAAGACAGAGACCACAACCCCTTTTTATTTTTATTTAATAAAGAGGGTGTGTATACACATTATGTATGTAATAAACTGTACTTACATGATGACAGACTACTATTTCCACAGAATGCTCTTAGGGTACTTAAAAATGAATCCACCACAGTCCTTTATACCCCTTTTCCTATAACAGCATAACCTTCAGGATGGGTACAGTGCTAAATAAAAGCAATCCCAATTAATCTACCCTGCACCTTCAGTGTCTCTTCTCCTCCCATCTTAACCCAGTGTCTATTCCATTCATTTGTACCTCACATATAAATTTAGGGCTGACAGCTCTGGTGGTTTACACCAGCTGATCTAAGATTGAGCCCTTTGCACAAAGTTTACGGGACATCTATAACGGACCTACATCCAGTAGTTACCTCTGTAGCCTTGGGACCACTTGGGGCAACCAACAAACAAGTAACAGTTCCCAGGTTTATTTCCTCCTTTAACAAGGATTCCTTCCCCTACAATATCTTAGTAAGAGACAACCTCTGCTAGTTCTGAAAGTTAACTGGGCAAAATCATAAAGTACCTTCTCATACTTGAGAAGTGCAATTTGTCTCCCAGTTATTTGCCACAGACATAGATGACAACTGGAACTTCTGGAATGGTTATTGTGCCTCTCTGGCCCAGCCTGGTCACGCAATTTAGAAAATTAAACAGCAAACATGATTCCAGTATGAACCTCGTGTATCAGTAAAAAGCACATTCAAATGTCTTTTTCAAACAACAAACACAATGTTATCTAAACTGTATTTTCATTTGCCAGCCATAGCTAATTCTTCTTAAATTAGCATTCACTGCAATGGCATTGGGAATGGGGAGGGTGGAACACTGAGCGTGATGTAGTTAATTATTGCAAAATTTGTATTTCAAACTCCAAATCTGCTGACAGAGGAAAATCACTAAAGTGACAGTCACTGGAGAGCAGTAATGTATAAAACAAGACAATGTCATTTTGATTTGATCTGGACAAAGATGAAAAACCTGCATCTGCCTCTCCAATGACACAGAACAGATTTTTCCTCTTGGCATTCTATTCTACATATATTCTCAAAATATGTTTGACCAAGCACGGTCATCAATCTCCTCTTTGCAATAAAAATCTCCGCTGGAGACAGATGAAATGACAGAACATATCTGAGGATACCACAAGTTCAGCCAATAGATAGAACAATGCTGGCATCTAAGGAGTTCAAGGTTAATTCCCTTTCTGGAATTAAAGAGCAAATGGGTACCAGAGTACAGGCAGGAACTGGGAACAAAGCCATGACCAATGCTCTGTTTCTCCTCTATAGTGATCTAAATATAACCTTTTTGGATGCCTGATGAGAAAAACAACAGCATGTAAAACCATGGATACATATTTCACCACTCCTTTAGCCAAAAACACAGAAACTAAGATAGAAGAGAGGATCTGAAACAAATCAGTGCAGACACATTCACTGTAGCACTTGTGTTTTCTTTTTTTCCTTTTCACAGTTCTAGTCTGAGAACAAAAACATGAGAGAGGAGCTGAGCCTTAACAGTGGCACTGGCAGATTACAGGTTGTGAGTTTCAGCACTCTCGCACGTAATGCAGCACTTCTCCTTGAACAGCACAGACAAAGGAAAGGACATCTTCTCACATCAGCTTCTCATGCCCAAACAATGAGGACTAAAACCCCTTTCAGTTTGAAGTAATTTGTGTGAACTTAGCAGAGTTCACTCTGAAAGACAGCTAAGAGATACCTTCCCTTCACAACCCTTAGTGTTCTTCCTTTAGGGGCAGAATCCCAGACTACCAAAATCAATGGCAATGACTGCAATTATATCCAAGGTGTCTGTTTGAAAAGAACTTCTTTCCAGTGCTTTGACAGGTTGTGTTCCCTCCTCTAAGTGTATGTGTTGATAAAAGAAAGAAAAAAAACAAACAAGAAACCCAACACACCACTCTACTCTGAAGTCTCACTCCTCAAAGTACAACTGCAATGCAAAGCACAAAAACTTAAGCCATGAAGAGATGTCAAAACTTAAAAAAAGCCAACATTCTCAGCCTGTACTTATTTAGAGGACCCAAATCAAACAATTTAGTATTTTAAACAAACAACCAAAAAACCCACAAAATCATTTTACTTTTCCCACCTGGGGACAGCATTATCTGTACTTAAATAAGAACCAATTTACATAATGAATGTCACTGTAGGAAGCTGAGTAAAAGGATTTATGAAGTGGTGACACACAAACATGAACACCATCATTCCACTCGTTTCCATCTCACACTGAACTTCACTTCAGTTCATAGTAAGACCAAAACTGGTAAAACATTCCTAAGAGACCTGTGCTGTCATCAAACCCAAAGACGATGAAGACAAAAGACAAGAACTGAACAAGATGACAATCACAGCAGCATGGGCATTTTGTGCCACTATTATTTCACACTGTATTCAGGTATCAAGTTATTTTGAATAAAGCCAGTAAGATGCGGTGTCTGCTCTGATTTTTACCTGTGGAATACTAAAATTTACATTTCAAAACCAAGACTGAGAATGACAATAATTTTTCAGAAAACGCAATCCTCCTCTTCTAAGTAAACACCTTCTCTAAAGAACGAGAAAAAGACGAGCAAGATTGAAGTGAAGCTGTTGGTAGATGCAGTTGATAGATGATTCAACCTCTTCCTGGAAATGATTTCCACTTACAAAATGTTCAAGTCAGCTCAGAATTTTTAATTCTTTGCTATGTAAGACGAATATACATTTTTAAGGATGAAAAATAAACGCAACATCCTGACAGCTACAAGGAAGCAAATCCCAGCAAGCTGTGTGCAAGCCCGGAGAACTCTGTACCTTTCTGAGTGACAGTAAGCCAAACGCTCAGTTGAAGATTGTTGAAAGGGAACATCTCCCTCCTGCTCCCAGCTACGTGCTTTTGGACATCTCATGCTGTCACCAGGAAGCACTGGACTACTCTGTGTGCTGCCTCAATCTTTCTACAGCAGTACAGAACAAGCCCAGTAAACCCACTATGGATGGTTTTCTATCGCACTGGGTAATTAAGCATTTTGTGGAAGGATCTGACAGTCATCAGTGCTGGCAGACAAGAGCAAGGCAGAGAAAGGCCTGGAAAGTAGAATGGGCAATGGTGAAGTGAGCACCTTTGGGTGGCACAGGATGACTGCCAATCTAAAGCTGGCTTTGCCACTACTAACTTATCATCTGGCATTGGTCATATCCCTTAACCATGGCTTATTTATCCACTTGAAAATGAGCACAGTCTGCACTTCCCTCACAAAGATGTGGTGAGAGCTGAAGGTTGGAACTGCCAAAAACATAAAGAAGATAACTTATTACTACTGCACTTTCATATGCATAACTCCCCCCAAAAATAACAAACCCAAATCCAAAGCTGAGATTTTGTGACAGTCAAGGTTTGACACGTGTCGCTGGACATAAGGGACAGTTTTTGAAGTAAAAAGGTAAAAGCAAACAGGAAAAATCACATTCTATCACGACTGAATTCCAAGTTCAAACAAATGGAAATCAGCTGTGTATTTATAACGGAGAAATAGTGCCTAACTCTTACTGCTAAACAAGCCAGTGTTGAAAGCTGAACATCTCTCTCTTTTGTGTCTCTCATCCCTCTGAAATACAGGGTTGTGCTGGCAAGCTCATTCATTGCTCCTCAGAGAACTAGTTGGAAGCTGAATCACTCACGAGTTGAAGCTGCAGTTGATCCAACTACTTATTTTCAAGGAAACGTGTTTTTTCAAGAGGTGCAAAATGCAGCATTTATTATTTTCATTATGCCAGCTTTCATCTGCAACTGAAAATAGCAATAATATCTCACCGCATTGGGAGCAGAAGGTAACACTCCCTTGAATAACTTACTATGCTCAAACCTTACAGATGTCTAAACACAAGCCTACAAGGAGTAAGTCTGGGTAAGCAATAATAAACTCACCTCTCAGCTTGATAGCCTGTCCTATCTGTCTTTCAATGATGGTTTTTACAGACTGTGCATGATCAATCCTAAATCTTCAGAGTATTTTAAGCAGGTAATAAAAATAAGGGACTAAAAGAAGGGAGTATCAGTACCATTCACCCATGATTACACTGCACTTGAGTGAAGTCTTCCAAGAGACTCTGGCATGCTCAGAATCTCAGCTGCAAGGCCTGATCCAAGTGATGCCTATGGTGGTGTAGCAGCAAACAACTGTTGGTGAAATTAATGGAGTACAGGCACTCCAATACCCTGCAGAGTTTTGAGAGACCCATACTACCTTTGTATTGCACTATTTGTAAAGCACATGAAGAAATTGATTGAATAGATGCCTGTGCATTAGCAAACCCCACTGAGTCTCTGCCTAGATAAACAGTTCTACTGCAGACTGTGGACATGAAATAGATCTCAGTAAATAAACAAATTATTTTAAAATTATCCTTTTTCATGTCTAGGCAAGATGCAACATTTCTGCTCACCTCATCCCAACAAATACTGCACATTTTATACATTTTGCCTGTACTAAGATACCCAACCTTTGTTTTATCAAGTTATGATATCAATTTTAAGTAAATAATTACTACTGCACTATTATCCCAGCAACATACATACCTGGTAAGTAACACTCTTCTTTCCATCACCATTTGTTTGAGGCAAGGTAAGAGGTCCAGAAACTACCCAAACATCTTCAAATCTCTCAGTCAATTCCCGACAATACATTTCCATTCTGGAACATATTTGTCAGATAAGGAAAAGTCAGCTGGGAAGATTTAATCTTTGAGACATACTGTGAAGGGAAGGGTGAACCACTGACAGGCAGCACTTTTCCAGACTCATCTGAGTGATTCACAAGCCAAAGAAGGTAAAACGTAGGCCCAAGTCCTGCTTCCCATTTGTCCTCTGTAAATAAGATTCATTTATTTACAGATAGACATGTGTCACTGTACACATCTGAAAACGGTTTCTGCAGCCTTACCACATGTCTGAATAGACATGTGTTACTGTACACATCTGAAAATGGTTTCTGCAGCCTTACCACATGTCTGAATAGCTGAGTTCTCTACTTACTCCCACACTTGTCACTAGAAATATACTGCTGATGGTCACTTGGGATTAGTAAAATAGAAGTGTTCTAAACAGCAAGTTGAGGCATTTTTACTTTGAAATATTTCATCATATTATTGGATTTGTATGCTTCTCCCCAAGGAATCAAAGTCCTGCAACACAGTTCTTTCTGTATCTCAAAGGACTGAGCAAAGTTTCTGTGTGCCATTCCCACTAACTCTACCTTCTTTTTATAGATATAAAACTGTTCAAAAACAAAGTAGTAACTCCAGAAATACTACCATATTTTTGCTTTTTAAACTGATTCAGTTTACAGCATATAGTATTTCTCAAATAAGAAGGTTTCCGGACCACACCTATTTTACATAAAACAGAAGATTAACAAGGCCAGGTTGGATGGGGCTTTGAGCAATCTGATCCAGGAGAAGGTGTCCCTGCCCATGGCAGGAGGGTTGAACTAGGCGATCTTTAAGGTCCCTTCCTATCAAACCATTCCAGAATTCTATGATTATAGCCCATCTTTGATCTAACACCCATCTGTTACAGAAATCACATACAGTGAGGATCCACTGCTCCCTACAAAGGTCAGAGTTGCACTTCTCACAAATGGACAGAGTATCAGACAGATTATCCCAGCTAACCTGGCTGCCACTGAAAGGGGGAGGTTTCACCCCCTTCTCTGTCTCATTCCTGTTCCTCACACCTCTCCCTTGGGCCAGCTGAGCATTCTTCATCTGTCAACAACCCTGAACAAAACCAGTATTTTTTTTTTTGTGCTGGGTTAGTGAGTTAAATCAGCAAGAATGAGCCACACATATGAGAATGAGCAAGAATGAGCCCCTTCTTCATGTGATACACCAAAGTATTGACTACAAGTGAATTCTTTTCCTGCTGTCACCAGCTTGGCTTCCAAGCAGCAACGCATGTGAAATATGGTATCCTTAAAAACATTTATTATTAAAGAAATGACTGACAGAAAAAGTGGCATCACTGCCTTGTTCATGCATTTAAACTCAGGGAACAGGGTGCTGGGGGTTGGGAAAAAGTGGCAGTAATTGCTTAAATTGCAGGGCTCATAGTATCAGAGGAAATTTTCAAACACTTCTCACAATTTCCTGACTAGGCAGAGATCCTGCTTAAGGGAAGTAGAGGCTTTCCCTACCTTGATTCGGTACAAAGGCCTAGCTTTGGTATAAGGAAAAGTTTTGGTCAAACACTTGAGTTATTAAAATAAGAAAAAAAAAACCTCTTAAAATGTTACGGCATTTTATTTGTCTATAAAACACTATAACCTTACTGAATGGCTCATCTGATTTTATACACATTCTTGTAAAACAGGAAAGCAGTGTGCAGATGAATGATGATGCATTTTTGACGGACTTTTATTACAACACTGTATATAATTTTGCTGACCTTCCCTTGAGTGAATCTTGAGAAATAATCTATCATTTTCCCCTCCTGTTTCTGAGCCTTCACATTTTGTAAGTCCTATGCAAGAAGCACTGCATGAATGCTATTTTTACTATGTTCTCTGCTCAGAGGAAGGAAAGAATAAAAATCTTACATGAAGCAAGTTTAAATTTATCAACCACTCTACCTCAAAGGCGATCCAGTCAGCACTCACAAGTGACAGTGACTGCCTGAGTGCTCCTTGGGAGCCAGGACCTGAAGGAACACCTCAGACCTGAAGTTGTGACGACTCAGTGGGGAGCGCTCACTTCTCCGATTCAAAGGGAACCAACATCCACACACAGACATGGGAATATTCTCACACTGCAAGTGCTTCTTTGAGGAAGATCTAAACCCTCTCCTTGCTTCTGCTGAAACTTCCTTAAGGACAGACATGTTAAGCCTGGTACTTTTACCCCACATCAGCCAGAAGAAATAATTTTATCTAAATAAATGTCTTCAGCAATTTGATTGAATAAAGAACTAAAGCAGTCCTAACACTGTTCTTGCACTGAGAGGACCGAGCTGCCTTTCATTTCAGAGAAAGCTCCTATGACCTCTACAGATAAACTGCCCTAAAATACCTGGATATGAAGAAGCTTTATAAATAAAGCATTTCTGATTGATGCTGCTGCCTGGTATTTTTCACTTAGTTTACTTACAAGTAATTTCTTACCTGTTCCAAAACCCAGCATTATTTTCATAATTCTGAGGCACGATGTTAGACAGATAAAATGTTTCAGCCATAGCTCTCTGCATAGAGAAAGAAAACAATATCATTTCACTGAAACATTTACAAGCTGAGAACACATTTCAGCAGTTTTTGGATCAGAATCCCATTTCTAGATTAGTTTTAACATTTACTAACACAGAAAATCAGATAAAACCTAAGTCAGAAGACCTGCAAAATTATTTTGGATTAAGAGGTACATAATTGAGGTGAAATCTTGCAAAGTTATCTACTTTTTTTTTTTTCTGGCAGAAACAGCATGACAATGTCCAATTCTAGAAGCACAGGAATTGCTATGTCACCCAGTGTCAGTTTGGTAACGTCTTTAGAAGTAACCAGCCATTTTTCATTTTGAATGGGAAGGACACTTTCAAACATGCTTTTCATTTATTTGACTGCTTAATGGCCAACCTTTTCTTTCCTTTACAAGAAAAAGTTTTATTAAATATACTCATCAATAAGGTACAGGCAATGAAATTACTTATGAGACCATTAATGGTCAAACATCCATATATCTGCTTAATTTCATCTTATAGAAGTGTCATAAACATCTCTGAACAGAAGCTCCCATACCTCCAGAGGTGAAAGACCTGGTGATAAAACACTAGGCATATGCAGGGAAATACAGAGGAAAAAAATTCCAAGATCTTAATCCAGAATTTTCATAGGTTCTGTACTTGTCAATATTTTTCACATACTACTTCTGCAAAGTGAAGGGACTGACAGAACTCTTTAGGATAATGAGCAAACACTACCTCCACTAGACTGTCAAATTCAGTTTTTGTAACCCTGTATTTGAAAGATTGTATCATCTCACTGCATTTCAAGCCAGGTCCAGGATCTCTGTGCACAAGGAGCTCACCAGCAAAAAATCCCCAGATATCACAAATAAATAACAACAAAGACACTTCCAAGAGAAATAAAACTACTGATTCTTCTTTCATTTACCACATGCCACTGTGCTGTCACTCCACCCCACTGAATACTATTCTGCCTGGAAGAAATACAAATCCAAACTGCTTCTTAATTAACAAATTGCTGCATTAGGCACATTTCACAAGAGGATCCAATAAATTCAAGGCTGCTTTGTAAGTCAGCCAAGGCATTAAGGCATGCTTCTCTTACAGCTTGAATAAATGGCAGGTGAAGACATTTTATAGACTGAAAGAACTATGGCAAAAAGGTCTAATTTACCTCATACACATTGCAAGAAAGGAAAAAGCCTTTTAAATCATCCAGGCAATCCCCTTGCCAATACAGAACAGTACTTAACAACATCTTTGCTTTGCCCAATCTAGCCTTAAATATCTCAGCAGCTGTTGGCCAGAATGACATCATTGTCCCTGTCTCCCTTTAACTGAGCTTCGAAGGCTTTCAGGGTTTTCTTGGTGAAGGTTATCATCTTCATTTTACAGGGAGACAATGTGACATGCAAGAGGCTGAGACCATTTGCTTAACACCACACTGTTCAAGACGTCATCTCTGCCAAACAAGCTGATCTAGGTGTGATTTAATTAAGAGAGGTATGTCATCAGAGCATGCACCTGATTTAGATGCCTGAAGCAGACTGTGAGAGCATCCTACACTGCTCAGTCAGGAACAGACCTTGTAACTCCGAATCCAGCTCTGTGCATCAAAAATGACGTCATGTTCCACCTCAAAAAAAACTGCAAAAGGAACATTGCACATTACTTCTAAGGGCCTTTCGACCCTTTCCAACCAATAAACACAAATTAAAAGGATGGGAGAAAAAAATCCTACTGTTGAAAATTTGTTATCTCCTGCTGGTGCCATGTGTCCTCGTGACCATCCACTGCCAAGGTAGTCTTCATTGACAGCACTGAACATCAGAGGGATGTTAGGATCTGGTCTGAATTTACAGTGCCTTCGATCTGCATCACCTGAAGAATAACACACTAAATGGTCAGATTTAGTGAAACCATCATAACCACAAGACAAAAAGATCTAATTCTGTCATAGCTTGCCAAATGACCCATGCTTAAGGACTCAGCACATTAATCTGAATTCTGTGCATCTCATGCTCATTTCTTTCTGCTGCGTGTTTTAAATCTTTAAGTTCTTACTTACCAATAAAATATATGGTTTTTTGCATCACAACTTTTCAACCTTCCCCAAACAACACAGGTCTGCCTCAATTCTCAATTCAAGTAGCTACAGACACAAATCAGAGCTGAATACCTCAAGATGTTTGATTTCAACTCGCAGGTTAGTTGTATCTGATTATTTGGAAAACATTTGAACCATTCAGCCATTAAGGCACACTTGAAACTAAGCCTGAAATTACTGTTTTCTTCTCAGAAAGAAGTGGGATCAATGATGCTACTTAGGGGTTGGTCATAATGTTTTCAAGATCATGCTTTTAATTTTGAAAGGTAATTTGAAGACAGTGATTAAGATATATTTAAAGAGTTATTGCTTTCATAAAACATTTTACAATTACATGGTTACCTCCATTACTAATAATCTGCCTTTTAAAAACTGAACTAATGCTATAAACTTAATTTACAATGACTGTATACCACTCATATTTCATTCACCACTGCCAGCAAAAAATCACTGAGCCTCTGTCTTGCATAAAGAACAGTGGAAAGAATATGAGACAAAGCACATCAGGAACTATGACAGACCTGCATCAGAGTAAATAAAGGCTGCAGTGGGGAGGTAATGCCCTTTCTAGCTCTGAACAATTGTTGATGCCCTTTGCTCAGTTTTTATCTCACAAATGGACATTCTCCTCCCATTCTGAGCAAATCTCTACAATCCGTACATGAAAGGGTCTGGCTACCACCACCATTGACTCCACCGACACACACTGGACCTCAGGACTAACTCCGCTAGCTAAGGAAGCAGGAGCCATTTTTATGCACTCGAGCAACTTTACAGGTCCAAATCAAGAAAGAAAAGGTCAATTTTCATTGTTTCATGTTCTCTCCATTCATGTTATAAAAAGGTAAGCAGAGCTTCCCTCACAGAGATCACTGCAGGATTTTTCTCCCCTGCCTGCTCCAGAGTGCACCTTCTGCGAGCAGCAAAGCCCATTCAGGGCATCACAGATGTAAATAAAGTAAATGAACACCCACATACCCAGTGTCTTTTGTTTTGAAATATGTTCAATCACCCATCTAGGCACCCGTTTTGCCTGGTCATAAGACAGTGCATGATTTGTGTAACATCTGGTCTCTGTTCCAGCCTCAGGAAATCCGTATCTTTCCAGAAGAGCCTCTTCTATAGGTTCTAAGGAAAAAAAATAAACAGAAAGCCATGCAAAGATGAAATGTGATCATAAGCAAGACAGTAAGAAAAACATCTCAGTGGGTGTAAACCTACTGTAGAGGGAATTACGTGACATTACCACCACAATTAAGACCTAAACAATATTAAGAGAGTGTCTTGGGGTGACTCTATCATGTGTATCCCCTATCATGCTCTATGCCCAGAAAGTAATATTGTGCCTTTTCTGTGCCTTTAAACTGAGCTTGAGAAAAAAAAAAACCCAGATGAACTTTCCAAAGCAGCTTCTCAAGGACACAGAGATTACACTCCTCAGTGTTGTCTGGCTGTGGAGGGCATGGAGGGAGCATCCTGCTTGCTTTTCCTTCAGCCAGCTGGTTTTTTTTTCCCTCTTGGAGTGAGATGGAGAGCTGAATTTTGTTTCCTGGGACTTTGGGGTTTTTTACCCTTCTTCTCTTCTGAACTGTTTCAACAACATCAGAACACATCAGGAGAGTTTTCTCCTCGAGGCCCGGGGGTGGGCCCATGCCCTCACCGACCAGCTCCGAGGAGGAGAGAGACCACACCTACAGAAGGACTCTGAAATCTTCCCAGGTTTCTCTCTATAGTGAGGGTTTTAATTCATTATTCAGCATCATTATCCTTGTCCTGCGTGTTTGTTAAAATAAATAGTTTTTATCTCTTTCACTTTCCTTCGAGGAAAAATTTCCTTTTTTCCCGAACCCTGTGTGGGGAAGGGTGGTTGTAACCTGGTTTTCGCTCAGGGGCTATATTACTAGATTTTGGGCAAACTGGCACAGAGAGCTATACACTCAATCTCTCATCTGCCAAAATAGTTGTAGTTCTCATCGTGCTTTAACATGAGGATCTCAGCTCTAAGACTAACTCACCTACTCTAATGCCTACAGAAAGCAGAAAAAAAGCTATCAGGTATTTTCCTTCTACAGTAGAAAAGCTATCAGATATTTAGGGACAAGTCAGGCAAAAAGGAGTTACAGACACAGGAGATCAACACACACATTCCACCCTTTGGAGCTAGAAATCAAACTCCTCACAAACTGAGATTTACAAGTTGGGCACAAGCAAGTCCTGCCCCACTGGGAACGCTTAAACTCTGCTGAATGAATAAACGCTTCACTGAATTTTTGGGTTTTTTGCAAGCAATAGTTTTCTCTCATGGGGGAATATTTACGTCCATCTTACTGTCTTGTTCATTCTCCAGCCATCTGTCCAACAGCAACTCATGTTTTTAGAGACATTCTTCCTCTGCTTTCCAACAATCCGGTACCATTAAAGCCTTGAGGCTGCGGAGAAAACCATTCACTCCCTCAGGTGCCCCGAACATCTCTCCCCACACCTGAACCCCACCAGACCCCAGATTTGATAAACGAGCCTCGCTTCATCCAGGGCAGCAACAGCTGGAATTAAGTTATGGTCTGACCCGAAATGTGTGTTTAAAACTAAATACACATTCCCTCTCCTGCCGTGAGCAAGTGGAAAGGGAAGCGCTTTTAAATACAAGTTACAGCCCAGCATCCCCAAATAACCTCCTCCCTCCTCAGCCCGGCACACGTACTGGGGGAACCTCCCGCTCTCCCGGCAGCCTTTGGGCACACCGGGAATGGAGGAAGGAGGGAAAAGGCTCTTCTGAGGGAAGGGAGAGGGTTTAGGGACAGAAGTGACTGTGGCGAGCGGGGCTGCGGGACGCGGGACCGCGCTGAGCCGGCCGCTCCCGCCCGTGGCCTCCCCACTACCCGCGGCTCTTACCCTCTGCCGGGGCCCGCCCGGGGCCCGGCTCCGGCTGGCGCTGGCTGCGGAGGAGCCGCCACGCAGCCCAGCAAGACGCGGCGGCCCCGGCCGCGGCCCCGCAGACGAAGCCGCCGAGAAAGCGGCGGTGGCGGGGCAAGGCCGCCATGGCGGCGGCGGCAAGGGAAAGGGAAGGAAGGGGCGGGCGGGGCCCCGCAGCGCCCCCTCACGGCACAGCCCTGTGGGCGCCATGGCGGCACCGCCTCTGCGGGGAGGCGGCGTGAGGGGACGCGGCATGAGGGGAATGCGCCCGGCGGGATTTGCCCGATAGCTGTGGAGAAATAAAGACTGAGTCCCCTCACGGGGACTGCAGGGACAGTCCCGGGAGGGGTGGCTAAACTGCCCCCATCCAGCTTGGCCGGGGGAGACCACCCTGGGCTCCAAGCGCGAAGGATTATTGAATCATAGGACCGTGGAATGGTTTGGGTCAGAAAAGACCTTTAAATTCTTTAGCTGAAGAAGAAAAGCTCATCTCCCTTATAAGGAGAGACTGCGGGAGCTGCATCTGTTCAGTCTAGAGAGGACTGAGAGGGGATCTCATTAATACATATAAATATTCCACAGGTGGGTACCAAGAGGACAGCTCTGGACTCTTTTCAGTGATGCCCAGCAACAGGATGAGGAGCATCTTTCTTGCAAGCCCCCTTTAAGTACTGGAAGGTCACCATGAGGTCTCCCCAGAGCCTTCTCTTCTCCAAGCTGAACAAGAAGATTGTGGTATGGGGTTGGCTTTAGGCAATGTAGGATGTTACATTGGGCTTCTTTTCAGGGAAACCACCAGCCTGATTATTACTATTTTCCCTCCTAAATACTTGCTAATGTTCCTATTTGCCTCATATCTGTCTACACTAAGCATTTCCAACCCAGCATCAAGCCAGAGGCATTTTTTTCTGAACAAAAGGACCAGTTTAGCAATGGAAAACACCAGAACATGAGGATTTCGTGGCCATATCATCACTTTACTGCAGGCAGCTTGCCTGGAGAGGTCAGGCCATGCTTCAGTGTGTGGCTGAGGGCATCTTCCTACCTCCTGTGAGGATTACAGACCTCAGTGTGGTGCTATGAGCACAGGGAACTCACGCCTTTCTTTTTTTTTT